>CM069295.1:2795000-3182500 GCA_035609425.1 Epinephelus awoara | reverse complement strand
GCACTTGTCAGTAATCCAGTGTTTTCACAGCAAAAAACAATGATAAAGTTACATTAAAATGATGTATAACAAAGCTTTCATACAGCTCTGCACACACATTACTCTTGAATGGATTACTCATGAATGCAGGGTTGCACAGAAACAGGGGCGCCGCCAGGGATTTTGGGCCCCATGAAAAGAATTTTTACCAGGCCCTATACACAGCTGGCTGTGAGGCAGTCGAAAAAATGTTATGTTATTTTACATAAAACTATGCATTTTGATGGTATTTTTGACTATCATTCCCATATTTGTGAAAAAAGAACAATCTCTTCCTGGAATGCCACATTCCTCCCTGACAAACCTGAAGAGGATCCTGGACCTGGCTCTGTAGAGTGTATGTGACATAGCCTACATAAATTATATAGTATTTCCTATAATTTAGCCTAACTATTCTAATAGCATCATAGCCATCGTTTCAGGTGGCCTCCCACCATTTTGTTTGCTTTCAGTGATTTGACCAAAAATAACAAAAGAAAATGTGATTTTCACTAACAATCCCCCACTGCTCACTGTTTCCTCTTGTAGGTCTAATTTATCTCCAAAACTGTAGACTCACAGGTGACATACTGTCGACCCTTTGCTTCTTTCTCCTCTCCTAGCTTCCTTTCTTTCTGTTTTTGGCTACCTGATTTTTGAGGCATATTGCCGTCGCCTCCTTACCCGCTGTCTGTGACAAATTACCAGCGCACTGCAGCTGATCCAGTCTGACTGAACCATTTTATGTAAATAGAGAGGGCGGGTGTTAATGTTTCCAAAAGAAGTAAAGTTGTTGTTACCAGTACATTGTAAATAAAATATATTTGTGATTATTAGTTAGTTAATAACTTAGTGTCATATTATTTTTTGTCAGTATTATAATTTTATTAGGCCCCTCTTAATCATGGACCCCTAGAATCCTTCTCCTTTTTCCCCCCTTTTCGGCACCCCAGTTTTGAGGCATACTGCTGTCTCCTCCGCTTTGCCCGCTGTGGCGCTGTCTGTGACAAATCGCCTGTGCGCTACCTGCAGCTGATCCAGTCGGACTGAACCATTTTACGTAAATAGAGGGGGGAAGGGGGGGCCCTGCAGGGGTTGATGCTTCCAAAACAAATAAAGGTATTGTTACCAGGACATGGAAAATAAAACATGTGTGATTATATGTTAATTAATAACTTAGTGTCATTATTTTTTTCTGTATTATAATTTCATCATCATTAGGGGCCTCTCTGGGCCCCCCTCCATCATGGGCCCCTAGAATCCGTCTCCTTTACCCCCCCTTTACGGCGCCCCAGCACAGAAATGCCACACATATCACATGAAAGTGCAGGACCAGAGCTTTCCAATGATACCACACCTCATTGTGCTGTCATCCCATCATGCTATAAATCCAGATTAATTGTCTACAAAATAAAAACCTGATGGATTTCTTTACAACCCATTATACAGATCTTGTTATTAGTCACTTCATATAGTGAGGAATATCGTATCTTACCACGTCTTAGGCTTGCCTGTGTTTCTCCCTGTCTATCCACATTTGTAGTCCGGCTTTCAAGATGCAAATATCTCCATATTGTCCACTTTGTATGACAAGACCAGCATACTTCAGCTTTGAGCACATAGACAACTGTAACTTAATTATGCATGCATGACAGGGCCGTCGACATGTGTCCCCCCCAATGCCCAAATTGCCCCCCCCCCCCCCCCCCCCCATATAGAACTGAAACTGAAAAACAACAACAAACTTTGTTTACTGCAAACAAAGTGGCAAATATTATCTTGGAGGACATCATTGCACTTGGTTGACTATTTTTCTATTACCTTAGATGTAAATATTGCATGTTTCTTTCAGATTTCGTTCACATTTTTGACTTGTGAATGAGTCAATGGAATTTCTTGCAATAATGAAAAAATACTGGCAATCATGTCCGCCTGGCGCAAACTGGTACGGTGAGATACATGTAAAAATGTAAGAATTTAGTAACACAGATTTGTTTTTTTCATTGATATAACAATTAATATAAAATACAGGCATATAGGAGGACATGAAATGATGGCATATCTGGATAGCCCACACTGTCCTGAAAAAAAACCAAGATATAGCATGTGTATGTAGCCTTTATAATGACTGTGATATGAGCTTAAAAGTATAGGCAATAAAAATACCCCAAAAAAGCCTAGGGCCCAAAGGGTTAAACCAAATGACAGAGGGGAGCGCAGTAATTTGGACGAGCCGGGTTGTTCTAAAACCATCTCAACAAAAAGTGTGAATATGACCAACTTAACTACACACCTGAGAGTGAGAGACTGACAGTCTGTTTTTTTTTTTTTTTTTGTATTTATAAGGTCTTTATTTATTTATTTTGGTATTTTTACGTGTTATTTCAGATATTTAAATTTTCTTTTTATGCATTCCTAAATATTCTTGTTAAATAAAGGTTTATTTCTCTTTAAAGGGGTGTATTTGCATCATTATGCCTTTATTATCATTATATAAGTTTTAAAAAATGGTCTAAAAACAGCAAAATTACAACAATAATAAAAACGGTCTTAAAAGCACAATATTATGCAATATTATCGCTTATGGAAATAATTTCTGACACAATTAATCACCCAGCAAAATTTGTTATTGTGACAAGTGCTACAAACTTTCTGGCCTGTGCTACAAAATTATCACCCTCTGTAGCACCAGTACTATTAGCTAAAAAAGTTAAGGTACAGCCCTGGAGCGTTTCAGGAGATCCTTCGTCCCCATGGCAATAAGACTGTTTAACACCTCCTGAATCCAGACACACACCCTTACACACATCACATTAGCCAGAACTGGACTGGACTGTGGAATGAGCAATTTTATTTTGATGTAATTTCTATTTATCCACTTATTTTGACTTATTTTATTTTATGACTATTTTAATACTACGGAGTTGTTGTTGATGAGGAGAAGTGTGGTTCTTGTTTTTTGTCTTTTATGAGCTGCTGGACAGCTGAATTTCCCTTCAGGGATGAATAAAGCTCATTCTATTCTATTCTATTCTAATCTGTTCTGTCAGCACAGAGCTGCCAGCCTCTGAACTCTTGACAGCTGCAGCTAACAGGGAATTCAACCCAAATCAGTGAAGTAAGCTTGCTGGTGATAATGGTAATGTTACCAATTAGTGAACATTAGACTGTTAGCATTACTGGTAATGTTACAGCTAATGAATCGTCAGTTTTCATTTACAGTGAGTGCGCTGACGTTATCATCATTATGTTATCCATGAGAGGTCTGAAACAAATTATAATATTAACGTTAACCTCTTATTGACTTACTGACTACTCTTCATCCACCATGGGACTGAAGGCTGCAATGAGATCTTACCATCACATTTAGTCTTTGGCAAGATTCTGCTTCTTTCCCCATGACAGCTGCATCCTGTCCAGTAGACACACCGCTTAGCAGGGCCATTTCTAGCTTTTTGGAGGCCCTATGTAAAATCTTTTTTCTGTCCCTCTATTTTAATCACTCATGAATACATGCAAATTTGCATCATATTCCATATACATATGAAACCATATGCTACTTTTTACACATCGGAAAGGTATTTGTATTTAACTGTGTTGCACTGTTAACATTAAAATCAAAACTATGTGTTGCTGGACCCCATAAAAAAAGACAATTGTCCTCTGGCCTGCGCCAGGCCCTGCCAAAGATACTTGTTACCTGGCCTAAACCAAATTGTACATACTGAAGGTGAAAATGAGTAAGCTAGCTACTGTTAGCAATGTTAATTTTTAATGCGCAATATGTATCTTTCATGCTATGATAAGGGAGAGAGGGGTAGAGAGGAAAGATGGGGAAAGGGTGGGAGATTAGACATATCTCAGCAGTGACAAATGTTTTTCGTCAACTGCCTTTTTTCCACATTTTCCATGACGAAAACAAGACGATGACAAGCTAAAAATACATCTTAACAATAAAAAAGCAAAAGCTCTATTTCATTTTAATTGACAAGACGTGTTGAAAGGCTGGACTTTACTCAGTCTAGACTGGAGAAGGTGTATGGGTTGATGCTGTTTAACAGGCAGGTAGGAGACTTGGTTATCTGTGAGTCTACAGTAGCTGTGCTGTAAGTAAACAGGCTGAACTCAGATCATTTTTCTCTGATAGAGATGAAAGTTTAGTTTTAATCACCAACAGGACATGCATTTTAACCTCCAGAATAACATAACGAATAAAAGAATAACATTAAGAAGAATTCAGACTTTAATAAAGTTACTTCTCTGCTTCTTAGTGAGATGGATAAATCAGAGTCTACAAATCTTGCTGTCTCAGATTAGTTATTTGTGGTGTCAAAGTTTTTGAGAGCATAAGTGGAGAAATGTTGAGCTTTTCAAATGATGATCAGTCTGTGCTCGTAAATCACCCCTTAAACCTGTCAAAAACTTCTGGAGAAGTGCCAGTTTGTATGTAGAATTTATTTGAAGTTGCAGAAAAAATTGTCAAAATGAATTTTTATATAACCTGTCACCTTGATTCGAATTTCTAATACATGAATTAGCCTAACTGGATTGGTTTAAAGATTAAAAAAAAAAACATACAGAAAACACAATGACTAAAAGTTGACTAAAATGTCTTCAATCATCGTCGACTAATCAATCAATCAATCAATTTTATTTATAAAGCCCAGTATCACAAATCACAATTTGCCTAAGAGAGCTTTACTGCATACAACATCCCTCTGTCCTTAGGACCCTCGCAGTGGGTAAGAAAAAACTCCCCCCCAAAAAAACCCTTTAATGGGGAAAAAAAGGGGTAGAAACCTCAGGAAGAGCAACTGAGGAGGGATCCCTCTTCAAAGATGGACAGATGTACAATAGATGTCGTACAGAACAGATCATCAACATGATAAATTAACAGTAATCTGTATGACACAATGAGAGAAAGAGAGAGAGACAGAGAGAGATGCAGGACAGATGGTAATGACAGTAGCTTCCAACAACATTAATTAAAGGAATAATATTATAATTCTAGTTATGGCTATTAGGGTACAATATGTTGAAAGTATATATTAATATCTGATAGTATACATATGTGACAATAATCATATGTGTATAATAACAGTAGAAGTATGACTAATGATAACAGCAGCAGCAGGAGGCATCAGGCAGGACCACGGCAGCAGCACAACCACACACGTCATGCTATCCAAGCACCGCTGTGATATATGTTAACCTGTGAGACAGTGGAGTACAAAGGCTCCGGAGAAGAAGCCGAGTTAGTGACATGCAGTAACAGGACATGAGTGTTAACAAAGAAGAGAGAGAGGGGTAGAGAGAGAGACAGAGAGAGAGAGAGAGAGAGAGAGAGGGAAGGAGAGAACGTGCTTGGTGTATTATAGGAGGCCCCGGCAGACTAGGCCTAAGTCAGCCTAACTAGGGGCTGGTACAAGGCAAGCCTGAGCCAGCCCTAACTATAAGCTTTATCAAAGAGGAAAGTCTTAAGTCTAGTCTTAAATGTGGAGACGGTGTCTGCCTCCCGGACCGCAAAAGGAAGATGATTCCACAGGAGAGGAGCCTGATAGCTGAAGGCTCTGGCTCTTGATCTACTTTTGGAGACTGTTTGGACCACGATAAACCCTGCATTCTCCGAGCGCAGAGTTCTGGTGGGATAATATGGCACTATGAGCTCTCTAAGATATGACGGAGCTTGACCATTTAGAACTTTATAAGTTAAAGGGCCAGTGTGTGAAATGGGTTGAAAACAGTGACATCAGTGGTCAAATTCTAGATTGCAGGGCTCACTCGCTCACCCCTCCCGTCGGGTAAATGACGGTGGCCTCATAGGGACAAAAAGCCTTGCGCACGACTTTTTCAGGAGTAGGTCTATCTAGCGACTAGGTGAATGTTTATTTAGAAATCTAAACCATGGTACGATATTGTAATGAATCCCTCACAAGCAGGAGACCAGAGTAGCGTTCAGGAAAAAGGTCCGTTTATTTGAGCACTCCAGAAACTCCTATAACACTCCACTCCGTCCCAAACTCTGACTCTTCTAGCGTAACAGACACACTTCATAACTTTACACAGATACTCGTTTACCATACTGAGTGGGGACCCCCCTCCCCTCTCTGCTCCACCAATCTCCAGCCCGCACACTGACTGACAGCGTAGCCTGTAAACAGAGCTCAGTTGTTTATTTAGCCTAGCAATGTCTTCGGACTGTAGCAGCTGCAATGGACGACTTTGAACGTGATTTTGAAGAGTTTCTTGTAGCGGACACAGACCCAGAGCCATACCTGTTTGAGCCGGAGCATACAGATGAGGAACTCCATGTGCTGGAAGCTGAGCGGGTGAGAAGAGAGGCTGAATGCACAGAATGGGATTCGGTGCTACTGCTGCCATCGTTGGGGAGATATATCATCAGGAGGAAAAGCGCCGCAGAGAGTGCATCACCAGTAGTGAAGTTGCGTCTTATTTTCCTTGCAGATGACGGTTCAGGTTCATTCTCTCCTGTTGCGTGGTAAGTGTGGTCCATTCGCAAACTTTATAACTAAAAAAACTTTTCACTACTCTCTATCGACAGACTACTAACACTCTCTGCTGTTTCTTCCTCCTTCTTCCTTCCTTCCACTGTCTTTGTTGGTTTATTTATACACGCGAAACGCGTTCTCTGGCTGACTGGATTGTCCGCTCGGGCTGCCGTACATACATAGCGGCGCAAGATGGCAACCTCTCTAAAGCAAGGCCCTTGCTATATATATATATATATATATATATATATATATATATATAGCAAGGGCCTTGCTATATATACGTATATATATAAAAGCATAGTTATAAGGCTATGAAAACCAAACAAATTTTATTTTATAGCGATCATACACTTGTATAAACATATTAATGGGTAGAATATTCAGATTCAGATCCAGAATGACAATAAACCATGCCAAATATTACACACTGGCCCTTTAGTAGGATTTTTCAATTCTGGATTTTACAGGGAGCCAGTGCAGAGAAGTTTAAACAGGAGAATATGATCTTGTTTCTTAGTTCCTGTTAGTACACATGCCGCTGCGTTCTGAATTAGCTGAAGAATTTTAAAGACTTATTAGAGCTACCTGATAATAAGGAGTTACAGTGATCCAGCCTAGAGGTAATAAAAGCGTGAACCAATTTTTCTTCATAAAACCAGACTAAAACTATAAAGGGAGAAAAGGGACTAAAAATGTGACTAAAACTAATAAGTATTTTGGTCTCAAGACTAAAACTAAATCTAAAATAGCTGTCAAAATTAACACAGTATCTCAGTTGTATAGGCCATGAGTAGCAGACCTGGGGTCCGTTTCACAAAGCAGGTTTAGTGAAAACTCAGAGTCTGTTAACCCTGAAATGAGGGAAACTCTGAGTTTTCTGTTTCAAAAAAGGAGGTAACTCAAACCAGAGAAAGAGGGGTAACTCTAGCCTGTTTCCGAGAGAGAGGTAACTTAAGCTCTCGGTCAGTTACCGCAGTAACACACTCTATGATCCTAACCTGGTCAGGACCAGGTTTTTCTCAATGAACCTCGAGTTTCTCTCTGTCTCCGCCCTCTTTCAGAGCCACGCACTCCATTTGATTTCCTCATTCATTCAGTCAGCAGGCGAGTTTTTGAGTAGCGTAGTTCTGCCTTCTGTCATTTTAGAAAATCATTTAAAAAATCAGAGTCAGTATATTAGAAGTCCATTAGGCACAGTAGGTGGAGACTTTTTTCACTAACATGGCATGTCCTTTTGATAACGATCCCGTGGATGAAGGTGCAGCATGACTGCGCAGAGAATTGAATATTCGTCGGGAGACGGTTATCAGACCGCGCATAGATGTTCTAGCATTTCCACACAATTATCTTTTTGAGCTGTACCGTTTCATGTCACAGTCCATCATCTACATACACAACCCAATCCCTCCTTACATTTGCACCAATCGTATGCTCTCACATCCCAGCCGATGTGTGTTGCGCTCTGTTTCTTTGCAAATGAAAGTTTTTTGTACAATGTCGGAGATGCTGAGCACTTGAGTAAGGCAACTGTATGCAGGGCGGTCAGAAAAGTGTGCTCGTTTTATGGGCATCTGCCTTCTTTCTGTTGGCTGAGTAGAAGTCTGTGTTAGTTTAAATAGGCTTAATTATTTAACAGAACATGATATAGATGAGGAGACATTTATGTGTGTGAAAACAGCATTATGTTGGGGATTAAACAACTGCACAGTCAAACAGCCACTTGATATTTACTTTACAATGTAAAACGTGATCAAAATGAGGTACCCCCATGAGATTATGCCGAGGACTTACCTGTTTGAACAATGTTTTTATATTTCATCCTAAACTGCTGCCAAGTGCGCTTCTCCCCCGCGGGATTGCACCTAAATGAAATGAATTAATAGGCTACCATTCAAGCAGTTTTCCCCTGTAATATTATTGTGATTGCAAAGGACTACATTTAAACTTATGCACTTCTTTTTGAAAACGTGTGCAAACTCGCCATATGAGCGTATTAAGATTTCTAATTCTAGTGGGGTGAAAAACGCAGCCCTCCTCTTCCCCATTGCCATGGTGACTTGCCATGGTGATGCATCGAATCCATTGATGCTGGCTTTTTATAGTCGTGGTGCACGCGCTTAACTCCAGGTGAAACTACTCCGAGTTGATTAAACTGATTCAAACCAGCTGTTCTGGAACCGGAAACTCAGATTTTCCTATCTCAGAATAGATCAACTCAGAGTTCAGGATTAGACTCAGAGTTGTTGAACCTGCTTTGTGAAACGGACCCCTGCTCATCAAAATAAGCGCTGTTTTTTCATTATTTATTTATTTTCATTTTTAAATCAGAATTTGCGTCACAGAGCTTTACAGCATATGACATCCCTCTGTCCTTTGGACCCTCTCAGCGGATAAGGAAAAACTCCCCACAAAAAAACCCTTTTTTCATCTCAAATGAAAGCTGAAACTCCTGTTTCCACCCATATGCGCCAAAGCACTCTAGCCGAAAGCTTCAGAGAGCTAGAGGCCAAAGAATAACAACAGAAATCTTTTTGCCGAAATATATTTGTAATATCTCTCTTACCTTGTTGTTTTTGCCGTGAAAAGCGTATTCTGACATTAAATCACGCTTTATCCTCGTTAACCGTGATGTTGTCCGTCATTCAAATGAATCCGGGTGAAAAAACTTGCCAGCCAAAGGTTCAGGGGGAAGCATAGCAATGACACTCACAGCAGCCGACATCGCTCCATAATGCATTCTGCTGACTCTGATTGGCTTACAGTGCTGTCAATCTCGTTTTGGTGGGTATAGCGTCATTCTATTGGCTCTAACGACTCAAGCTACGGGCCTCCAAAGCTCAGAATAGCTAAAATAGTTTCAAATGTAGTAGGTGTGTATTGGTCAGTTTGGAGAGGGAAAAAGAAAAAAAATGAAACGGACAGTTGTATGTGTATATCCTAAACATCAGTAGGGATTTACAGAAACAAAAAATTAAAGATATAGGATTGTACATGACAAAAATCACATGCAAACATGATGCAATTTTGGAGAGCTTGTCTGAATTTTCTGTACTAAAACCTCTAATATTGCTCTGCTTCACCTTATCAGAATCAACCTTTGCAGAGTTAATGTTCACATATTGTACTATGATTTGATAGAGGTTTAGAGCTGCAGCTGCATCATTCCAAAGGGATACTCATCCTGAAAATGCTTTTTTTTTTTAGGTGAACCTCAAAATGTTTAATTTGTGCTGTGTGCCTTCTTTATTTACTCATCACATATAACACATATACTGATATTTACACATCTTAACAAATCTCACAAGTGTTCCCTTTGTCATGACACCAAAAGTATTCAAATAGACCTTGTGGTTGCAAAGATATTTCATTTCATTATGGGTATGCAATTTTCGAGCAAAGGCCTATAAAATAGGCTAAGCTTTGAAAAGTTTTTCAGTAATTTATGAAAGAGGAACTTTTTTACTTTGACTGGAGTCATTTTTTTATGCGAGTAACTGTTATACACCGTATGTACAATCACAAGGTGGGCACAATAACACAACCACGTACACAGTGTTATTCATCACAAACAAGATATTACTAATGAGTCAAGTGTGTGGAGGGTCACAATCAGGTCTTTATTTTTCAGGGAAGTGAATAAAAAATGATGAATAAACTTACTGACAAACTTATATTACTCTGTTAACAATTTTTCTGAGAGAAGTGAGATGCAGGGACAGTAGGCTATAGTGAGGCTTAGTGTAATTCCCATTATATGTGTCTGTGTGGCTTTGTGAAAGAGATAGTAGATTCACTTAGTGATAGCCATTGTGGTTTACTCTGAGCAGATTAGCAGAAGGTGTTTCAGAATGAGACATAAGATGTGAAGTTTCCTCTGAGGAGGATTGAGAGGAGTCCACAGTCTTCCAAAACATCCACTGTATTTGAAACAAATGCAAAAACCATCCACAAGACATGAAAAGCCACAGTTATGTAAAAATGAGTCACCATCACTGTAACAAAGCTGAAGCAGACTGTCAAAACTTACAGTGTACAATGGAATCAGAATGTATCCTGGGCTGCTTGCATTCATGGCATTACATCCACATCTGAGCTCTTCATATCCAAACCCACAGAGGAAATAATACTGGACAGAACCAATGAGGTAGCCTGCAAACAGTCTTTGTCAGGTTGAACCCATGTCAAAGGGGCTTTACAAAGCACTTGTCTGCAACCAGAAACCCAGAGAGAAGAGGAAACTGCACTTTCCAGCATCAGCTGTTACTGTGTTCAAACTGGACCATCCAAATTACAATTCAACATTGAAACAAATAAACACAAAATATTTTCTTAGGAGAACAATAAACTAACACCACATGTGTAAAATGCAGAAATAAATATCAAAAATACACAGGGACTGTATGTTCTGCCCATTAGGTTTGTTTGCTTGCAATTTAGTCTCATTTGCGACAATTCGGTGTGATTTGGTCACACTGATCATATTTCTCCTGTTTTAGCTTCTCTGCACTGGCTCCCTGTAAAATCCAGAATTTAATTTAAAATCTTATTGTTAACTTATAAAGCTCTAAATGGTCAAGCTCCATCATATCTTAGAGAGCTCATAGTGCCATATTATCCCACCAGAACACTGCGCTTGGAGAATGCAGGGTTACTCGTGGTCCCTAAAGTCTCCAAAAGTAGATCAGGAGCCAGAGCCTTCAGCTATCAGGCTCCTCTCCTGTGGAATCATCTTCCTGTTGCGGTCCGGGAGGCAGACATCGTCTCCACATCCAAGACAAGACTTAAGACTTTCCTCTTTGATAAAGCTTATAGTTAGGACTGGCTCAGGCTTGCCTTGTACCAGCCCCTAGTTAGGCTGACTTAGGCCTAGTCTGCCGGGGGACCCCCTATAATACACTGGGCACTCTCTCTGTCTCTGTCTCTCTCTCTGTGTCTCTTTCTGTCTCATTGTGTCATACGGATTACTGTTAATTTATCATGTTGATCTGTTCTGTACAACATCTATTGCACGTCTGTCCGTTTATCATGGAAGAGGGATCCCTCCTCAGTCGCTCTCTTTGCTTTACGATGGTTCTTCAGTCAAGGGCACACCCTTTCCACTGCATAGGCTGTGGTCGTGGATAGTAAAAATATTGGATTTGAATGGTGGGTGTAATTCCCTCTCAAGTCGAAATCACGAAACCAAGTCGTCCTTTTCATTACTGGCTTTAATCACACCAAGTGTATGATACAGTGCTGTGAGAACTGGTAGACATACAGACAGAAAAGCAAATAAAAACAAATTATTTTCCACATAAAGACATCAAAGAAACAACGCGACCATAGTTACATGACTCAATAGAAATTCGTCACGTCAAATCTGTAAAGTCTAACAAACATAACAGTAACAAACAATAAATGTACCTCATTGGCCGCTTTCCCTTGAGAGAAAATTGAAATCTTCAGTCCTTAGATGCACTATGCACTTTATATCCTATCTTCTTAAAACATTGCTGGTCTTTTGGCAGAGGAATCAGCGAGGTATCTGCCTGCTAGCTTGGTCCAGACTGTTACCAACCAACAAGTTGCGACCCTCAAAGGTAACACCCCGTCAACCCGCGGCAGCAAACTTTGGTTCCCACCTCAATTTAGACTTATCCCCCATATCAAAAACAAACAAAATACATGAAATAATTTAAATGTTGCTTTTAATAGTAAACTATTGTTAGTAGAAATGTATGTATTTATGAACTCTATATTTTTAACCTAATATTTATTTATTTATTCTGACTTCGATGGCAGCTACAGTGGGTTTTTCCTGAGCAAACATTTCATCTTTTAGAGCACATGGAGGACATCTGTGGGATCATGAGAATACTGTAACTCTGAGGAGAGGAACTGAACCCACGACTGAATAACAAGGGAAAAAAAATTGTGGATACGATTATGATTCTAATGAACAGCATATGATCAATCAATCATTTATTTGTCACTTAGAGTTATACAAGGTTCAACTCCTGTGAAATGTGATCCCACCCACTCCTTTAACCTGTCCACTGTAATTAAGTCCTTTTTTATGTCTTGTTGTTGGCTGTTGCTTTACAATTGTCCATGTTTCCAGATGATGGTAATCCATGGTTTCCAGTTGTGAAATTATTTAACTGTCCACACATTCTGACGTCAACCAGATGGTCATGTGATCGCTCCTTCCAAACATGGTGCGACTCTGCAGCTGCCTCTGAATGTTGTATAGCAGTGATCCACAGCAGCAATAGGACAACACCTAACATTTCAACCGTCCTTCTCTCCCCAGAGTCCTCTGCCCTGTCAGATCAGCAAATAATAAAAAAAACCTCCTGGTTGAATGATGCTGTCCAGGATTTAGCCAAGTTTTGGTAAATCAAAGGATATTACAGTCCCTGATATCTCGCTGGAAACTGATGCAGCACAGAGGTCACAGTTCATTTTTCAAGGGCTGTACAATGGCTAGCAGGATGCAAGTTCAGCTGGTGTCAATTCTTCTCCATCATTCCTTGGTGTTCTCTGATGGTTTCATTGAAAACCTGGACCTGGCTAGCTAGTAGCTAGCTAGCAGAAGCTGGAAAAAGGAGAATTTACTGAATAGTGAGTTGATATCCTCATCCTGATGAGTGACACTCAGCCACACGCCACCACTGTCCAAAGCCAACCACAAAAAACACCACCAAGGCTTGCAAAACAGACAAAAGAGCCTAACTTTAGCACACATTCAGTGAAGCTGACAGAGAGGTGACTGGAAGGGTCCATGCCTGTATCATCATTATGATTATAATTATTTTTTCAAGGTGAATTTTGGTTGCTAGGAATCTGCTGTTGAGGATTCAAACTGCTTTTCATAGCTGCCTTTTAAGCCCACAGAGTGTGATTGATGATACTGTAAAAGAGGGGATACTATTTGTTGTGATCTAGGTACCAGTGCTATTGTTTACACGGCAGCGCCATTTGTTGGTACTTAAGCCTGACCTTGTAATAGATCTCTAATGCAAGTATCAAATTGGCCATCGGAAATAATTAATAATTATTCTAATAATTATCATTTATGCTAAATAATGTGACTTAATTTACATTAAACCACCTCGGGGGGCACATTTCTGGAAAGGGAAAATGATAGCCAAGATATTAGTCTCAAAAAGTTCACAAAACTATCAATTTGGAATTTTTATTAATAGTTAAATTAATAACAATAACCATATATGATATATGTTAACCTGTGAGACAGTGGAGCACAAAGGCTCCGGAGAAGAAGCCGAGTTAGTGACATGCAGTAACAGGACATGAGTGTTAGCAAAGGAGAGAGAGAGGAGAGAGAGGGATAGAGAGAGAGAGAGAGAGAGAGAGAGAGAGAGAGAGAGAGAGATAGAGAAGGGGGGGGGGGGGGCAAAGGTGTGTGTGGTCATAATAGGGCGGTTTGGCCTTGAAAACAAAATGGCTGACAACAGAGAACTACAAGATGGCTGAATCAAAGCTGGAGGTCTTGTCTGACCGTTTGGTCAGGACAAAGACAAAGTAAAAGAACCAGGACTTTGATTTGCCTGTTTGGGTGTAGCTCTGTTGAAAGCCTGTTTGTAAATGAGTCAATGAGAATGTGATTTGTGTTGCATAAAGTCTGGATTAGTGCAGAGGATATTTAGTTGCATGCAAGACGTCTGTGAATAGCATTAGCAAACTAACTTCACTTAGCTTTGGCGAAGCCAACTAACCTAGGCTGACCAAACGTCCTCTTTTGCCCGGACATGTCCACTTTTCACGTGCCGTCCGGGGCGTCCGGGGGGGTTTTATAAACTGATGATAATGTCCGGTTTTCCGTGTGTTTGTGTGTGTGTGTGTGTGTGTGTGTTAAGAGTACGGCACGGGCCGCATATTTCTGTCCGAGGCTGACATTATTTAATGACCAAAGCACTGAGTTTGTGTCACACAGATGTTACTACAGGGTATTTAACGGGACGGGCGTGCGCCTTGGGTGCTCAGCCCATGTTTGAGACGGGAGCGGGAGACGGGAGGTCCGACGCTTCCAGCGAGAGGAGAGGGAGACATAAAACAAAATAAGATAAAATAGGAAAAACCTGTCTCACTCTTTTATTTTAATTTCAACGTTTAATCAAGGCGGAGGCGGCTGGAGGTCTGAGACTTCCAGCGTGAGGAGAGGTAGAAACAAACAGCCAATGTGTGTGTGTGTGTGTGTGTGTGTGTGTGTGTGTTATGTTCAGGTGTTGTCATGTAAATAACAGTGCCCAAGCAATAAACATGACAGACAATAGGATTTTATTTATTTTTACACTGCATTTTCACTGAAAGCTGACCGAATCCGACCCGAGTCCGAATACAATTTACAGCTACAATTTTGACCAAACCCGACCCGACCCGTCAGGTACCGTCGGGCTCGGATCGCCACACTCTGGTGTGTGTATGTGTCACCTATCTATAGGGGCCTATCTGAATTTCTGTCTTTGAGAGATATTATTTTGTAATATAACTGAATTTTCTAACCATACATATAAATTTTAAATATATTAAAATGATAAGGCATCTTTGAATAAACTGCGAGTATCATTTAAATAGGCTATGTCGTGGCCGGGCCGAGTGTCCTCTGTTTTGGAAATCAAAATATGGTCACCCTAAACTAACCAGTGACCTAATTGCAAAAAATCACAACAATAACTCAGTAAACAGCATTAAATGCTGCTGTGCCTGCCATTCAGCTGTATGTCTGGCTGCATGCTTGGCCTATAATTGCGGGCTTCTGGCAGTCCCTCTTTTGAACTTGTGTGAGTGGACTGTGGAATTGCTATGTGATTTGGTTCATGATTAATTCTGATATTTTTTGTTTAATTAATTTTGATGTTCCTTTTGTTTGGTATTTGATCAAGCTCAAATTTTTCTGTTTTCTTTCTATTAATTGCTGTTTTGGTACTGTGTTCTTTTTGTTGAGCTAAAACTAGTGGTTTTTGGCAGCTTATATTTTGTTTGATTATCATGATTTGTAGAATGGTGGCTGCCAATTACATAAGCTTCTGTATATTTTGCGATCATTTGTACATTAATTATTTTCTTTCATTAATTATTTTTCTTTAATTATATTCTTTCAATAAACACTGTTTTCCCTTTCCCTGTCCTTTGAGTGGCTGAGAGTCAACAGTGGCAGTCCTGGTGTCCCCGGTGGTGGTTTCACCTTTTTCGCTGAGCACCCCCTGGTTTTTGATTTTCATCACTGCGTTTGTGTATGTGTGTGTGTGTGTGTGTTTGTCACTGTCACGTGTGATTGGGGTGATTTCTATTTCCCACTCACCCCTCGTCGACACATCCCCCCACTGGTATGCCTCAGCCCTGATAAGGTCCCCTGTTTCCCTTAAATCCCTGTGTGAACGATATTTGTTACTGGGTTTTAATAATTGAAACTTTACAATAAAATACTGATTATTTTAAATGGAACCACATCTCCTGCTCCTTAAGTATAACAGACCTGAGTGACTTGTTTAGGTACTGTCAACTCTAACTAATTCTCACGGTGGCGTTGTCTGGCAACTTTTGGTTTTGTGATAAGCTAATACCTCCAACTAAGATTAATTTTTCCCAAAAAACTCTCAAATTCTTATCCTCATACCCCTCACGCTCACCACAACAGGATGGAAGAAAGAGCCACTTGGTGGTGTGCTGCTTTTGTTAGCTGGCAGAGGAAGGCTGGAAAGAGCTGTGGTTCCAGATGCAGTCTTTGTTGTGTCCTCATTCCGAAGGTGCAGATCTGAGGAAGCCAGTCTCTCAGGGTCTTTGCAGAGTTAGAAGCTGGGGTGCAACTTGTTTCTCCTTGTTGCTGGAAAGTAAGTTGCAAACCTTGTGCTTGCAAATCTAAGTTCTCTGGTTCAGGTTTGCCTCTGCCTTGAGCGTGGGCAAGTCATGGCCCAGTAGAAAGAGAGGTCTGTCTGGGCCGGCCAAGGGCCCAGGAGCCAGAGGTGGTGTGAGCTGGTCGACTGCTCACGAGCAAAGAGATAAGACTGTCTGGAGGGAGCAGACCTTCTACAGTTGCCTGTGACATCACAGAGTCACATGTCACTGTAAAAGTCCTGTTAGCTCTCTTTGTCTGAAGAGCAAAGAGCAGTCAGAGAAGAAAAGCCTTCACATGTCCAGTTTAGATTTTAACAAATGACAAGTCATCTGTGGGCCAGTGAATCCCAACATTCCCATCGATCTTTCTTTGCAGCCTGCCCCACTTGCAGCTCACCTCTACCTCCTGGGCCTGTACAACAATAAATGATTTGATTTTGAACAAACCAACAATAGATCTGCAAAAATGCCAGGCTTTTTCCTGGTGTCTCGTCGTTTAATCATGTTAATGGCCAGCCTCTAGACTTTACTTTTGGTTGAACTGCACCTTTAAGACAATAAAGTCATGGCTCCAATTGTGTTTTCTCATATAAAATTGCTGGTGGTGGACTTCCTTCCCTTAACATCCGTCAAAGGACCTGACAAAGGACCTGAGCAACCCTCAGGCAGGCAGCAGCCAATATGAATGGAGACCGATATGGGGGCATGGTCTGAAATAGTCCATGGTGTATTACAGCCCGGAGAGGGGTACGCAGCCACACACACACACACACACACACACACACACAGATGCACACTCACACAACGGAACACAGGATCCAAGCTAACACACACACACACACACACACACACACACACACACACACACACACACCGACAAAGATAGGTATTAGAGCCCTAGGAGAAGCTTGTGCCCTCTCCAACCTCATTACATCCACAGGCTACAGGTGGATATAGTGTCTCTTACATCCATAGGGACAGAAGGCCTAAGAATACAAGGTCTCACAGAAGTGTGAGGGCTTGTACTCCACATAGCAGGCTCATCTGCCATATGCCTATACAGTACACCACCATCATTCCTGAAACCTGAAAGAGATGGGAAATCCCAGAGAAGCTTCAGACACATTACCCACCCATCCCAGCACCTTGTTGACATTCTGTATCTGACAGCTACATGTTGGCCTCACTTATTTGAGCCTCTCTTTCATTTCTTTTTCTCCACTTTCCCTCTCTTCTGTTAGGTTTGCTTAAAGCAGCTGGGTGGAACTTTTTACCATTAATAAAACTGTCCCTAGTTCGTATCACCCCCCCTTGAAGATCCGCATATTTATTTGAACCCAACAGCGACAAAAAAGCCTTTCTCTATATGGCTATTTAGCATAGCCTTGCTCGGGTCAAACCAGAATACGGCACCCGAGGCGAAGTGATTCTGCTCGCCCGCAGCCGCCCGCAGCGATTAAACCACAGAAGAAGAAGGAGCCGTGTTTACAGTGTTCTTCGAGTAAGCAGTACGCAACAGGCATTGCTGAACACATAACACCTAACAGTTTTACCAGAAATGTATCTATGAGGACTTGGTTTTACTTTTGATGTCATGGCGGATAACGAAGGAGCATCATCTAAAATGATCTGTGACTGTGACCATGAACACAAATATACAGCAGGCAGTTGTCCTCAGTTTATAAGAAATTCAGAGCTACACCAGAACATTTATGAACAGGTCTTACTTTACTACTAACTTGTGTGTAACGTTAGCATGTTAGCATGTTTCCACTAATTACTTTGACTGACCTAACGTTAGCAGCGTTAGCTTTGCAAGAGAAGGCTGCAGGTAACAGCTTTGCTGTGTTAGGATTATGTTATGTCTTCACTGTGTATCTTCACATAAAAGAATACTCCGACGATTTGGGAGTTATGCCCTTTCTCTATCATTTTCATATTGAGACAACATGATCGATATCTTTTTTGTGTCTGTACGTCCAGTGGCTGGGTCTCAGCTGTTAGCATTGCGCTGACAGAGGGTCAGTATGTCCTGCGCTGTGATCTGCGGAGGGATACACCAGTGAGCAGGCACAGACGTAGCTTGTAAACAAAACTCAGCTGTTTATTTAGCCTAGCGATATCTCCGGATTTTAGCAGCTGCAATGGACAACTTTGAACTCGATTTTGAAGAGTTTCTTGTAGCGGACACAGATCCAGAGCCATACCTGTTTGAGCCGGAGCACACAGATGAGGAACTCCATGTGTTGAATGCTGAGCAGAGAGAGGCTGAATCCTCCGCTACTATTTTCCTGCACATAGTGGGATTCGGTGCTGCCATCATTGGGGAGATATATCATCAGGAGGAAAACCGCCGCAGAGAGTGCATCACAAGGAGTGAAAACTTTGCAGCAATCACTAATCCTGGCGTGATTGAAACTTTTTTTCATGTTCCTAAGATGAACTGGAAAAAACGCTCCAGGCCTGCAGGAGCTGACGGACAGCTTTCAGCCGGGTGAGTAATATCGTCCGTGTCATCTCTGTTTGCTTTGCCCGAGTGACCGAGCTACCTGTCCCAGAGCCAGCTGCAGCTGTTGCTCACCGGTGTATCCCTCCGCTCAAGATGTACTGACAGTGCCATGCTAACCGCTGTCTCAATATGAAAATGATAGAGAAAGGGCATAACTCCCACATCGTCAGAGTATTCTTTTCACATAATAATGTGGACTCAGCAGATGACTTGTTAACTGTTTATTCCTCCTTACACCGAACGTACATGGCTGCTTCTCCTTGTTTCCAGTAGCACAACAGCGGTTACTACATTACCCAGAATAACTTGAGGCTCACACTACTACGGTAGCCTTAGTAGCTCAAAATACACAACAGATTAGATTAGATCAGAACAGAAACACGACAAGAGAATTTACTGAGTAATTTTGCTGTTTCCACTATTTACTTGGACTGACCTGACGTTAGTTAATCCTCTCGCTCTCCAAAACAAATGCATGCGGTAATTGCCGGCTTTACGACACCAGGCTGTGGGTGTCATACCGCTTCGACCAAAGGGGCGCTATAATCAACGAAAACGAAAAGTTCCGCACAGCTGCTTTAAGCTGACTCAGGGTCACTTCAATTTAGCTTTTTGGCCCTGGGCATTTGAGAGCTACACTGCTAAGGTAAATCGAGCCAGTACTCCTAACTCCATATATGAGGCTATCAGTTACTTTGTCACTGAGCAGTTGTTATGGGTAATGGAAGCGGTGTGCATATGTTTGCATATAGGTGTGTGTGTGCAAGCACATCTGCATGTTCATGTAAGAGAGAGTATTTGTTTTTGTATTGATGTGTGTGTGTTTGTGTGTGTGGCTGATAATTATTAGGTTATATTGAACTTGATCGTGAGCGGCCGAACAGAAGTAAAAGTCAAATGCTCTTTATGAGTAGTGGATGAGAATATTTGAGTGAAGGAGAAGAAAAATAGATGGACAGATAAAGATAGACAAAGAGAGAGAGCGAGGGAGACTCTGTGTGTGTGTGTGTGTGTGTGTGTGTGTGTGTGTGTGTGTGTGTGTGTGTGTGTGTGTGTGTCTAATGTAAAATGTCAAATCAACTGCAATACTTAGGCCAAAGAGAGGCCTAAGTATTGCACATATTAACATAGACAGTCTTAGGAACAAAATAAATGAAGTCACTGAAATGTTATTTGAACATAAATTGCACACTCTTGCCATCTCGGAAACTCACCTGGACTCTTCCTTTGAAGATACGGAGCTAGAGATTAAAGGTTACAACATTTACAGAAATGATAGAAATAAATATGGTGGGGGAGTAGCTTTTTATGTTCGGGATCACGTGCCTGTGAAAATATGTACTGATATGATGCAATACAACATTGAAATATTATGGTTACAAGCATATCTACCTCATCGAAAGCCTATACTGTTAGGATGCTGCTACAGACCACCCAGCGCTAAGAGTGAATATCTTGATACAATCTGTGATATGTTAGATAATAATGCTGTTGTGGGTCAGGATATTTACTTCATGGGAGATTTTAACATTGACTGGTTTGCTAATAACTGCCCTTTGAAGAACAAGATGCAAACTGCCACAAATACATGTGGACTTACTCAAGTTATAAATAAACCTACGAGAATATGTGTGAAGCAGGATGGCACTAAAACATCAACGTGCATAGACCATATTTTCACAAATTGTCCAGACCTGTGTAATAATATATTGTCTGTGCCCATCGGCAGCAGTGATCACAACCTGGTCATAGTTGGAAGAAACATTAAAGTAAGTAATCCTGGACCCAAAATTATTTTTAAAAGGTCATATAAACGGTTCAATCAAGATGTATTTGTTAATGATGTGAAAGAAATCTGTTGGTCTGAAGTCTTAGCAGCCAATAATCCTGAAATTGCTCTATTGAAGTTTAACAATTTATTTTTGCCTCTAGTGGAGAAACATGCACCACTACAGAAGTCAACTGTCAGGAATGCCAAAACACCCTGGTTAGATAAAGAAACAGGATTTTTTTAACGCCAGCTACTCAGAAACCAAAACCACGACATGTGGAGTACCTCAAGGGAGCTGCCTTGGTCCTTTATTATTCAGTATTTTCACAAATGATTTACCGTATGTATTAGAGAAGGCTAACACAGTTATGTATGCGGATGACGCAACCATATATACATCAGCATCTACTAATAATGTATTAGAAACTATTATGAATAAGGAACTAGAAAGTGTGGCTGAATGGGTTAAAGAAAACAAGCTGGTCCTAAACATATCTAAAACCAAGTGCATGATTGTAGGCTCAAATCATAATATTGATAGAAATCCTGTATTAAATATTAAAATCAAAGATATCACTATAGACCAGGTACATGAGACCAAATTGCTGGGAGTGACAGTTGACAACAAATTATCATGGAAAAAACACATTAATAATATGATTGCAAAGATGGGTAGAGGTATATCAATTCTAAGAAGACATGCAACTTTTATAAATATAAACATCCTGAAAACAGCAATCCAATCGATAATATTATCACATCTCGACTATTGCCCAGCAGTTTGGTCAAATGCCACTGGAGACATGTTAAATAAACTACAATGTATACAGAATAGAGCTGCCCGCACAATACTTAAGTGTGACTACAGGACAAGGATAATTTCTATGCACAAGAAACTTAACTGGTTACTGGTCAAAGACAGACTATTGTACTCGCTGTTTGTTGTTATTAGAAATATATCTGTCCTAAAAACACCTGTTATCATGTTTAAAAACCTCGCTTTTAGTGCAGAGAGTCATAAATATATCACCAGACATGCAGCTGTAGGAAACTTTACATTACCTAAAGCAAGATCTAAAGCCATCAAGCGTACGGTGTTGTATAGAGGTATGAAAGAATGGAATTCACTGCCGAGAAATATCAAACTCACCATGAACACAAAGAAATTCAAAATATTAATAAAACAGCATTTATCAAAGTAAGACATATATGGAGGTATATTTATATATGGAGTATATTTCGATGGATATATGATATGTGTTATTATAATATAATGTATATTCTGTAGAATGAATGTATATACAAGTATGATGTGTGATGTGGAATGATGTATACATATATGATATGTAGAAATGTCGGTAATCGGATTAGTATGTGAACAATTAATATAACGAAGAATGAATGAAGCACAGTTAAGAAATGGAAACACTTATTCTGTTTTTGTTTTGTTAGGTTAAGCATATCGCTCACTTGTTTGTTTTGTTTTAAATTTTTATAATGTTTATGTTTTGTTTTTCAATATTATATTTGATATATAATATAATATTATATATATATATATATGATATTATATTTGTATATTTGATACTGTTGGACCCCAGGAAGAATAGCTGTGGCGTTGCTGCAGCTAATGGGGATCTTAATAAACAAATAAAAAAAACAAATAAAAAAACTCAGCCTTTCGACACTTGATTAAGTGTCCACTTAGATTGCACTTTGAGAAGAGGACACTTGTTTGAGACAAGGTGGGCTTGAATTGAGACAAGGTGGGCTCAAATCTCAATTCCAGCACCTTTCCAAATTTGCAACTGTTGCTAAACAACAGTGTTTACATGAGCAAGTTGTGTTGCTAGGTTTCGGAGTTATGGTAGCAGTCAATGGCATACACAGCATTCACACAGTAGGCGAAAACATCACGTTTGCACCAGAAGCGCATTTCGCTATGCCAATCAACAAGCAATCTGGCTCCACTTCTCTTTATTATCACATGTAGAGTTAATCTTTTTTATGTCTTCTTGAACAACACCTGTACATGCATGTCCACATCTGGCACACCTATAGTAATGAATTTTATTTCTTTGTCTGTCTGCTTGTGTGTGTGTGTGTGTGTGTGTGTGTGTGTGTGTGTGTGTGTGTGTGTGTGTGTGTGTGTGTGTGTGCCCATCTCTCTCTGTTCAGAAACAACTACAGATATGTGAAAGAAATGGGCTTACATGATGAAAAAGAAATGTGCACACAATCACAAACAGCAGTGGTACTTCAGTTCATTTTAATAAATATAGGCCAGTGGATGAGCAGATTTTGAAATTTCATCCAGAGGGTGTTGAAACTTCAAGGGAACAGTAGGTAGAGGGGCAAGAAAATTAAAAGTGTTGGTGGGCATGGAATGCATATTTCATCTTTTAAAATTGTGAGCCAGCCAGAAAGCTCAGGGCCACAGATTAACCTGTCTCAGCAGCCCATTTGGTTGACATGGGTGCCAAAGGGAAGCAGAAGCAGCCTCACAGCCCTTCTGCCTCCAGTGTGAACCTGCTGTTAGCTTCCTGTGGATGTTTGAAATTGTGTTCCTCACATAGTAACCCTCACCTGGCAGCAAAGTAATCAGAAAAGCAATGTGGTTGGTTTGAGACTTAAAGGTATAATATGTAGTTTTTCCACAAAAAAAATCTAAAAACGACTAAACCAATATTATATATTTTGTTTAGTTGTGTACTTTGATTATCAGAAATGTTTCCAACAATTTTTCAAACCCAGATAAATATGAAATATTAATAACAGTTACAGACCATGTCATTAGGTTGCAATGGCGGCGTAACTCCAGTTACCAAAGACATTAAATGAAGGAGAAGAAGAAGAAGCAGACCGGCTGAGATGTCAGAGAATGAACGTTACTGTTGCTAGGCTAAGCTAACTCGTCATGGATCATGATTATGCATTGACGGTTGCTGAACCTTCTGACACCAAAGCTGTCCCGGTAAACAAGCCGGTAAAACGGAAACGTACGGGTCAACCAAGCGATCCCAGAAGAATTTGGGATAAGAAGAGAGTTAAATCCAGGATTAATATTGGTGTGGCCTTTCCGAGATGGAGAGAGCTTCGTGAAAATCTAGGACTACAATTCGATGCCGACCTCGCGTGTGTTCTACTAGACAGGTAAGCAAACATCTGGCTGATGTTATCAAAATATTAATAATTTCCACCAGTGTATAGCAAGCACTGCTGCCCGCCAGCGCACCAGCGCTGCGGAGCGGTGTGGAGTGGAGGCTGGCTAACCACAACATCTAACGTTAACGATAGGTTTCTATCATGCTGAGCTGATGCTGGTAAATGAACTGCATTTATAAAAGAGGCAGAAGAATAGCTAAACATAAGACGCACTGAGCAAGAGAGCAACAGAGAGGGAGAAGCCATCGCTGACTGTAAAGCTAAGTAACTAGCAGTTAGCTCAAATAACTAGCAGATTGCTAACCGCTCAGCTAAAGTAAGTAGCATTTCTGAATAGAGTGTAAATAACTGAGGTTAGCGAGACAGTCGCTAAAAAAGAGAGCCATGACTTTAACACACGGAAAACTGGACATTATAATCAGTTTATCAAAAAAAACCCCGGACACCCCGGATGGGACGTGAAAAGTGGACATGTCCGGGCAAAAGAGGACGTTTGGTCAGCCTAAGTAACGTTACTACTGATAGTTAGATCAGAGTTTGACGATCCGGTGTAGGTACCAGATCGGCTCGGGCTGCTACACCGGCCGACGGACACCATTTGCATAAAGTGAAACATAAAGTGAATATAACTTCAGTAATATACCTCGTCCATGAGCATTTCTCTGCTGCTGAAGCTCGCTCTGCCAAAAAAAACTGCCACGGTCGGTTTCAGTTACACGCAGTGAGGAACATTAGATCTGTATCTGTTATATAATTACAACTCCCATGATACCACGCTACTTCGTGACGTCATCCAACTCCGTCTTCTTTTATTGATTTGGTTTAAGACCCCGAGCGGCAGAAAATTACATATTGCACGTTTAACCAGGAAGCGAAAGAAAGCAGCATAGAAAAAGCAGACTGTAAATAATTGTGTGTTTTGCTTGTTGGTTTTTTTCTTTTGTTTTCCTCAAAACCATCACAGTCTCTCTCTTTTTTTTCCTGAGAACACTGATGTTGGGATTCACAGGACCACAGATGATTTATCATTTGGTAAAATCATCACTGGACATTTAATGGCTTTTTCCCTATGCATGCTCTGTCTTCAAACAAAGAAAGCTAGGTGACACCCATCTCCACAGGAGGTCTCACCTCACACCTCAGTGAGACACAAGTCTCACAACTTAATTTGGACAGGACTTTTACAGTGACATGTGACTCTGTGATGTCACAAGCCTGCAAAGATCTGCTCCCTTCCAACAGATCTCTCTCTTGCTCTACAGCTGCATAGCAGTGCACACCTCTTTCCGGCTGGGCCTGGAACAGCAGAGGCCCAGACCTTTGCTCCATAGCCCCAAACCACTAAAGGGAGGGCAATTGATCACAGACTCTCTTGCAAACACAAGGTTTGCAACTAGCTTTTCAGCAACAATAAAGTAAGTGAGTTAGCACCCAGCGTCTAACTTTGCTAAACCCTGAGCGACCAGCTTACTCAGAGTTTGGAACAAAGGACACAGCAAACACTGCAGCTGAAACCACACCTTCCCAGCCTTCTTCTGCAGGCTAACAAAGCAGCACACTACCAAGTGACTCTTTCTTCCATCCATTCAAGGATCGGTAATATAACAACTGGACATAGCTTATCAATCAATCAATTCAATTTTATTTATAAAGCCCAATATCACAAATACAATTTGCCTCACAGGGCTTTACAGCATACGACATCCCTCTGTCCTTTAGACCCTCACAGCGGATAAGGAAAAACTCCCCCCAAAAAACCCTTTACCGGGGGAAAAAAATGGTAGAAACCTCAGGAAGAGCAACTGAGGAGGGATCCCTCTTCCAGGACGGACAGACGTGCAGTAGATGTCGTACAGAACAGATCAGCATAACAAATTAACAGTAATCTGTATGACACAATACAGTAATCTGTATGACATCCTCGGTAATGACAGTAGCTTACAACAACATTCATGAAAGTAATAATACTGTCGTTATAGTTCTGGCTACTGTGGTACAATATGTTGAAAGTATATATTAGTATCAGGCAGTATACATGTATGATAATATCATATGTCTATAATAGCAGAAGTATGACTACTGATTAATGATGGCAGCAGCAGCAGCAGCAGGAGGCATCTGGCAGGACCACGGCAGCAGCACAACCACACACGTCACACTATCCAGGCACCACTGCAATACGAGTTAACCTGAGAGACAGTGGAGCACAAAGGCTCCGGAGAAGAAGCCGAGTTAGTGACATCCAAAATGGCCGAGTAAACAAGATACAGTAATAGGATACGAGAGAGAGAGAGAGAGAGAGAGAGAGAGAGAGAGAGAGAGAGAGAGAGAGAGAGAGCTTTACAAGCTAAGCAGGACTGTTTAACTTGTTGTATGTGATTTAATGCTGTCACTGAGTTATTGTTGTGATTGTTGGCAGTAAGGTCATTGATTAGTTGGCTTTGCCAAAGCTAAGTTTTTTAATTTGCTAATACTGTTCACAAACAGATTCTTGCACCCAACTAAACAATCTCTGCACTAATCCAGGCTGTTTGAAACATAAATCACATTGACATAGACTCATTAACAAATAGGCTTTCAACAGAGCTGCGCCCAAACAGGCATCTCAAAGTTCCCGCTCCTTTACTTTGTCTTTGTCCTGACCACACGGTCAGACAAACACCTCCCCCGACCTGAAGCAGCCTTGATTCAGCCATTTTGGTAGTTCTCTGTTGTCAGCCATTTTGTTTTGTAGGCCAAACAGCTCCTTGATCACCACACCCGCCTTTGTCTCTCTCTCTCTCTCTCTCTCTCTCTCACTCACACACACACACACACACACACACACACACCTACACACACACACACACACACACACACACACACCAAGCTTGTATACTCTCTCTCTCTCTCTCTCTCTCTCTCTCTCTCTCTCTCTCTCTCTCTCTCTCTCTCACTCACACACACACACACACACACACACACACACACACACACACACACCAAGCTTGTATATAGTTAGTTAGAATTTGTGTGTTTTGGTTTGCTTTGCTAATTTGTGAATAAATATAATTCTTTGGAATCATGCCTGCTGTCTGTTTAATGTTGCACAAGAGTGAATGAATAGTCAACCTCTGCTGCGTCAAGACCTCCCAAATCCTTCAGGCGTTACTGTTAATTTTTGTTGTTGAAAACTCCAAATTAATAGTTTAGCGTATTTTATGAAACTGCTATCTTTAACTGGCTATCATTTTCCCTTTACGGGAATGGTGCCCCACGAGGTGATTTAATGTTAATTAAGTCACATTATTTAACATAATTATTAATTATTATTAATAATTAATAATTATTTCTGATAGCCAATTAAATCCCTACATATTTGGTGTCCCTTGTGTTGACCCTAACATTTTGGTGCCTCCGTGGAAGCCCGATTTTATGTTCCCAACATATTTGTGTGAGGTAAATATATGTTGGCACTCTGGCTCCCAATCAAATGCTCGCTTCATTAGCCCTCTTCTCTTCTCTCCTCATTGGCCCTTGTAAAAGAGTGGCAGAGATACACAAAGGCAGTCAGATAGGCACATACACACTCACACAGCCATCACCCAATCGACCCCCAAATACACACACAGGCAAACACACAGAGCAGTTCTGATTTTAAATAATGAGAGAGCTGTCACATCAGATCAATGTCTGTGCCACGACATGGCCTGGTGGTCGGCAGGACAGACAGGAGGAACCCACTTGCGGCTGACACCCTCTTGACACACAAAGAAGCAAAATGAGAGGGAGGGAGGAGATGAGGTGGGGTGGCGTCTGGAGAGAGAGAGAGAGAGAGAGAGAGAGAGTCTCCATCTTTCATGGACAGATGGACTGAGCTGTGGTCTGCCGTCTCCCTTAGCATCCAAAGTCTGGAAGCCTAAATGAACGAGAAGGGACGGGGCAGTTGAGAGAGGACCGAGGTATATGAGGAGAGGAGAGAGAAAAAAAGAAAAAACAAAAGAAGGGGAGATGAGAGAATGAGGAAGAAGTGGTGAAGGTGAAAGAATAAAGGACAACACAGACTTCAAGAGGAAGAGAAAGAAAATGAATGAAGGAAATAAAATTGAAGATTGTTAAGGGGTAAGAGAGAAAAAAGTGAGGAAAGACAAGGAAAGGAGAAAAGAATATATTAGAGGAGAGAAGAGGATAAACAAGAGGAAAGAGAAAGAAAGAAAGGAGATGAGAAGCGAGGAGAAACACAGAAAGGAGAGGAGGAAAAGGAGAAGGAGGCTTAAATAAAGACGTAGGGAACAGATAACAAAGGAGAGGTAAGGGGAGGCAATAGCGGGAAGATGGTGGTAAAAGCTAATTTCACCCAAATAATGGTCTAAGGCAATACCCTTGAGACAATGGAGGGGAAGGAGATAGAGGATGGGAACACACGGGATTGAAAATGTCCGATAGAGGTCGGAAATCATTAGTGTCAGAGCAGTCTGAGACCTCAACCTCCCCTTTCCCTTGTCTCTCTGCCTCTCCCTCTATTGTATTTTTTGTGCATGAAGACTGATGAAAGAATAAGTAAGTCAATTTAAATGTGACTTAATTAATTTTCAGAACAGGAATTAATAATACACGCCTGATGATCCACTTACAGACCGTGCCATCTCCTTCAGTCTAGACAAACTTTTAAATGATGTATGGCAGCATCTACTTGTTTCTAATACCCAAGTAAATAAATTAACTTATATTTCTTAACTGCCAACATGAATGCCTGCAGCACAAAGATTTGTATACACCCCACTTCTCTCCTTGTCCCTAGTGTAACCTTTTCCCCACACAGCCTCCAGTTCAGAGTCCCCCTACCACCACCTAGCTAAACCCATCATCTTTATTCAATATGGCCCCTGGTAAGCATTTTAAGTCGGCTTAGCTTGTCAGAAAACTTCCATTTTTTGGAGTGTTAGCTCTCTCTCTCTCTCTCTCTCTCTCTCTCTCTCTCTCTCTATCTCTCTGTATCAATAGTACCTCTTTTTATCTAATGCCCACCCCCACATTACATACAAACTGACAGACACACATACACACAAACAGAAACACAAACACAAGTGCTTGCTTAATGCTTGACTACGTGAAGAACATCTGAATATCTACAGTAATATTCAGCCGTGTCAATTTGTCAGGCAAATCTAGATTGTGAGTTGGTGCCAATAATGGAAATGCAGGACACCGTTTTCGCCAATAAAATCACAAATAAGCATATTCTGCTGACATTCTGGATGGGCTCTGAGAGAGATGTTCTGCTATATTACTATGACTGTGTGCATACACATTGTGTGTGTGTGTGTGAGTGTGAGTGAGAGAGAGAGAGAGAGAGAGAGACCATAAATACATTTCGGCTCATGGATGGATGGGGGATCTCCACAGTGATTTGTTTACTTGGATTAAATGTCAGTTTTGGAAATGTGCTGTTATACCTGAACTCCTGAGGGAAAGAAAGAGCAAGAGCAGTGTGTTTGTTTGTTTGTTTGTTTGTTTGTGTGTGTGTGTGTGTGTGTGTGTGTGTGTGTGTGTGTGTGTGTGTGTGTGTGTGTGTGTGTGTGTGTGCGCATGTGTTTGTCTTCACTGTACAATAGCACAAAAGTAGAAACCCAGCATTCTTGTTACATCATTTACCAGGAATATGCAATTGATTGACTTTCTACTGTTACTGTGTTAGGCACTGGTTCTTGGTTTTTGCTCCTTAAACACTTTACATCTTACATACTTTGAATATTTTGACTGACACTTAATACTCGTTAATACTGGGCCTGGTGTCACACAGCAGAAGTAACTGTTTAATTATTATATTTATATTTCATGATTGTTGTGTCTTTTATTTGGGTTGCTGTGGTTATTCTATATAACATGGTTATACACATTGTTTTAAATTATTTATTTCAGTGTTTGGTTTTATTTCCATGCTTTTATAATTAAATTGTATTTGCTTGTTTTTAATGTGTTTTTACCTCCTGCCGAGAAAAGTGACCTGATTAGCATAAGTATCAGCACCAGGGACACCAGGCTGGGAGCAGCAGGAGAATAGTGCCAAGCAGCGAGGTGATGAGAGCGCAAAGAGGAGCGGATGGGCAGAGTGGAACGGTATTCGGGCATCAGGAAGAGACTAGCAGAGTCAAGAACTCTGCCCTTATGCATGAGTACCAAAACCGCCCACTATTGAAAGTGCTGTGAAAGAGAAATGGAGTAGGCCCAGTGTGTTGGACTTGTTACTGCAGCGCCTCTCTCCCATTTTTGTTTACTAGAACCTTAGGACAGTGGTGGAGGGACAAGGCAGTCGACGAGGCCCTGCCACAAGGACAGCGTTCCCCAGCACCAGTGAATCTGCTGAATTAAGACACTGTACACTGCATGTCATATGAGACTATTAATTGTAATTTAAACGTTAATTGTTGTTACTGTAATTTGTTATATTGTAAATGAAGCATTCTCTTGCAAAAGAATTTCCTTTGGGATAAATTGAACTGAACTCAAAAACAAATTGTGTAAATATCTTTTTACCACTGAATGCTTTTCTATAGGATCTTTGTTCCTTGATATTCTTAGTTCAAAAGAGCTTGATAACTTGTCTATTAATTAGTGGACAGGTTACAGTTAGATCCTTAGCTCTTACTTTTTCAGGTGTATACACTATTGTATGTATTTATTCATTAATTTACATACAGATATGGCATAACAATTTGATAAATAACAAAGTACATCAATATGTTTCTGTCATATTGCAACCTCAGCTATAATGGAAAATTTGAAAACCCAGTATTTTGATATTATTTCATATTTTAAATAAAACTAAATCATTAGATGCATTAAACAGTTTAGTGTGGGAGGGGGGTATGTTGGCAGAAATGGAATATAATATAATAAGTATGTTTAATGTACTGTATATCATCTGAAAATTAGAATGGTTGTGTTTTCATTACCTTAAAATGGACCATTTATATCTACATATGGAGCAGATCATTACCTACAAGATTTTGCGCCACCATGTTTCTATAGTAGTCCAGAATGGACAAACCAAACACTGGCAGAAAAACAAACATCTGGATCAGAAAAAAAGATGAGCAGAGATTAAACCTTTGAACTCTCTTATTGCAATGACATTTTCTGGAGTGTTTCTACTAGGGATGTCCCGATCACATTTTTTTGCCCCCGAGTCCGAGTCCGAGTCATTTGATTTTGAGTATCTGCCGATACCGAGTCCCGATCCGATACTTTGGCAATGCAGTAATTTTTTTTTTACTGTAGATTAACTGTATCATCCCACTATTGTTCTGTTCTTTGTGCTCTACTAGGGATGTAACAATATCACAATCTCACAATATTACAATACATGCCTTTCTCAATCACCAGCCTCTTTCCCCTTATCCCTCCCTCACCTGCATGCCTGCCCCCACCTTACTCCCCCCCCCCCACACTCACCTCGCTCCTTCTCCCTCCCTCATTCCCTCCCTCCCTCCCTCACCCAGCTCACTCCAGTCCTTCTCCCTCTCTAACTTTAAATAAATACCTGGTTCTGTATCTGCCGTCACACAACAGTGTGAGAAGTTTAACGATGTCCGCGACATCTGCGCAGTCAGTCGGTGTGTCTGTCTCACGTGCGTTACTTCTGACTCGCTCTCAGTAGAAGCTGCAGTGACTGTTGTTGCTGCTGGTGTCTGTAGCGCTCAAACATCAACAACAACAGCTGTTAGGAAGTCAGCAGTGAAACAATGCAGCCACACACATGTACTAAACAGTCAGCTGACACGGACGATCGTCGCTCACACTCTCGCAAGCGCCGTCATTTCATATCGTTACATGTCTGCAACGACGCAGCCACGCACACACACACGGACATGCACGAAAAACAAGCACGTTGCACTGAATGCGCGCCGCTGGCGTCGCTTTGGGTTATGAGCGCACATGACGCACGTCTACAGTAAAAGTAATGGGTTTGAGAGTGCAAAAGAGCTACATCTGAATGCCCCCCATGCGGCCCGTCTTGCTTTAGACAAATAGGGAAAACCCTGACATGTAGCTGATATGTCATAGGCCTATAATCGATCCCTGACGTCCGATTCCGATCGAGTCTGAAACCACGTGATCGGCCCCGATTTCCGATCATGTGATCGGATCGGGACATCCCTAGTTTCTACATATCCCCAAAACCTGTACAACCTAATCTAAAAGTTTATTTGAGTCGATAAACCATAATAATTAAAGTATTGAAACTGTATCATACATTTTTTTAGATTTAAATTTAAATTCCAAGCCGTTTGAGTAATGACAAAGTTATACAGAGGATCTGATCAGCAAAAGAGGAAATATTTTTTGAGAAAGAGAATTTTTGAAAAACAACATGTTACTTTTAAAGGGCAAATAGCTCACTTCCTGTTGGATTTAGGTCAGGGGTGTCTGCGCATGATTTTTAGGTCTTGATGAGACGAAAAAACCCAGATTTGGTTTGATCTTTCTACGACATTCCTATGGGCAGCAGTGGCCATTTTAGTGTGTCTAGGTGGTGCGAAGATCATCAGGAGCTTTTGTGGCACGTCACCTGTAAGAAGCCATAAAATCCAAACCGTTTGAGTAATTACAAAGTTATGAAGCAGATCTATTTAGCAGGAGTTGGCCTGGCATGTGTGTGTGTTTGAAGTCGATACAATAAACACTGTAGGAGAAGATAATTTTTTAAAAAAGAGCATTTTGAGGCAAAATCTTACTTTGAAAGGGCAAATAGCTCACTTTCTGTTGGGTTTAGGTCAGGGGTGTCAGTGCGTGATTTGTAGGTCTCGATGAGACGAACAAGCCAGTTTTGGTTTGATCTTTCTATGACATTCCTATTGGCCGCAGCAGCCATTTTAATGTGCCTAGGTGGCGTTAGAGAGCCCATTTTGGCACTTTTGGGGTTCATTTTTTCATTTTATCAAAATTTTCGCCAGTCCTGACATGCGTGCCAATTTTGGTGAGTTTTTGAACATATTTAAGGGGTCAAATGTTGGTTTTAGGAGACGGCAGGAGAAAGAATAATAATTAAAGCTGCAAGCAGCTGTGATCGGGCCCTCGCTCTCCCTCGCCACTGCGGGGTGCCAGCAGCACGCATAACTTGAAGCGGTTATATGAGAAAGACCGATATATTGCCATGCAGATGTGTTCAGGGGCAGACCATGATCACACATATGAAATTATGGCCAATAAGAGCAATGCATGATAGAGTTATAAGGACTTGATATTCCATGACGAAGGATCGAAAGTCACCATTGGCAGCCTGTCAATCATGGAGTCAAGGAAGGGGTTAGGTTAGCCGTTTTCCCTGCTCTGCAGCAGCTTTGCTGCCGGGGTGGTTCAAGCCTTCAAGCGGATAGCGTAGGCCTCTGTGTCTCCGTGAACCCCTTCGCGGTCGTGGCCCGACACGTAATTACATTTCTGGCGAGGTTCAGGCGGCTGGGGGTGGGGGGGTTGATTTGTCGAAGTGGCTTGACTGACTATAATAAATGAGGACCTTTGACTTTTAAGACTTGTATTTGAGTTTCATAGTAATGTCACAGAGCTCTCAATTAGCAGCAATAAATAAGTAAATAGAAATACAATGATAACACATGGTTGATGATAAATAAATAGCAGCAATAAATAAATAAATAAATACAAATACAATGATAGCGATTGATGTTAAATAAATACATAGCAGCAGTAAATAAATAAATAGAAATACAATGATAACACATGCTTGATGAAAGTTTATGATAACTGAGGTTGATAATCATGGTTGATGATAAAAAGAATAAAAATAATGTGTTTGTTCATTGTATATAGTGTAGTGTAAGATTTAATTACCAATCAGAAGAATGTTCATTAATCAAGTAACTATGTTCATGGATTAAGTGAATGTGTTCATTAATCAGGTAAATGTTTTATCTTGCTTAAGTTGATTAAGACTGAAGACTCAGCTCATATAGTAATATGTTATGTATTCATGCATGATAGAAACACTACACTCAAGCCTGAGTACTGAGAGCACACAAATGTATTACTGAGAACACACACACAGATGTACTGACTGAAAACACACACACACACACACACACACACTCTAAGGTTAAAGCTGTACCAGGGACACATACAAAGTCCTTGGGTCTCACATACTTTTAAAAACAGGTGTGCCCAAAACCAAAAAATTGTGACAAAGAGAAGAGGAGTTCTCTTGAATAGATGCAAAGAGTCTATTGAATGAGTACACACCTGCATGTTTTTGAAAAACATTGTGACAAATGGAGGCAAGAGTTCTCCTGAACGATTACAACATTAAGGTCAAGGCCTAACACCTGTTGTCGTTGCCAGCTACTCCACCAGCTGTTGATATTTTGGTTCTGATCTCTATTGGGTTAAAGGTCATTACAAAGAAAATTCTTTTGACATTTTGGGGTCTGAATGTTTTCATAATCTGCTATCTGTGTATTTGTTTTATGTGTTTGTTTCAAATTTTTGTTACATGAGGTAGTTATTAACAGTGTCTCAGTGAAACAAAACCAGACAAGGGAAACCTAACGGTGCCAACAAAAAATCCATGTTTCACTGATTGAACCAGTTGCTCGGGTGAACTCCATACAAACTGGTTGGCTGTTAAGGGAGAATAAAAAAGAAATATCTGTTATTTTAATTTAATTTTTATAGAGAAATAAAGTAAGTGGTAAGTATAGTTTCATAAATAAATAGAATAAGTGATAAAATTATAAATAAATTATAAGTGATAAGTACAGTAGAGTACAGGTGACAGCAGTAGTGATGAAAATTGGGCTGAGGAACATTGCATGACTGATGGCTTAGTAGATACTAGAGGCATAAAGAACACATTTTGGGTTAGAAAGAACCTACATAGACAACAAGGGTGAGAAGCAGTGGCAAGACGAGCAAGAGATTTGATTAAAACTTGGAAAGTTAGTAAATTTACCAATTGAAACTAGTGAAGGAAGAATTTCAGGTATACAGTGGGAGACAACTTTAAATGATTTGTGGGCTCCCAGCTCATTAGATCCACTGCTGCAATATTTGTGTGAAAAGTATAAAAACGGACCTGTAGCTTCACTTCCTCTGAACCGGGTATTATTTCAAGATTTAGAGAACAGAGTGGAATTTAATCCAAGATTGCGGATTGTTGTCGTGCCTAGAAAAGCTAATTTGGGAGGAGATTGGTCACATAAATTAGAACATAACCTCTGAAGAAAAATAATACAAAACTGCCTTCACAGTAGGGAAATTGCTAGCACTGATAAATACAAAAGAAACAGACAAGCAACCATAAAATTCCAAGAGTGATTAAAGTTAAACAAGGCTTCATGGGAGCCAACCAAGGACAGATGGAAAAAGGGTTTCTGACACCCATAGAGATAGTGATGACACAACACCCAGATAGGAGAAACTCCAACGCTGTGTGACTAAATGGCACAAAAGAACATCAGGAAAAAAAAAAAAAAATCGTTGGCCTAAAGATGGAACCTTCAACCTGGCATGTTGCGACGAGGTGGATACAGAACTAAGACACATTGAGGCAAAAGACACTAAGGCGAGTTATAAGAAAAAGAACAAAAGGGTTAAAGAAAGGGAGGTATTGGGGTGGTTTAGACAGACAGGGGGTGGGTAGCAAATGGTGCAAGCAGAGTACTGTAAGCATCCACAGGACCCACAGGACCCACAGACACTGAAGCAAATGGTGCAAGCAGAGCGCAGCAAGGACACACAGGACCCCCAGGCACCGACGGATGTGACACCCACAGCCCCACGCCTACCAGCATCACCACCACCATATCCACAAGACACATCACCATCAGAGATGGCACAATACCCACTACGCTCAGTAGGGGAGGCAAGAGCAGCAACAACAATGGAAGGCCAAGTGGAGGGAAGATTCACAGTGACCTTGGCCAGGGATACGAAGACCGAGAGCAGATGAAAGAAGACGTTCCCCGCACACAGAACACTGACAATGCAATGCCTCACATTACCACTACTGTTATCCACAATGAGCAGGTGGAAACAATGGTAGCCAGAGGCCCCCGAGGGGGCGGGGTCGAGGCGAACCTAGGAGAGAACTGGCAGGCCGAGGAGGATGAAGAAGGGGACCGAACTTTCCTCCAGGACCCCAGCCACTGCAACAGCAAACCTATCAGCGAGCTGCACCCTATCAGCAATCAGGCTCCCAGGAAATTAACTCAGGATTTCCAGGAGTGAATCCTGCAGCACCTAACAAGCTATGCTGGGGTTGTTAACAGCCCGGCCACCGACGTAGGGAGTGTCCGGTCAATCCATGGGAAGGTCCAGCAGAAAACTGGCCAAAAACGAGACTGGGTGCCCATGATAGGGCTGCCCAGAGAAGTCTGGGGGGAAGTAATGTCACCAGTCATTTCATTACAGCCACACGACGAACCAACTATACCTGTTGTCATCCACAAACAAGCATATCCCTTTATGGTGGACACAGGGGCTACATATTCATGTATTGGAAAAGAAGACTCTACACTCCCCCTCTCTAAGTCATCCATCAAGACCATAGGTATCTCTGGGAAATCACAAGTCATACCAATGACAGAGCCTGTTCCAAATGCTCATCGCCGGTAAAGTCATCTTTGCACCCCTACTCTGCTCAGCTCATACGCCAGTGAACCTTCTAGGCAGAGATATATTGTGCCCTCTCAAAACTAAGATCATGAGTACTCAAGATGGACTATATTTAGACTTCTCTGATGACCCCCCACAAAGCATGATGTCACAGCTGCCCAGGAATGCCACAGAGACATCACAGGCGTTGGTCTACTGGCTCCAACTGACATCAGAAGAGTCTCACCTTAAACAGACATGGAGTCAGTGGGAACCATGGGTCAGGTTCCATTCTGACACAGCACATGCTGCCACTCTGCCACTGCATTGCACGCTCATGTATGACACGGACCAGACTCATGTAGATTATCAAGAATGCTGGGACACAGTGCTTAATAAAAACAATAAAAAAATAAAAATAAAAATAAAAAAACACATGCCTGATCATTAGTGAAGACATGTATTTAGCACCTCAAGGTGTGGCGGCAGCTGTCCGCCACCCAGAAGTATTAGCAGGATGGTTTCAGGTGCCAAATTCTGCACCACACGTTACACTGATGATAACAGAAGGTTATGAGTCTCATCATCTGGGTCCAATGGTCGGACGTGCGCTGCAGGTGCGAGAGTGGTTACCCACCAAGAACAAATACACCCACATTTCAGATGACAAACAATACATCAGAATCCCAACTAAAGACAGGTGATGAAACAGTCGCAGACAAGGTACATGTAGATGGTACTACACCCACACAGATAGCAGTCACAGAAGAACACGCACAGTTGTTGAGTAAAGTTCCACCACAGCTATGGACAGCACATAAACCAGACGTAGGCTTGATAAAATCAGCGGAACCTGTTCGCATCACACTAAAACCACATGCTAGCCTACCATACCAGAGGCAATGTCCTCTCCAGCAGCATGCCATTGACAGTATCCAACCCACAATTGGCTGGATTACTGTAACTCTCTATTATCAGGTAGCTCTAGTAAATCATTAAAAACTCTTCAACTAATTCAGAATGCAGTAGCACGTGTACTAACAGGAACCAAGAAACGAGATCATATTTCTCCTGTTTTAGCTTCTCTGCACTGGCTCCCTGTAAAATCCAGAATTGAATTTAAAATCCTACTGTCAACTTATAAAGCTCTAAATGGTCAAGCTCCATCATATGTTAGAGAGATCATAGTGCCATATTATCCCACCAGAACTCTGCGCTCTGAGAATGCAGGGTTACTCGTGGTCCCCAAAGTCTCCAAAAGTAGAACAGGAGCCAGAGCCTTCAGCTATCAGGCTCCTCTCCTGTGGAATCATCTTCCTGTTACGGTCCGGGAGGCAGACATCATCTCCACATTTAAGACTAGACTTAAGACTTTCCTCTTTGATAAAGCTTATAGTTAGGGCTGGGTCAGGCTTGCCTTGTACCAGCCCCTAGTTAGGCTGACTTAGGCCTAGTCTGCCGGAGGATCCTCCTATAATACACCGGGCACCTTCTCTCCCTCTCTCTCTCTCTCTCGTATCCTATTACTGCATCTTGCTACCTCGGCCATTCTGGATGTCACTAACTCGGCTTGTTCTCCGGAGCCTTTGTGCTCCACTGTCTCTCAGGTTAACTCATATCGCAGCGGTGCCTGGATAGTGTGACGTGTGTGGTTGTGCTGCTGCCGTGGTCCTGCCAGATGCCTCCTGCTGCTGCTGCTGCTGCCATCATCAGTCATTAGTCATACTTCTACTGTTATTATACACATATGACTATTATCATACATGTATACTGCCAGATACTAATATATACTTTCAACATATTGTACCACAGTAGCCAGAACTATAACAACAATATTATTACTTTCATTAATGTTGTTGTAAGCTACTGTCATTACCGAGGATGTCCTGCATCTCTCTCTCTCTGTCTCTCTCTGTCTCTCTCTCTCGCTCTCTCTCTCTCTCATTGTGTCATACAGACTATTGTTAATTTATTATGCTGATCTGTTCTGTACGACATCTATTGCACGTCTGTCCGTCCTGGAAGAGGGATCCATCCTCTGTTGCTCTTCCTGAGGTTTCTACCATTGTTTTTCCCCGGTAAAGGTTTTTTTTGGGGGAGTTTTTCCTTATCCGCTGTGAGGGTCTAAAGGACAGAGGGATGTCATATGCTGTAAAGCCCTGTGAGGCAAAGTGTGATTTGTGATATTGGGCTTTATAAATATAATTGATTGATTGATTGATTGATTGAAGATTTAAAAGTCATCACAACAACTGGTGTAACGTTAAATGGCAAGCGGTACAATGTCGCACTTCCAAATGGTTTTATCTGTGACACTCCAGCAAGAGCTTTTTTAAAACGTAAAGGTCATGGTGGCTACAGTTCTTGTGAGCGTTGCACACAGTATGGCATTTATGTTGATGGTAGAGTTGTGTTTGTACAAGCAAGGAATCTCTTTGTCCTTGAGAACTGCTCATCTGATCTACTTCAACGCCTTACTGTGGGCTCATGGATGTGCTGTTGAATTTTGTTGATTTGGACGTGCGACACGTTCGGTATCAATTAATTTCAAATAAAGCTGCTCTGCCCGCCCTCTCCCGCTCTGATGCAGTAGGTGATGTAAGACATGGCAGTACGCAGTCTACACACACTACGCTAGAAAATAACATCATGAGAGTGAATGAGGTTAACAATAATCAGGTAAACATGTTTTCTCTTCACCAAGTTATCAGTAATTAAAAAGTACATGAAGTTAAATTTGCATTGATGCATCTCCCTCTGTCTGACTCTGCCTTCAGCCGCTTGGGCACCATGTCTGTCTCTGTCATGCTGTGACTTTCTCTGACTTTTTTCCTTCACAGAAGTGTGAAATCATCATGTTTGAAAGTAGGGATGGGCATCTGAAGAAATTTCCCGTAATGATAATCGGAAAAATTAACGATCAATTATCGATAAAATGTCCATGACAGAAAATACTAAAGACACCATGTTTTTCCTCAATGAAATGCTTATTCCACGACGAACATATAACACATCAATCCTTGCAGACACGGCAAACAATCCTCTCAGACAAGGCAGTTAGATTTTATGTGTTTAACCATTAAACAAAAAGATATGTTGCGCTCCAGTGTTGAACACCGGCAGCCGGGAGCTGTGTTCCGGGAACAGAGTAACGTTACCTATTGAGATGGCACGTGATTACCGTTAACCTGCGTCGGATGAACATTGTTCAAGTGGTTCATCATTTGGGTTGTTGATGAGTTGTGTTTGTAGATGACATCCGCAGTATTTACAATGAATTTAATCATTATTTGCGTAGAAATGGCACCACACCAAACTCCGCTTTGAGCGCTACGACAGCTTGTAGGCATTTGAGGTTTTGTCCTAAATAGTTAAAAGTCGCCCCCTGCTGGTAAATTGTCTGATTGCTGCCACATAGTGAAATTCATGGCATTGCTTCAGACATAACACAATACACAATAGATCCGATAACATTTCACGTTATCGAAAAAAATGTTAACGATCAATTATCGATTAATTGATTAATTATGTCCATCCCTATTTGAAACACTTGCAGCTGTGTTTATAATCTGCAGGTCGGAACATGCATTGCGCATGAACATGCATTCAAATCCTTGTACACGAAATGAAACCCACAACGCTTTCCAGCAGCAAACCAGTCTATGTCTGTCAGACAATATATGGGCATGATGTTACTCCTCTGTGATGCACATTATTTTGAAACAAGACCATGATTATCTGTGTCTTAGTCAAGTTTTAGTTACAACCAGGGGAGGAAAAAGTATTCAAATCCTTTACTTAAGTAGAAGTACTAACAACAGTACTAACACTGTGAAAATACTTCACCACAAGTAAAAGTCCTGTATTCACTAAACCTTACTGAAATAAAAGTATCTAAGTATTATCAGCAAAATGTACTCAAAGTAAAAGTAGTCATGTTGCAGTAAAAAGTTCGCTTTCAGTGTTTTATATCTGATGTTTTTTTGGATTAATATCATTGCTACATTAATGTTACTGCTGTTTACTGTTGCAGATGTTAAAGGACAGGATATCAAAATGTCTTGAAAAGTATTAAAAGTTGATAAATCAATTTTGAGGAAAATAAGACCATTAAAAATTCTTATCACAATTTTATGAGGTCTTAAATTGTGAAGGTATTTTACTGAATAAGTTGTCTGAAGAGTTTGAGTCCTAAAAAACATTGTAAAAGTGTGTGAATTTATTCATTTTATTTAACATTTGTTGTCTATTAGATGTAAGATGTTTCACTCGACTTCATCTTCGTTGGCCAACCTGCTGTTGTTACAGGCCTCAGCATGAGTTACAGGGTTCCTACGGGTGCATAAAATCCTTGAAAATGTGCTTGGAAGTGCTTGAATTATATCTCTTTGTATTTCACAAAATTGGGATCAGACTGAATAGTTTGTTACATTCAACACTAGAGTCAGAAACCGCTTCCCTTTTTTTGACGAGGCTGAAGTTGGCATCCGATTCACAGCTTCTGATTGGAATTTTCCGGTCCACCTTAAAAGTGTCATAACGCCTGTAGATGGCGGTATTCAGTGCGCCTTTTTTTGCATTTTCACAAATAGAATAAAGGTTTCACAAATCAGAGACAGTGTTTTTATGAATGTATAGACCCTGTAGAATAATTCAGTCCAGATTTGAGGAGTCTAAGTGTAGCGGTTGTAGACCTGGACCTGGTCTATTATGGTCTAGATGAGAAAGAAGCCGTGAAATGCGCCTTTTTTGCATTTTCACAAATAGAATAAAGGTTTCACAAATCAGAGACTGTGTTTTTATGAATGTATAGACCCTGTAGAATAATTCAGTCCAGATTTGAGGAGTCTAAGTGTAGCGGTTCTAGACCTGGACCTGGTCTAATGTGGTCTAGATGAAAAAGAAGCAGTGAAATGCACTTTTGTTGCATTTTCACAAATAGAATAAAGGTTTCACAAATCAGAGACTGTGTTTTTATGAATGTATAGACCCTGTAGAATAATTCAGTCCACATTTGAGGAGTCTAAGTGTAGCGGTTCTAGACCTGGACCTGGTCTAATGTGGTCTAGATGAAAAAGAAGCAGTGAAATGCGCCTTTTTTGCATTTTCACAAATAAAATAAAGGTTTCACAAATCAGAGACAGTGTTTTTATGAATGTATTGACTCTGTTTAATAATCTAGTCCAGATTTGAGGAGTCTAAGTCTTGTGGTTTTATATCAGGAACAGGTCTAATGTGATGTAGATCAGAAAAAGACATAGAAATACATCATTTACATTTTAATGTGAGTTACACATATTAGAGAGTAGATCTACAACTAAAATAAATAAAATCCTGGTTTTTAGATGAATTAAATACGTTGCAATGAAGGGTTGATTCTCTTTTCATCCTCCCTCAATGTTTTATGCTCTCAGTTCATGAATTAGGAAAACGACTGAATACCGCCATCTACAGGCGTTATGACACTTTTAAGGTGGACCGGAAAATTCCAATCAGAAGCTGTGAATCGGATGCCAACTTCAGCCTCGTCTTTTTTTTGGATAAAACTTTGTGTTCTCCTGTAATTTCTAAACTTCTTGCTATTATGAAACATAATTTAAGATGTTTATAGCATAATGCATAATATAGCATATAGCATAACTCCCCCGAGAGTAGTCGACAAATCGTGTGTTTTTTCCCTCTCTCTCTCTCTCTCTGTGCTTACGCTGATACTTTATCCTTGACTAAGTGAACATACTCGGGCGTACTATAAGCGGAGCAGACTCCGTGAGGAATGTCCACAGTCATTCGGGCTTTCATAGTCGAGCGCACTTCCGTGTTGTAGTTTCCTGTAAAAATGTCTGTGAAAAATCCCCCGATGTGAAAAATACATGCCGAGCAGTCACTGGTGCGCAGAGCGGACTCTGCGGAGGTCCACGCGGACTCAAAGTGGACGTCCGCAAGTCCTGTGCACGCAAAGCTCAGATTTTACGACTGCGCGGACTCTGCTCCGTGCACCAATGACTGCTCGGCAGGTATTTTTCACATCGGGGATTTTTCACGGACATTTTTACAGGAAACTTACACAGAAGTGCGCTCGACTATGGAAGCCCGAATGACTGCGGACATTCCTCGCAGAGTCCCCTCCGCTTATAGTACGCCCAAGTATGTTCGAGCCTTGAGCTTTGCGCGCACAGAGCTTGCAGACGTCCGCAGAGTCCGTTCCGCATACGTTCCGCCCAAATATGTTCGGGTCTTCACAGACACATATCACACGTGTGGAGATACTTCACTTTCCTCCGCTGTGTCAATGTGATGACGTCATCAAATGACGTGTCGACTCGACTTCGACTTTATTGACAGATGAATCGACATGAAAAAAATCAAAGTCGTTAATGCCCTAGTACTCAGGTACAGTTATGTTATTAAAGTTATGTTATTACTTATTACTCAGTTTCAATTAAAATTACAGGTGTTAATCCATTATTATTGTATTACATTGATTTAATCTGCTTTGATTTGATCTGTCATTGATTTAATCATTAATCTGTTATTCAAAAAAAAGTCGATGCCAATTTAAACAGAAGTGGAAGAAGTACAGGAAATGTGTACTCAAGTACAGTTATGCTATTAAAATATTACTTAGTTACAAGTTGTAACTTACAACTAAACTTACTGTTTTTATTGCATTGATTATTATTGTATTGCATTAATTATTGTATATTGCCTTGATTTCATTAAGCACTTCATATAATCCTCATCTTAGATTCCATTTACTTAGTGTGTGTTTAATATATTCCAAATTTTTATCAGCATTTAATCTCTATTTTACCCCCTCTCAGCTTCTGCTCCATGCCTGACTGTGCTGGAAGATGGTTCCCTCTCTGTAAGACTCTCTGCAGTTTCTTCCATGTTTGTTTTCTAATAAGTTTTTTTTTATGATGATGTGATGTTGGTGTTCAGTTGTCCTGTTCAGTTATTCACCTGTGGAAACTTGTTTTTGAAAATATTCAGTTTCATCATACTGGCACTGTGAGGACCTTTAAGGAGGTGATCAAGGACTACTTGTTTAATTTCATATAAAATAAGTTATATTGTTCATGTATAATAAAAGCTGAATTTGGAAAGATGCCTTAACTTTTGCTATTTATCTATCAAGAATTTACATAATACGTCTGTACTTCAACATTTTTGAATATGGTGAATTAAAAAAATGTCTGTTAAAATGAAATGTGGTAGAATGTGCAGTAGCTGTCATCATTTATTTTGATGACATGTGATTGGCTGTAGCTTCTGCTTCTGTTTGGTTTAAAGGTCTTGTTGAGGGCCTCTAGACTGTCTTTTGCTCAACCTAATGGTGTAGTATGATCATCTAATTATTATCAGCTGTGTGGCAAAGGTGTGACCTATATAACAGATCAGTGTACCTGTGTCTCAGTATGATTGTCGATCTGGATGAAGGCCCAAAGGCTGAAACGTCATCATCAAAATTAAATAAATGCATATAGAGCCTGAGTGTGCAACATTTGCTTTCTATAATCAATATTGACTAAACGTAACCATGTGTGTTTGTTGCTGAAGGAAAAACATGACAATCCATGGTGTTATACCGATGTAGTGCATTTATTTTGAAAGAAACTATATGCAATCTGTACATTTCCTGTGAAGTGTTTTTTGAAAGTGTGTAACATGTAACAAGCTGAAGTTGATACGACATCCCAGAACATTAACAACCAACGCACCCGGGGTACCTTGCATGTCGTATCTTGAAAATCCATGACCAGATGTGGATATGTGACAAGGTCGGAGTGTGAATGTTTTGGCTGTTAGTCTCAGCTGCACAGCCTCAATCTTTGATATTGACTTTCTCTGGGAAAGGGAAAATAACGTCTTTTACAATGCATAAAAAGGACCACGATCAACAGATGATGTAATAAGTGACTGCATTTAATTCATGAACACCAAAAAATTGATTTACTCTCAAGTTACTCTGTAAAGTCTGCTGACATCAGCCACCACAAGCCACTCCTCATATAGAGTGCGTAAAGCTACAACAATAAAAGGCCTGAGTGTATTTAAATAAGCACAGGTGTGTTTTATATATTCAGAATTCAGCTCTTGGTTTGTAATTAATGTGTTGTTTCCTCTTTCAAAAGTTACATATTAGTGGAAGTCTGGAGTGGTACATCTGAAAATACACCAAGAGAAACTTTGGTGCCAGCATTATGTTTTCTTCTTAAGACAGGAATAATTTTAAAAACCCTTATGTAACTGATAAGTTGTTTTTTCCTGTTTGGTTTTGCTCTTTCATAAATATTGCTCATTTGTTTGTGAGCATTTCAATATAGTTTCTGAATTAAGTCAGCTTTAAACATTAACAGCAGCAGGTATTGCTTGTATTATAGCTGAGCTGTGTTGTTCCCTGCATTTTTGAAGCATTTTTGAACTATTACTATTTCTGCAAAGCCAAAAATAAAAAAAGAGAAGAAGAAGCTGCTATACTGATGTAGTCTTCTTATTCTCAATCAATACAAGACTGAACATGATGATAGAAGTGTGAAATTCCAAACAGAGCTTTGAAATTAGTCTGTCTCAATACTGTGAAATCTGAGATATGGTTTATGAATCAGTTACAGATGCTCCCTCACATGCCTATCTGTTCCTATGGACATGAAGCATATTCAACATACATACTGTATTATTATATTGACAATATGAGCTGTACTATTCACACATACAGCACATAGTCTGTGTAAATAACTTGCACAGGTGTCCAAACAATCAGCAGTCTTTGTTCCTGTCACCTGCCTCTCTGTCTCCGGGCCACACACACTCTCTCTCTCACGCCAACATGCCAAGTGCCTTGTCTGCCCATCCATCATGCAGGGAGGCAGATGATTGGCCGCCTTGGACTGCTCCTCATAACAACAGTCTCTGCATGGTAACTGTTACTGAGGCGAGAAAATTACTAAACCCACGAGATACATCCTGCTAAAAATAGCTCTCATCAAAAATCCCTGCTGCTTGTTACACCCCGTTTGTGTGTGTGTGTGTGTGTATGGAGGGGAGGGGGGCAGTCCTAGAAATATATAGAGAGACTGAGAGAGGTAATGCACAACAATGGGAATGATTGAATGACAGACTGACTGACACTCTAAACGGCTGACTGATTGTATGATTGATTTACTTACCACCTCCTGTCTTCACTAAGTAAGAGGCATAAATCAGCACTGCAGCAAGGAGCAACACTAAAAGACTTTGCTAGGCCGCCAGGTATTTCTGGCTATTTTCAAGACAGATAGAGTTACTGACACATTACCTGGACCCACACACATTGTGGCAACATCAAAAATACATAGCTAAACCTCAAGATGGGAGTGTGGGAATGTGTGTGTGTGTGTGTGTGTGTGTGTGTGTGTGTGTGCCAGGGTGGCCATGCTGATGTGTGTAGTGGGATAAACTCCTTTGATGTGCTTGTATTTATAGATATGACCCAGGGGCCAATATTGTATTTAGGTACCTGCAACTGTGTTAAGCTCAAATATAACATTTGTGTGTGTGTGTGTGTGTGTGTGTACGCAACCATGGGGGTATTTGTGTCCAAACTCCACAGCCTTGCTTTAAGCTTTTCTTGCTTTACTTGCTTTTAGCAGCAGATACTGGAGGTATCAAGCTCCAAAAGCTGCTTTACTGTTGTTGAAACAGTCAGGCCTGAGTTATGAAATTGGAAGGCATACAGCACTTCAACTGAATTGTTATTTTAGCTGCTGTACTGATAATCATATCCAGCATTCTGGATCACTATTGTAATTTGCCGCATTGCAAAGTAGCATAATGAAGATAAACCAAAGGAAAAATAAATTGACCCGATGTTAAGGGAATGTGGGTGTGCAGTGCAAAGAGTTGCAAATTATTACATCAGATTGAAGATATCATTTTTGAGAGTTCAAGTTCACTATTTTCTTTTTTTTCCCCCTTATTAAAAACACACAGGGACAAAAAGTCATAGTAACAAACAAGCAGAAGAAAGTTCAAATTCAAACATACATACACAATGGAAGTGGAATGGAAGTAAGTGAGCATTTTTAGTTTGTTTTCCTTTTTTGCCCGCAGTTCGGTCCATGGTGTCCAATTGCCTGCTGGAATGATCTCTTTCATAGCCCAAGGAAGCATTAAAAACTTAAAAACGTCCTGTCAATAAAATAGGCCTCTTCAAATGAAGTATGTCATACTAACAATTTCCCACTCCACTTTCCCTGAGTGCACACCCAGACAAACATGCACAAACACATTTTCTCAGCACAATATCAATACATATTGGCATGCTGCTGTTGTGTCCTGCCATCCCTGCTATTTCCTCCTCTCAGAAAAACTGCAGCATATTCTGCCAGCTGGAAGCCTTAGTGATTATTTAACTGCTCTGGGCTTAGCTTGGCAGCCCGCGAAGGGAGGATGAGGGAGGAGAGGAGACGAAAGAGGGAGGAGAAGAGAGGAATTAGCAAAGGATGAGGTGCTCCAGAGTGTGTGTGTGTGTGTGTGTGTGTGTGTGTTTGTGTGGATTTGTGTGTGTATGTGTATGCATACGTTTGTGGATGCTCTAAAAGCATTAATGTGCGAAAATTCACTAAGAGCATCCCTGAGCCGATTTTAGAGTGTCAGATCGGCTTCCCAACCGTGTGCATGCAAGTTCTCCTTCAATAGGGAATGCAGGGACAGTGAATCCGTCTATATGGATCAGTCCCTTGGAGTCTTTTTTTTTCTTTTTCTTTTTTCCTCCACTGGCTCCCAAACACCCTTTCCCCCACTTCTACTTTACACTTCCTGAAGGATAATACCACAAATAATTAGCAGAGATGTTGCTGTACTGGAGCGAGAGAGACTAGGCAAAGGAAACGAATCCTCTCAACATGCTGAGAATACTAACAATAGAATTCCTCAAAAGCTACAATAACATGTCATAATCCTATAACTGATATCAAAGTTTGGAGCCTTGGATCCACGATTGATGCATTGTTGCTCCACCACCATGAAGAATTCACAAGGAGATTTTTCAATGATTGGCATGATTATAATTCAAAAACATGTTTCCAAACCATATACAGAATTAGATTAAAAGTAAATCATGGATGCAGTGGAAACATGTAAAAATAATGTAATAAATAAATAAGAAATACTCATATAAAGAAAGGAAAGAAATCTGGTGTGTTTCAGTATACAAATATATATTTTAAAAAAGTCTTTCACAAAAGGATGTCTTATTCAGTTAGTTCTGCCACATTAACAGCTTCAACAAGGGGAGTCTGATTTTTTTATTTTCTTTTTTTCTACTTTGGAAAGGGAAGGAATGACTGAGACTTTTAAGGCAAATGGGTAAAAGTTCTATCAACTGTTTTCATTGGTAGGTCATTCTGGATGAAAAAGTACTTCTATTGCTTCTTTGGGTTTAAAATACTCTTCTCTGTTTAACCATAGCCAGTTATTTTCACCGATAAGTGTATTTGCAGTAAAAAGTTGTCAGTGCACAGGGTTTTTAATTTGGATTAAAGGATGCCTTTGAAGTGTCTGATTACACACATAAGTCTCAAGTCTTGGCTATGAAATCCAGACTCAAGTCCAAAGTCAAAACCAAGAGGTCCCAAGCCAAGTCCAAGTCCAAAAGGTTGTGTTCTAAGTTACTAGTAGGTCATTACCTGTCTGTGGTTGTGTACACATGCTGATTGATTCAAAGTTCACCCAGTGTCAGAAAAATACAGAGGTGGGAGGTAGCTAAGTACACTCAAATATTAGGGTGTAACCACAGGCGTTGTTTTAGGTATGGACGCTATGGACATGTACATACCAAAGCCACGGAAACACAAATTGTCCCTATCAAAAATAATGCTGAGTGGTGCAGCAAGTAAGACTCAAGTTATTGAAAATAGGGTATAAAATGTTGAACGACTGTTATTAGCACTAGCTACTGTAGCTAGCTATTAGCTAATAGGTCTTGTAACATTTGCAGAGGCAGAGATAAGGTGCTGTCATGTTGTCATGACAGTTGCCTTTAGCTAGTAATAAATCACTTTTGGTATGTAACTTTAGAAATAACTGTTGCAAACTCCTAGGTAAGGTTTAAGCAATGACTAGGTTCACTTGCCCACTGAATTGCCTCTGGTAGATGTCTGGTTTGTTTATGCAATTCAATTGATGTCTGTGACTGCAGAATTACTAGTCCAACGTAATTATGTTCATATACATAGACTACACAGAATAGGCTGTAGGCTAGGCAGAGAATAGTGGGCTGCTTGTCAGGCTACTCTATTACTGTCACATCTAGTCCCTGAGTATAGTTATGTCTTTCTGTCTTTGTGCATTTTTTGTTGCTTCCTGTTTTATTTTGTGTTTTCCTCTCATTCCAGATCCTCACCTCCTGTCCTCCTGTGTTTCCCGCCTTGTGTGATTACCTGCCCCGCCCTGATTAGTGTCACCTGTGTCTCATTATCCCACCTTCCCTTGTGTATTTAGTCTGTGTGCATCCCTTTGTCTTTGCCAGTTCGTCTTTTCAGTTCCCTGTAAGCGTCCCAGCCTTTTTCCCAGTGCAAGTCTCGTGAGTGTATGATCAAGTTCTGTTTTTTGGACCCTGCCTCTGCCTTAGCGTTTTCTGGATACCTCTGCCTTGTCTGACTGCCTTCCTGTGTACCGAACCTGCCTACTTCATTAAAAGCTTTTGTTTGAACTGAACCTGAGTTGAGTCCTGCTCGTGAGTCCTATCAGTTCACTCCTAACAGTACGAACTGGCCAGCATGGACTCAGCAGACTCAGATCCTGTGCGGGTTGCTCTCCAAAACCAAGGGAGTAGGATTCACCAACAGGAGGAGCAGCTTTCTATTCTCCGCCGAGAAATGAAGGAAATGGCGGAGCGCCAGGAGAGAATATTGGCATCTTTTGGCGAAGAGATCTGCAGTTTAGCGGGCAATATTCAGAAGTTGCAGTTCCAGTCTGGGCCGCCTCCTGGGTCTTCGCTTCCACCTGTAAGTCCTACCCCAGCAGCCATGCCTCTTCCTCCTTCAGCTCCGTTTCCTCACCTCTCCAAACCAGAGAAGTTTTCAGGAGACTCGGGTGATTGCCAGGCATTCCTGGTCCAGTGTGGTCTGCATTTTGAGCTCCAGGCTGCTGCCTATCCCACGGAGCAGTCCAAGGTTGCCTTTATCATTTCTCACCTCTCCGGCAGAGCTGAAACATGGGCTACGGCAGAGTGGAGCAGACACTCACCCATTTGCAACTCTGTGAAGCTGTTCTCTGGGACTTTCACCAAGATTTTTCAACACACCACTCCTGGTAGAGAGGCTGCCAGAGCCATCGCCAGTCTAAAACAAGGTGAGAGAAGAGTTGCCGACTACGCGATTGAATTTCGCACACTCGCCGCAGACAGCGGTTGGAATGACGCTGCCCTGTTAGACTCTTTCCTGTTCGGACTGTCTGATCCATTAAAGGACCAGCTGGCTCCTCTCGATCTTCCAGAAGATTTGGACTCTGTGATTGCCTTGGCTATCAAGATTGACAAGCGGCTTCTAGAGAGGGAGAAAGAGAAGAGGAGGCCCAGAGGTGCTGTTACTCCGCCAAGCCACAAGAGGTCATCACCCCCCAGTTGGCGTTTTTCCGGACAGTGCCCTTCTTCGCCCTCTCCATCGCCCCCTGTTGCTGTGGAGGAACCAATGCAGCTGGGCAGAACCAGGCTCTCCCCAGAGGAGCGTCAGCGCCGCCTACGGGAGGGGCGGTGTATCTACTGCGCTCAGCTGGGACATCTCATCGCTACCTGTCCAGTAAAAGACCGGGCTCATCAGTAACCAGGAGGGCGCTGGTGAGCCGCACATCTCTGACTGTAAGTCCCTCTCGTTCCTTGCACCATATTACACTCACCTCTCCCACTGAGACTAAGAACAGTACTGTTTTGATTGATTCTGGTTCAGATGCCAATTTGATGGACTTTAAAGTTGCCAAGGAACTAGGCTTAGAATTCATTCCTTTGTCCAAACCCCTTGAAGCCAGTGCCCTAGATGGTCACCTCTTGTGTCACATTACACATTACTCTCAGTCTGTACAATTGGCATTCCCTGATAACCACACAGAGACTCTCAGTTTTCACTTATTTGAGTCTGTTCAACACCCCCTCATTCTGGGTTTCCCATGGCTCAAGCATCACAACCCACACATAGACTGGTCATCGGGGAAAATTCTGGGCTGGCGAGCTGAGTGCTTAAAGACGTGTTTTCCATCCTGCCCTGCTCCTGTTCAGTCGCCACCTGTAATCTCTCCTCCAGCCCATCCTGCTGTTTCAGTCACTCCCGAATCAGATTATCCTGACCTTTCTAAAGTACCTCAGTGTTACCATGATTTGAAGGAAGTCTTTAACAAGACTAAGGCCACTTCCCTGCCTCCTCACCGTAAATATGACTGTGCCATTGACTTGTTACCTGGAACCTCTCCTCCCAAAGGAAGGCTCTATTCTCTCTCTGCTCCTGAAATGCAGGCCATGAAGGAGTATGTGGGTTCAGCACTGAAAGCTGGCCTTATTCGCCCCTCATCCTCTCCAGCAGGAGCTGGTTTTTTCTTCGTGGACAAGAAGGACAAGTCCCTCCGCCCTTGCATCGATTTCCGGGGCCTTAACGACATAACCATAAAGAACAGGTACCCCCTCCCTCTCATTTCCTCTGCTTTTGAACTGTTGCAGGGAGCAAAAGTGTTTACCAAGTTAGATCTAAGAAATGCCTATCACTTGGTAAGGATAAGGGAGGGGGATGAATGGAAGACAGCCTTTAACACCCCCAGTGGACACTATGAGTACTTAGTGATGCCTTTTGGTTTAACCAATGCTCCAGCTGTCTTCCAGGCTCTGGTAAATGATGTGCTCAGGGACATGCTCAACATCTTCGTGTTTGTCTACCTGGATGACATCCTCATCTTCTCCCCGGATGAGCAATCGCACATTCTTCATGTCCATCAGGTCCTTCAGCGTCTCCTCGACCACCAGCTTTTCATCAAAGCTGAAAAGTGTGAGTTCCACGTCCCAACTGTGTCTTTCCTGGGGTTTATTGTCTCCGAGGGCAATATTCAAATGGACCCAGCTAAGGTTAAAGCAGTCTCAGAGTGGCCCACCCCAGGAAGCCGCAAGCAGGTTCAGCAGTTTTTGGGTTTTGCTAACTTCTATAGACGATTTATTAGAAATTTTAGCTCCATTGCTGCCCCTCTGCATGCTCTAACCTCTCCTGCTAACAGGTTCCAGTGGAATCCCCAAGCCGATCAGGCTTTCATGACTCTCAAGGAAAGGTTCACCTCGGCCCCGATACTGGTTCTCCCTGATCCACATCAACAGTTTGTGGTTGAGGTGGACGCTTCAGATGTGGGGATTGGAGCGATACTCTCTCAGCGTTCCAAGGAGGACAACAAGATGCACCCCTGTGCCTTCCTCTCCCGTAAGTTGTCTCCAGCTGAGAGGAACTATGATGTGGGTAACCGGGAGTTGTTGGCTATTAAGGTGGCTCTGGAGGAATGGCGTCACTGGTTGGAGGGAGTGGAGCAGCCTTTTCTGGTATGGACTGACCACAAGAACTTGCAGTACTTGCGTACTGCCAAAAGACTGAATTCGCGTCAGGCAAGGTGGTCCCTTTTCTTTAGTAGATTCCACTTTACCCTGTCATATCGCCCTGGCTCTAAGAATGTAAAACCTGATGCTCTCTCTCGCCAGTTTTGCTCAGCCTCTGCTCCTGAATCTCCCTCTCTCATTCTACCCCCATCCTGTGTAGTGGGAGCTCTCACGTGGGGCATAGAGGAACGAGTCAGACAGGCTTCTGCTAATCTTCCTGTTCCGGAGGGTTGCCCCCCGAACCGGCTGTTTGTGCCTTCTCCTCTCCGTTCTCAGGTGATCCACTGGGCCCATACCTGCCGTCTCTCCTGTCACCCAGGAGTACGTAGGACGATGTTCATCATTAAGCAGCGGTTTTGGTGGGCCTCTATGGAGAAGGCGGTGGGGGAGTATGTTGCGGCTTGTCCAGTCTGTGCCCGCAATAAAACCCCACGCCATCGGCCTGCTGGTCTCCTGCGCCCACTCCCTGTTCCGCTCCGACCCTGGTCTGACATCGCCCTGGACTTCGTCACTGGTCTACCCCCCTCCGGAGGTAACACAGTCATACTCACTGTTGTGGACAGATTTTCTAAAATGGTGCACTTTGTTCCTCTGCCAAAGTTACCCTCTGCCAAAGAAACGGCAGAGGTTGTGCTTTCCAATGTTTTCCGTCTCCATGGTTTCCCCAATGATGTGGTCTCGGATCGCGGCCCCCAGTTTGTCTCCCGTTTCTGGAAGGAGTTCTGTGCACTGTTGGGGGCCACTGTCAGTCTCTCTTCCGGATATCATCCGCAGTCCAACGGCCAGACGGAGCGGCTCAATCAGGAGCTAGAGACTGGACTGCGCTGCCTTGCCTCACAAAACCCCGCCTCCTGGAGCAAACAGCTTATCTGGGTGGAGTATGCTCATAATACATTGCCTTGTTCTTCTACTGGTCTCTCTCCATTCCAGTGTGCTTATGGTTATCAACCCCCCCTATTTCCGGCCCTGGAGGGTGAGTCACGGGTTCCTTCAGCTCTGGCCTTGGTTCGTCGGTGCCGTCAGACTTGGAGTAGGGCTCGCCAAGTCATGCTTCAGAGTGCTGATCGTCATAAGAAGATCGCTGATCGGCGTCGGACCCCGGCTCCCCTGTATCAGCCTGGTCAAAGAGTCTGGTTGTCCACCAAAGATCTCCCTCTGCGTGTTGAGTCCCGTAAGCTGGCTCCTCGTTTTGTGGGTCCTTTCCCCATATCTAAGGTGATAAACCCTGTGGCGCTGAGGTTGAAACTCCCTAAGACCATGAGGATACATCCTACTTTCCATGTGTCCCGTGTGAAGCCAGCTAAGGAAAGCACACTGGTCCCTGCCTCCAAACCCCCACCGCCCCCCCGGTTTGTTGATGGAGGTCCGGTTTACTCTGTCAAGAAACTTCTGGCTGTGCGACGACGGGGCCAGGGTAGGCGGTATTTGGTGGACTGGGAGGGATACGGTCCCGAAGAGAGGTCCTGGGTGTCAGCCAGCAACATTGTGGACCCGGATCTCATTAAAGACTTTCACCAACATCATCCTGATGTTCCTGGGCCGTCAGGTGTCGGCCATAGAGGGGGGGGTACTGTCACATCTAGTCCCTGAGTATAGTTATGTCTTTCTGTCTTTGTGCATTTTTTGTTGCTTCCTGTTTTATTTTGTGTTTTCCTCTCATTCCAGATCCTCACCTCCTGTCCTCCTGTGTTTCCCGCCTTGTGTGATTACCTGCCCCGCCCTGATTAGTGTCACCTGTGTCTCATTATCCCACCTTCCCTTGTGTATTTAGTCTGTGTGCATCCCTTTGTCTTTGCCAGTTCGTCTTTTCAGTTCCCTGTAAGCGTCCCAGCCTTTTTCCCAGTGCAAGTCTCGTGAGTGTATGATCAAGTTCTGTTTTTTGGACCCTGCCTCTGCCTTAGCGTTTTCTGGATACCTCTGCCTTGTCTGACTGCCTTCCTGTGTACCGAACCTGCCTACTTCATTAAAAGCTTTTGTTTGAACTGAACCTGAGTTGAGTCCTGCTCGTGAGTCCTATCAGTTCACTCCTAACAATTACATCTGTTTTATTGTTTTATGAAAATTCTGAAACTAATCTGTAAACTACAAAAACTTGAGAATTAAAAGATATGATTGTGGAATAATGGTATTGTAATGTGATAATATTATAAAGCACAGAGCTGCCTACAGCTATTATACTGTTATATATCATCTGTAGGCCAAATGCATCAGTTCAGGAAGCTGATTAATGAAACAGTCATGGAAATCATCTGATCTGTAGCTCAAAACACTATGCACGCAGGTTAGCGCTGAAATTTTTTTCTGCTCACGCCCTGTGGGCACTCGCATAGTCCCTATCAAAGCTCAAATCAAACCTACGCCCCTGGGTGTAATGGTTCACAAATTTCACAGTCTGGCTTAATACGAAACAGTGGTGTTGCAGTGTTGCATATGTTTTCGATACAGCAAAAATCCAAGGACATTTCCTTGATTTTTAAACTTGAAATATATGAAAAGTAACATAATTTGCACTTTGTGGGTTTTTTTGTACCAAGCAGGAATTACTGTCTGGCTGAAATGGGTTGGTTAAAATCCAGGTAAAGCAACATCAGTGATTTCTTTCTAAAGACATTATACATGTTAGAAAATACTTCTTGGAAACATGAAAAGACTGGGAACTGTGTAGTACTGAACTGTGGAGTTAGACTGTCAAACCTACTTGTCACAGTCTGCATTCTGCTACCCTTCTCTCCCTCACCCGCTCCTGGTAAATTTCCATTCACCTGCACCCTGCCAGCCAGCCACGCCCCCCTCAACAAGACAACTCCACTCACCTGTGCACGCAGCTGCTTCTCATCAGCACTCCCTGCATATAAGCAGCTGCTGCCTTTCCCTCAGTGCCAGGTTGTTCTTTGACTTAATGCAGGACTTTCCAGCAGCCACTCTTGGCTTGATTCCTTGTTCCCAGTCCTGCCTGCCTCTGACCTGTCTGCGTCGTCTGTTTCCCGGTAAACTCGCCAGCCTTCTGTCTCTGACCATGAGTTCTGCCTCAGCATTTCTGGTTTATGTCTACCTGTGGCTGTGTGGTGTTTTCCTGCCATGACTTTTCAGCATGAGTGTTCCCACCTGCTTGTCAGTTGCCTGCTGTGAGACGCTACACGCTGCCTTGTGTGTGTGTGTCCTTCTGCTACTCATCCCTAGTGGGCTCCGCTGCTTTGCTGGACTGCTCTTCTGATTCCGGACCCCTCCCCTTCTCATCCATGCCATCAGTAAGCCCCTCTTTGTTACCTCTGCCTGCTTGGAGACTGAACTGTTTGGGTCGGAGGACTCATGACCTCGTTCTCTGTGCCACTTCCGAGCTCGGCCCTATCACGTCCCGACAATAGTCACTCTGCATCCCTCAAATTAACCAATTACCACCCCCTTGATTTTGTTTTTATTTTGGAGACTAGCAATAATGCACTTGACTATGAGCTGCCAAAAACTTCACCAGCACACCAACCCAAAGAAGAACTTCACTAGTAGTGCTCAAGTCAGTTGGGAGGTGGTATTAAAGTTTTATTACTTCTATAATGGTGTTTAATTTAGGGTTGCCTTCCATCATCCCATATTGAAAAATAAAAGGTACCATCCCTCACTGATTCAGTATGGGATGCAATTTGTCCCCTATTTCTGCACACCCGCTGCTGCTGTTTTCACATGCTGGGAATGACTTGGGAAATAGGCTATTAAACCAAAAGAGTTTCACGAGATATAGCTGTGAAATATTAAATCAGAATTTGCAGAAGAGGCTGACACATAATGACAGGCCTGTCACTCAGTGTCATTGTTGCCATGGTTACAATGACTCTGACACACAGGACCACCATTAGCGCGCTCTCAGAACCCCTGACTGACTGCTGCTTGATAAAGTTATGTGAGGGTCCCATTTTGTCCAGGTGTCCCTTTTTTTTTTTCTTTTTTTTTTAATTTGGGGGAGAGGACAGGTAAGTTTGAAAAGGGGGGGGGGGGTGACATGCAACAAAGGGTCACAGGTTGGACTCAAAGCCAGGCCACTGCGGCAAGAGCCTTGTATATGGGACGCCTACTCTACCCACTAAGCCACCGACGCCCCCCCAGGTGTTAAAGATTAAAAGTTTTATGGATTTGATTTATGGTGCACCTGATGCTGTTTTATGCTGGATACACACTACACAATATCTGCCCAATTATAGCCCGATGCAGGGTCGTACGATGTCAGCTTGGATCGTGAATGACAATGAGTGTTGTACACAATAATCCATCGTTTCATCTTGTGTAATGCATTATAGTAGACATAATCACATCACACCGTCTTTTCAAACTCAACCTTTTCTCTATCTGTATAAAATTAAAATACCCTTTTAACTTAAGTTGAGAGAATCCCTTCATTTTCTACACAGGCTTTTATTGGGAAACATTTGCAGGAACTTCCTGTGGAGGATTCAGTAACTTGCACTGTTTGCATGCGGTACTTCAAATGTTGCTCCTGCCATCTGGTGGCACTTTCTTCATTACTACAATAACATTTCGACTGGGGACGCAGTGACTGAAGTAATAGTAATTCAGTCAGATAATAATAAATGTTTATTTCAATAGCAGAACATAGTTAGAGTTTGGTGCCCAGACTCCGGCCTTATTACTCCCCGCAGATATGTTTACATGAGATATTGGAAAGTGATGATTAAATATTTTCCCCCCTAGCCTGAGCATGCAGGTGGATGCTGGGGTGGATATGGGGCTGAAAGAGCGCGTAGCAGTACTGATTTGCAGCTTAAATAGGCCGCCAAATTTGGAGGGTGTGTTTGTAGTTGACATATGGGGAGTGAGGTATGACGCGTGTGTATGAATCAATGCAGCTTGAGTTGACTGCCTGAACCAGCTCGCAGGCGTTGCTCCATTTCAGTCAGACAACTCACGTTTAAATGTTTATTTCAACATCAGAACATAGTTAGGAGCCTAGCACTGGTAATGAGGATTTTCTATGTGTGGACCTGGCACCAGCCGCTGTGTGGCCATTTCCCGTGAGCTCCTCGGCTATGAGGGGAATATACTATCTAGTGAATCTGCTATGTGTGGGCCCAGGCACCAGCCCCCTTGTGGCTATACCCCATGAGCCCCTCTGCTACAAGGGAAATATACTATCTGGTGAGCAGCAATTTGCTTAGGCAGACTGACAGATGCTAAGGCGGATAATATTCTAACCCAGCAAACTACCTGATATGCAAAATAGAATTTGACAGCAAAGCAGCTATGAATATTTATCTGTGCGGGGTTGCATGAGCTCATAATCTTTTGCGCAGACAAGATTTACTTTTTGTGGAGCCTGACATAGTGTAGGGATGACCAGTGCCCCAGGGATTTTAATGTTGAGGTTGGCAGATGGAGAGCTGCAGTTGTAGCCATGCCAATTCTCAGAGAGTGAGGTGAGTAGTGATCAGGGGGTAGGCCACAGCTCAGGCAGAGATCACGCAGCTTTGAGGTGAACCAGGATCATGTTATTGGTTTGCAACCCTCAACGATGAACAGTGGTGCTGAATGATGGGTTGGCGAGCGATAACGCGGGAATTTCATCATGAAAGAAAAGGACAGAAAGTAGCAATAGTCTAAGCAATGACAATTTCAGTACCTTGGCAAGATCTTTCGAACTTTGAGTGTTTCAGGTATATTGATCACAGGTGTTCTTCTATGGTTAAATCAGAGAATGTTAGAGGATGCTGAGGATTAAAGGAGAGAGATATGGTTGTATACACCGCACCTGAGAAACCCATAGAAAGCCATGAGAACTGCTTTCAACATTATATCAATATAAGGTGTGAAACAGCCTTGCTTCAACCTTAACACCAATTTATGCACCAGTGAGATAGTGAGAGGCAGTCTTTTATCATTGCCTGGAGGACGTGCCTTTTTCAGGCTGCTGAGGAGCAACTGAATTGGAGGATTTCCAAGAAGGCTCTGGGATGCTGGGTCTTGGCATCGATTATTGAACTGAATCCCTGCTGGCATGGCTTTAATACTTTGCATTTGAAGATTGCGGGATTCAAATGAAAATACAATAAATGCACAGACTACAGAGATAGGACTAAAGAGGAGGCTGGCGCAAAAGGAAGAGAAGAAATACCAAGCTGAATCATATGCTTTAATTGTGCTTTTGGCTAGACTTAGTCTCATGTATTTGGAGGTGGAGTACCGAACATCCTGCAGGGGTTTGGAGGTGCTTAATCAAGAGTCATTTGAGTATATGGAGGGCATAGTTGGCTGGAGGGTTTGGCCTGAGGACACATGGCTTTGAACTCCTGAAATCTTAAGTGAGAGAGAGCATCAGCTACACAATTTTCATGACCAGGGATGAAAGTAGCCTGCAAAATGAAGTTATTCAGAACGCATGTCCAAGTTAAACGTTGCATGAGACTATTTATAATTGGTATTTTTGAGCAGCCCTTATTGATTTTTTTCTACTGTAGCAGCATTGTCGGAAAACACCATGATTTGTTTCCTTGACCATCTTCTGCCCAACAGTGAGCAAGCAATGACAATGGGGTAAAGCTCATGAAGTGTGGTGGATTTGGAAGTGTCAAGGGACTGAATTTCAGCTGTCCAGACATCTGCAAACCACTCATTATTGTAGAATCCCCCAAAACCAACAGAAGGGGCCACATCGGTAGATCCACGCCAGCCCAGAATCGCAGATCTGAGTGACAACCTTCATCTATGACTACATTGTCATTCAGATTTTGAAAGGAATACGCCAGTGCTAGCAAGTGTGAAATAAATGAGCGATCATGAGGGATGATACACATAGCAAAGTTAAGGTGGCCTAATAGAGATAAAAGATCTCTTTTAAAGATAATGGCAGCAGTGAACCAGAACTGAATAGCAGCTCTGGTGCAAGACAGCTTGTCTTCAGGCAGAGATGCTTGCATGATGGTACCGAGTGTGACGCCGAGAAATTATAAACGTGTGTAAGGACCCACAGTTTTCTCCTCTGAAAAAGGTACGCCCAACTCATGAAAAAGGCTTTTGACTGTGGAGATGCTGCAAGCTGGTGGAGACGAGGGAAAGTCAACTACTAGGAAATCATCTAAAAGATGCAGAACAAAAGGGAGTTGAAGGCTACTGTGGCAACCAAATGTCAATTTAATGGAGAAGTAAAACTTTGAACGCCATTTTAAGCCAAAAAGATGCCATTGTGAGGGATGGAGTGGAATGACTTTGAAGGCATCTGTGATGTCTGCCTTTCCCAGCTGTGCTCCGACTCCTGCTGAATTAATCATTTGCACAGCGTTATCTACAGAAGCGTAGAACAAGGAAAAAGGCTCTTAAGGGATTGAACTATTAATATTCTGAATGGGAAAACAATTTTTGTGAGAATATTTCCTTATAGCGACACCTATAGGGCTAACTCTGAAGATGGAGAAGGGGGATTTTGACAATGGAGCTATCATGTAGCCCTTTTTAACCTCCTTTTGACAGGAGGTCATCCACTACTGCTGGCTCCTGGCTCCTTGAGGGCAGACTGCAAGTTTTTACAGACATGGATAACTTTGGGGAGCCATCATAGGCCTGCTTGGAATCCTTGAAATAATCCAGTGATCAGGTAATTAACCCTAGGATGCATAGGTGGGGTCAAAATTAACCCCAGAGGTTGTTATTCCTTAATATCTTTAAAATTAAAAGTTTTGATATTTTCATATTCCAGGTATTCCTCATAAAACATGTTTGTGACATGATGCCATTTGCATTTTTATTCATTTTTTCATTAATTTTAAAAAATTTCAGTTTTTGTATCAGTACCCCACTCTTCCATGGGCGGGGTCAAAAATGACCCCAAGTATTTCCTATGGGATCTTTCATTTGACATTGATTCTTGGCAACTGTGAGTGTCAATAAACATTTATTGTCCCACTTACACATCTGATGCCAGCAGTCCCACCACCTAGGAGGTCATTTTTACACAGCAACATACATGTAAGTATTATCTCCATTTATGAACTTATTTTTTCATTGACAGAATATGTGTTATCAAATTTGCCTAGTTTGTGGTTAGCTAGCAATACTGTTAGCTAACAATACTGTTAGTTAACATTATTGTTAGCAAACAGTATTGTTAGCTAACACAATCACACACACACACACACACACACACTCACACACACACATGCATGCACGCATACACACACACACACACACACACTGTTGTTGCACTGTTATTACACAGTATGTTAGCTAACAGGATTGTTAGCTAAAAGTATTGTTAGCTAACCCAAAAAACACACACACACACACACACACACACACACACACACACACACACACACACACACACACACACACACGCACACACACACACACACTTACACACACACATCCACTCACATACACACTGTTGTTACACTGTTATTACACCGTATGTTAGCTCACAGGATTGTTAGCTAAAAGTATTGTTAGCTAACACAAAACACACACACACACACACACACACACACACACACACACACACACACACACACCCATTAGGTAGCCTATTATATGATCATTGATTATTCAATGTTGTGTGTGTGTGTGTGCACGCCCGTACATTTACTTACAAAGCTACAAATGATTTATAGTTTTGTGCATTCAAACAATGTCTTTTCTAATGTTTTTTTTTTCCTTTTCTTTTCAACCTAAGGCAACATGGCTGCTAGGAGGCCAGCTAGGATCCCTGTGGACCTTGCCCTACAAATGATCATGGATGGATGGGATGAAGAGCCTATTGGAGGCATTGACTCAGGATCTGACATCTCAGATGTAGAGGACCCAGACTATTGTCCACCTGGAGATGTCAGGCTGCATGGAAATCAACCTCCCCCAACTGACCAAGCTCAGTCAGACACAGAGGAGTCCTCTGATGAGTCCTCCGAAGAGGAAGTAGAAATTGTGTCCAACCGAATGAGCCGCAACGGATCTTACTGGGCAGAGTTACCGCCCAGCCAGGCTAAAACACCAAGCCACAATATTCTAAGAAGTCGGTCAGGGCCTGCACCTGGGTTCAGTACCGTCTCCCAAATAGATGCATGGAAGCTGTTCATGTCTGCTGGCATAATAGAAGAGGTGCTGACATGCACAAACATGGAGGGACGAAGAGTAGCCACAGACAGAGGAAAAGAGTGGAAAAATGTAACCAAAATTGAGCTCATGGCATTCATTGGCTTGACCATTCTTGCAGGAAGTGAGAAGAACATGGATGTACCAATCCATGTGCTTTTTGGGAGTCCACTGCATAACCCAATGTACAAGGCCACTATGTCAATTGGAAGATTTGAAGATATTCGCCGTTTCTTGCGATTCGATGACAAGAGGACCAGGGCCTACCGCCTGCAAACAGACCACATGGCAGCTTTCCGCTATGTATGGGACCTGTTCCTGGTCAACTGCAGACAGAAATTCATCCCCAGTGATTGTGTCACAGTGGATGAACAACTTGTGCCATTCAGAAGGAGGACCCGGTTTCTGCAGTATATGCCGAGCAAGCCCGCCAAGTATGGCATAAAGATCTTCTGGGTTTGTGATGCACGCACCCCATATGCAATTGATGGGATTGTGTACCTAGGGAGACAACCAGGAGAAGACGTCCAGAAGAATCTGGGGGAAAACACTGTCCGTCAGTTGTGCAGTGGATTCAGACACACAGGTCGCAACATCACCACTGACAACTTCTTCACCAGCGTGCCTCTTGCAGAGCATCTCCTGGAGAAGGGTCTGACTATTGTGGGAACTTTGCGACAGAACAAGCCAGACATCCCTCCAGTCATGAAGGCTTCCAGGGCCAGGAAAGTCCACAGCACTGAATTTGGGTTCAATGGCAGCATGACTATGATCAGCTATGTGAGAAAAAAGGGAAAGGCTGTTCTGCTCCTGAGCACAATGCACCACAGCAAGATAGTGGATGAAAACAGCCAAAAGAAAAAAACAGAAGCGATCCTCTTCTACAACCAGACCAAAGGAGGAGTAGATACTGTGGACCAGATGGTTGGCAACTACACCTGCAAGCGCCAGACGCAGAGGTGGCCCATGGTGCTTTGGTACAACATGATTGATATCGCCACTCTGAATGCCTACTCATCTTTCAGGGCTCAGCACCCTGAATGTTACACGGGTATCAGCGATGGACGACGACAATTCCTCACAGAGCTCTCTAAGGAGCTTGTGACTCCTCACATGCAAAGTCGACCGGAAGGCAACCCGAACCTACCAACCTTCATCACTGAAGCAATGGGAAGGTGTGGAGTCACAAAAGCTGCCCCCATCCTGCAACAGGAGAGAAGCATACAGGGCCAGCAGAAGAGAAAGAGGTGCCACATTTGTCCTCGAAGCGAAGACCGCAAAGCCACCAACTTCTGTTGGAAATGCAAAAGCCCTGTCTGCAATGGTCACAGCCACAAGAAAATAGTCTGTGAAAGCTGTGAAGAGTGAGAACAGACATGTTAGTGTCTGAACATATACATGGACAGTGTTAGGACCTATTGAATGTTAATTTGTGTGTCCCTCTGTCTGTTTTACTATATGGAGGAAGATTAAACATGTTTTGATACCCGTTTCAATGATTGTAATGTGATAAAATTTGAATTAAAAGTGAAGAAAGAACATATCAAAACTGAAAATACTCTTTTGTTGAACAAAATATATAATCTCTAACCAATATGAAAGAAATGTCTCAAGTTTATTGCAAAAATGCATTGATTTCAATTGGGGTCATTTTTGACCCCACCCATGGAAGAGTGTAGGTATTGGTTGGCCATGCATCCAAGGGTTAACAAAGCATCAGATAGGGTGGTTTGAAAGACCCTTGGAGAGAGCAGGTACATTCACTGGAGTCAAAGGATGCTTCGTATTTATTTCCCCGATTTGGCAGGATGCAGCCTCCAGGGACACACAGAGCATGGATGGCTGTCTCCACACCAACTACACACATGTATAAATTTACAGTTATGTAGGAAATGTGCAAGCATTCTTGTTGAAATTAATGCAGATGGAAAACTTCCTGAGGGGAAAGGTATCTGTCGCTTGGGAGGATGGCTTACAAAATTTAGCACAGGCTTGTTTGGCTGAGGCTGAGATTTTGAAATGGACAGTTCTTGCAGAGCAGTTCTCAGACAGAGGGAGGTTGTATGGGAGAAGGAACCACAAATGGAGCAGGCAAGGGTTTTGTGGCCAGTAAAATGTCTACTAATTAGTGCCAGATCAACTATAGACCAACCCAGTCTCTGACTGAATTTTTGGATGTACATGGCAGCTTTGGCGAAGAAGGATTTGTGGCACTCATAGAACAGAAAGCCACCATAGGAGAGAGCAAGGTCTGATATAATAACCAAATAGGTGTCAAGCTCTTCCCTACATTGTGGATAGGTGTCACAAATGGTGTCTCTAAAGACACCAAAAGCAAAGTCTGCCAGTGTTAAGGTTTTTGACAGCCTGGGATCACTACCTTTCAGGACTACAGAAAAATCTCGACAATCCGCAAATCTTTTGCTGGCAGATTCAGTACCACATAACAGAATCTTCACCAGATTTATGTCATGGCCTGTCAAAATCAAGGCAAAGTATTTTACAGAGCAAACAAAGTTCAAAGTTAAAATGTGGGCCAAGTCAATGAGGTTTTTTTTTTTAAATTATGGTTATCAGATTTAAATGTTATTTCATTTAATTTATTTATTTCAATTGCAACTATTATTATGATTTAGATACTTTGCTGATTAAAAGAACAAAATACCTGCTAAAATTTGGTTCCTGAGGGAATCAGGAATTGCTGCTGGAGGCAGGAACCGAGAACCCGTTTTTGGAGCTGGGACCAGAGGCGGACTGGCCGTCGGGAGTACTGGGAGTTTTCCTGGTGGGCTGCTGCACCAGTGGGCCGGTACGGCCGGACTGAGGAAAAAAAAAAAAAAGACTTTCGGCGCGGTTGGAATGGCCTTTAATATGATAACCAATGTATACAGTTTCTCTAGTGTCTGGCTAATCAACATTGGCCCACATGGGTGTGACCCCTTTCACCTCGGTCCTGGGGCTGTTGGCCAATCACAGCCAAAGGCCGAGGGCCTCAGTCCCTCCTCCCTCTGCATCTGTCAATCAATCAATCAATCATACACACATGCGAAAATGGAGAAGAAACGGAAAGGAGGAGCGGAGAAGTTGAGAGACAAAAAAAAGCAGGCACTACAGGCAGATGCTGCCAAGTGTCAAAAGCTGACACATTTATTTTCTGCTGCATCTCAAGCAGGACCTTCAGCATCCGCAGCAGCACCTGCAGCTCTCGCGTCGCCGTCTGCAGGAGAAGGACAATGTGACCGGGAGGGGGATGCTAGTCAGGTGAGGCAGCTGTAAGCTAATGTGATAACATTATTTGGCTAGCTTGTTAACTTTTAGCACAACACATGTAGGCTAGTTTGGCAGTCAAAACGTCATTAATGTGTAACGTTACTAGAGCCGGACAGCACTCAGTGGCATTAGTCAACAGCAGCATGACTAAGTAACTAATAAAATAGCTGAACATCTGATCTAATATTATCTCTTGTGTATTTCCCTTAAGATGGCGAGCTAAATGCTGCTCTGCTGTATACATCATAGATGGTGTTGCAGAGAAAAGTGAGCCGCTGCAGAAATTGCTACTTAAGTAAGGTGATGACATGTTTGTTATTATGTTATGATCATTATTAGTGTGACTTACAGTACATGCTCACCAGTCTTCACACTATGAAGCGACTATTGCAGACTAACTATTTTAACATTAAAAATATTACATTTGTTATAATCAAGGCCTCAGGTTAAACAATGTGTCATTATCCTTCAATAATGTTTACATGTATATTTTTTTGTCTCCCACATATATGTGAGCATATTTGTTCCACCGCCATCATCCACCGCCATCATCCACTGCCATCATCCACCACCAGCATCCGCCGCCATCATCCACCGCCAGCATCCACTGCCATCATCCACTGCCATCATTCACCGCCAGCATCCACTGCCATCATCCACCACCAGCATCCACCGCCATCATCCACCACCAGCATCGACCGCCATCATCCACCACCAGCATCCACTGCCATCCTCCACCACCAGCATCCACTGCCATCGTCCACCGCCATCATCCAGGTTAGCGTCCGTGTCCGGGGTCAGCGCCGTTAGCCAAGTGTCAGTGACCACGGCAGTCGCGTTAAAAAAGCAGACGCTTTGCACAGCTTTTGCTTTCGACGGGGACAAATAAAGAGGAGATACTCACGCGTTGTCATGTCGAGAGAGGGTCTATGCTTGTTGCACGTCGTCAACCCAATTCTATATTGTCTTGTTTCCTTGTAGTCAGGCGGCTTAGCAAAATAATGGGGATGCGCTAGACAAAAGCACCAAATTTTTTCCACATGTTCTTCATCATCATAACTTTCAATTTAGAAGGGGAGCCACTTCATCAAGATGGTGGAAGCCATGTAAAATCTGTAAGTGCCAATATCTCAGCTTCCAAGCTACTTAGAAGGTCAATCTTGGTGTCAAAATACACATTTTCTGGGTCAAGGAATGCATTTAAGCTATTAGGAATATCACTAGATGATTGTTTGTGCCAATATTAAAAAAAATTGGTTTGTTCCTTCACAAAAGACTGGTGCTGAAATGCGCTGGAGATTGTTTCCATGTCTAATATGATCATGCCATTATAAAAGTATTTGACTTTTTAAAGAGATTGCTTTGAAACTTCTTTGTGATGTCTACATGTATCCCGAACCAAAGAGCATCTCCAAGAAATATTTTGAGTCTAGGAATTACTCCTGCCCAAACATCGTTTGAGACAACAACATGCATTTGATGAAGTAAGCTAGAGTGATGCCACTCACTCTGCACATGCTCAGTTAGACAGTTAGATGTTCAGTTATTGACACAAACTCCCAGAGAAATTTACCAGCAAGTGTTTTTAGGTTAAAAACAAAAAAGAAAATCCCAAAAACATTTCTATCAGAAGAATGCTATTTTTGGATGATGACACTGCTGTAAGTAGCTAGCAAGTACAGCTTAATAACTAGGCTACCTGGCTAGCTAGTTTCAGTGGGTTAGGGTTAGCCCCAACAAGTACTCAAGCTGTAAAAAAAAAAAAAAGTTCAGGCTGGATGGTGGATTTTTTCACATGGGGACATAATTTGTGCTGACAGGGTAGAGGGTCTGCCATAGCACCACTGCTCTTACATACAGTAGTAAGGATCAAATGCACAGGACAATTGCAAAATCATATCATGATGCACTGATGTCACTCGCGATCTCAGTTGTGCTGACGTATTGCGGTAAGCAAGTTGTGTCATTTCCGGTGTTTCTGTGGCAGCGTCTCTGTGCTCTCTGTGCTTTGGTGAATTCTACTAGCCTGCTTTCTGCTTTCTCACTTCAGTTGCTTAAAACGTCTACTCCAAGTCTTAACCCACACTAGTTCTGTTTAAGCACTCATAGCTCTCCTCCTTTCTACGACTTTCTCGATAATCTCTTAGCTGTTGTTTGCACGTTACTAGCCTTGGTAGCTACATTAGCTTTACTGCTAGCGATGGCTTCTCCCTCTGCTCTCTCTTGCCCAGTGTGCCACATGTTCAGTTATGCCTCTGCCTCCTTTAGTGACAGTGGTAATTGTAACAAGTGTAGCTTATTTGCTGCGTTGGAGGCGAGGCTTAGTGAATTAGAAGCGCGGCTCCGCACCATGGAAAATCACTCTGCAGCTGCGGTAGTTAACCAGTCCCCTGTAGCCGGTGCGGAGCCACATAGCATAGCCTTAGCTCCTGCTAGCGGTCCTCCGGTAACTCCCGTTCAGCCGGGTCGTTAGATAAGTGTGCGCCAGAAGCGTAGCTCCAAGCCGAAGCCCACGGCTCACCACCAGCCTGTTCACGTCTCCAACCGCTTTTCCCCACTCAGCGACACACCCGCTGATAAAACTCTGGTTATTGGCAGCTCTATTTTGCGGAACGTGAAGTTAGCAACACCAGCGGCCATAGTCAAACGTATCCCTGGAGCCAGAGCGGGCGACATCGAATCAAATTTAAAACTGCTGGCTAAAGATAAACGTAGATTCAGTAAGATTGTTATTCACGGCGGCGGCAATGACACCCGGTTACGCCAATCGGAGGTCACTAAAATTAATGTTGCCTCGGTGTGTGAATATGCAAAAACGATGTCGGACTCCGTAGTTTTCTCTGGACCCCTCCCTAATCTGACCTCTGATGACATGTTTAGCCGCATGTCATCATTTAATCGCTGGCTGTCCAGGTGGTGTCCAGCAAACGATGTGGGTTTCGTTAATAATTGGCAAACTTTCTAGGGAAAACCTGGTCTCATTAGGAGGGATGGCATTCATCCCACTTTGGATGGAGCTGCTCTCATTTCTAGGAACCTGGAAAATTTTATTAGCAAATTAAATCCCTGACAACCCAGAGTTGAGACCAGGACAGAGAGCTGCAGTGCTATACGCCTCTCTGAGCTTCTAGTTCACTTACCCAGCCATAGTTTCCATAGTTTTATACCAACGGTGTCTGTCCCCCGACCACCTAAATTATTTAAATCTAAAATTAAACAAAGAGGAGTTGTGCAAAACAACCTCATAAAAATTAAAACCTCTTCTGTGACAGAAAGACAAAACAGGAGAATTAAATGCGGACTGTTAAATATCAGGTCTCTTTCGTCTAAAGCAGTGTTAGTAAACGAATTAATATCAGATAATCATATTGATTTACTCAGTCTCACTGAAACCTGGCTGTGTCAAGATGAATATGTCAGTCTAAATGAATCCACTCCTCCCAGTCATAATAATACCCACATTCCTCGAGGCAGCGGCCGAGGAGGGGGAGTTGCAGCCATTTTTGACTCTAGTCTGTTAATCAGCCCTAAACCTAAACTAGATTATAATTCTTTTGAAAGCCTTGTTCTTAGTCTTTTACATCCAACCTGGAAAACCTCGCAGCCACTTTTATTTGTTATAGTGTACCGTGCTCCTGGCCCGTATTCTGAATTTATATCTGAATTCTCAGAGTTTTTATCCAGTCTAGTTCTTAAATCAGATAAAGTTATTATTGTAGGCGACTTTAACATTCATGTCGACGTTGATAATGACTCCCTGGCTACCGCGTTTATCACATTATTAGACTCCATTGGCTTCAGTCAGGGTGTTCATGAACCCACTCACTGTTTTAACCATACCCTCGATCTAGTTCTGACGTATGGAACTGAAATTGATAACCTAACAGTCTTTCCACAGAATCCCTCGCTATCGGATCATTATTTGATTACTTTTGATTTCTTTTTACTCGATTACACGCCACTTAGCAACAGTTACTATACCAGATGTTTATCAGATAGTACTGTCGCAAAATTTAAAGAAATGATTACTCCGTCGTTAAATTCAATACCAAGTCCTTCAGTAACAGAGGTTTCCCGTACCGACTTTAACCTCTCCCGAATTGATCAATTTGTTGATAGCGCCGTAAGCTCGCTGCGAACAACACTTGACTCTGTAGCTCCTCTTAAAAAGAAGTTAACAAAACAAAGAAAGTTCGCTCCTTGGTATAACTCTGAAACCCGTAAATTAAAGCAAATATCGCGAAAGTTTGAAAGGAATTGGCGATTAACCAAACTGGAAGAATCTCGTGTAATCTGGGCAGACAGTCTCAAAACTTATAAGAGGGGCCTCCGCAATGCCAGAGCAAACTATTACTCAGCTTTAATAGAAGAAAACAAAAATAACCCCAGGTTTCTTTTCAGCACTGTAGCCAGGCTGACTGAGAGTCAAAGCTCTATTGAGCCTTGTATTCCTTTAACCCTTAGCAGTAATGATTTTATGAGCTTCTTTAATGACAAAATTCTAACTATTAGAGGCAAAATTCATGACCTCCTGTCCTCAGATAGTACCTATCTAACCTCAAACACAGCTGTAAGACCTAATATTTATTTAGATTCCTTCTCCCCAATTTCTCTTCAAGAATTGACCGCAGTGATTTCTTGATCTAAATCATCAACGTGTCTCTTAGACCCCATCCCAACTAGGCTACTCAAGGAGGTCTTACCTTTAGTTAACACCCATATATTAGATATGATCAATATATCCTTATTAACAGGCTATGTACCACAGTCTTTTAAGGTAGCTGTAATTAAACCTCTACTAAAAAAGCCCACCCTGGATCCAGAGGTGTTAGCCAACTATAGACCAATATCTAATCTTACCTTTACGTCAAAGATCCTTGAGAAAGTAGTCGCAGACCAGCTGTGTGATTTTCTCCATGATAATAATTTATTTGAGGAATTACAGTCAGGATTTAGAGTGCATCATAGCACTGAGACAGCTCTAGTTAAAATTACGAATGACCTTCTGATTGCTTCAGACAAAGGACTTGTCTCTGTACTTGTTTTATTAGATCTTAGTGCAGCGTTTGACACTGTTGACCATGAAATTCTGCTACAGAGACTGGAACACTTAATTGGCCTAAAAGGTTCTGCACTAAGCTGGTTTAAATCTTATTTATCTGATCGTTTTCAATTTGTTCACGTTCATAATGAATCATCCTTACGTACTAAAGTTTGTTTTGTTCCGCAAGGTTCTGTGCTTGGACCAATCCTATTTATTCTATATATGCTTCCTTTAGGTAACATCATTAGAAATCACTCTATAAATTTCCATTGTTATGCGGATGATACACAGTTGTATTTATCGATGAAGCCAGAAGAAAGGGATCAATTAACTAAACTTCATAATTGTCTTAAAGACATAAAAACCTGGATGAGCACCAATTTCCTGATGTTAAATTCAAACAAAACTGAAGTAATTGTTCTTGGCCCCAAACAACTCAGAGACTCTTTATCTGATGACATAGTTTCTCTCGATGGCATTGCTCTGGCCTCTACCACTACCGTAAGAAACCTCGGAGTAACATTTGATCAAGATCTGTCTTTCAATTCTCATTTAAAACAAACCTCACGGACTGCATTTTTTCATCTGCGTAATATTGCAAAAATTAGGCCTATCTTGACCCAAAGAGATGCAGAAAAATTGGTCCACGCTTTTGTTACCTCGAGGCTGGATTACTGTAACTCTCTATTATCAGGTAGCTCTAGTAAATCATTAAAAACTCTTCAGCTAATTCAGAATGCAGCAGCACGTGTACTAACAGGAACTAAGAAACGAGATCATATTTCTCCTGTTTTAGCTTCTCTGCACTGGCTCCCTGTAAAATCCAGAATTGAATTTAAAATCCTACTGTTAACTTATAAAGCTCTAAATGGTCAAGCTCCGTCATATCTTAGAGAGCTCATAGTGCCATATTATCCCACCAGAACTCTGCGCTCTGAGAACGCAGGGTTACTTGTGGTCCCTAAAGTCTCCAAAAGTAGATCAGGAGCCAGAGCCTTCAGCTATCAGGCCCCTCTCCTGTGGAATCATCTTCCTGCTACGGTCCGGGAGGCAGACACCGTCTCCACATTTAAGACTAGACTTAAGACCTTCCTCTTTGATAAAGCTTATAGTTAGGGCTGGCTCAGGCTTGCCTTGTACCAGCCCCTAGTTAGGCTGACTTAGGCCTAGTCTGCCGGAGGACCACCTATAATACACCGGGCACCTTCTCTCTCTCTCTCTCTCCCTCTCTCTCTCGTATCCTATTACTGTATCTTTTTTTACTCGGCCATTCTGGATGTCACTAACTCGGTTTCTTCTCCGGAGCCTTTGTGCTCCACTATCTCTCAGGTTAACTCGTATTGCAGCGGTGCCTGGATAGTGTGACGTGTGTGGTTGTGCTGCTGCCGTGGTCCTGCCAGATGCCTCCTGCTGCTGCTGCTGCCATTATTAATCATTAGTCATACTTCTACTGCTATTATAGACATATGATATTATCATACATGTATACTGCCTGATACTAATATATACTTTCAATATGTTGTACCACAGTAGCCAGAACTATAACGACAGTATTATTACTTTCATGAATGTTGTTGTAAGCTACTGTCATTACCGAGGATGTCATACAGATTACTGTTAATTTGTTATGCTGATCTGTTCTGTACGACATCTACTGCACGTCTGTCCGTCCTGGAAGAGGGATCCCTCCTCAGTTGCTCTTCCTGAGGTTTCTACCATTTTTTTTTTCCCCCCGTTAAAGGGTTTTTTTTGGGGAGTTTTTCCTTATCTGCTGTGAGGGTCTAAAGGACAGAGGGATGTCGTATGCTGTAAAGCCCTGTGAGGCAAATTGTATTTGTGATATTGGGCTTTATAAATAAAATTGATTGATTGATTGATTGATTGATTGATTTCTTTGTCTTCTACTTGGGTCAACTGATGATACTAATAATAATCAAAGTCAATTTTGCTTTTAGAATATTGAATTACAGTGTATTTTTCAAAAAAGCAGTTAGTGGTATATGATCAAACTGGTATCTAAGGGTTATTTTTTAATTGTGATTAATTAAATCATAAATTGCTTGTTGGCCATAGTTATCCTCTATGTGAAGAAAACAAGCTCATTATGGTTTTGTTAGAATGACTGAACAAAAATCTTATGCAAGCACATGACATTACTCTTCCAGTTGATTTTTAAGAAAACTATATATTTTCTTGACAATGCCCAACATCCAAGTGTGGATTTAAAAAAAACACTGAAGATGAAATAGTTTTGGGGCTAAAAATAATTTCTAAACTTCCTTAATATCACTGTTTAACCCTTTGGGCCCTAGGCCTTTTTGGGGTATTTTTCCTGCATTTTAAGCTCATATCACAGTCATTATAAAGGCTACATACACAAGCTATATCTTGGGGGGTTTTCAGGACAATCTGGGCTAACCAGATTTGCCATCACCACATGCCCTTTTATGTGCCTGTATTTTATATTAATTTTTATATCAATGAAAAAAACAAATCTGTGTTACTAAATTCTTACATTTTTACATGTATCTCACGATAGCAAGTTGGAAGTTGACATATTCTGCCATATATGAAGAGGGGAGAAATTCCATTGACTCATTCACAAGTCAAAAATGTGTTTTATCTGAAAGAAACATGCAATATTTACATTGGTGATGACATTATTCCTCACTATATGAAGTGACTGATAACAAGATCTGTATAATGGATTGTAAAGAAATCCGTCAGGTTTTTATTTTGTAGACATTTGATCTGTATTTATAGCATGATGGGATAACAGCACAATGATGTGTGTGTGTGTGTGTGTGGCATCACTGGAAAGCTCTGCTCCTGCGCTTTCTCATGTGATGTGTGTGGCATTTCTGTGCGACCCTGCATTCACGAGTAATCCATCCAAGAGTAATGTGTGTGCAGAGCTGTATGAAAGCTCTGTTATACATCATTTTAGTTTTAGTGTAATTTTATCATTTTTTTGCTGTGAAATCATTGGACCACCGACGAGTGCTTGGTCTTGTCGGAAAGCTGCAGTTCCGCTGTTTCATGTGAAATGAGTGGCTTCTCGCTACGACCCACAGTTGCGGAGAAAATCCATAGAGAAGAACAAGTGTGAATTTGGACACACTATGCGTTGTTCGGGCGCTCTCCATAGGGCACAGGCATAACATCCACGGCGCAGCTCGCTGAGATATGATATAAAAATATCTTTGCATGTGTGCCCTCGCCCACAGTATTTTACTCGATATGCGTGAAACCAAAGGTAAAACTAAAAGTTGAAATAGCAGTAATACCACATTCATTCAAAGAAATGACACAAGGAACGGAAAGGGGGAATGGCAGTTTTAGAAGGGGGATGATTTTGACCGTTTTTATTTCAAGGGGGATGCTATCCCCCCTCAACTCGAGTACTGACCCTAACCGTAACCCTAACCCTTAGGCCAATGGCTTCAAAAGCATGCAGTGAGCTGGTGATGTGTGGTTGTAAAAGCACAAGTGGTTGTGGTACAAAGTGCTCATGCAAGAAGGCACAATGGAAATGCACAGAGCTTTGCAGTTGCAAATGTGATAGATAGTTGGATTATACTGTTCATGCAAAAAACATTTTATAGTGTTTAAAAAGGAGCTAATCAATTCAATTGAATTCAAATCATTCATGTCATCCATTCCAGACGCTTTTGTTGAAAATCCTGTGAATACATTCCCAAAATTAATATTTTTATTTGATCTTGGCATGAACAATTATCTAGTGACAGTGGCGTGCACAGACTTTTTGAAGGGCAGGGGCGAAAAGAAAAAAAAAGCATTTGCCGCCATCACTCGCCACCCCAGTCCCTGAGTGGGCCAGTCAGGTACGAAATTCCCTGGCCTCTTTTTTGCCCCAGTCAGCCCCTGGCTGGGACTGCAATTCCCAGGGTCCTGTGGGGTGTGACGTCACCAGGAAGTGGGGCAGCCTGGGCCAGTGCCATAGAATAGAACAGAGTTGCGACAACGTAAGTCCAAAATGCTTGTGCATCACATTACTCATGTAGACCTCAGATAGCTGTCGATAACTGCATTAATTTACAATATATTTGTAGCATGCCATAAGCAGTTCCAGCTTTATGTTGTTTTTTTAAGGTAAATCTGCTCATATTTGAGGATTAGTGTTGACAACTAGGGTTAAATATGGCTTTATTAATCCCACACCTTGGAAATTCACGTTACAGCAGCTCACAGCTCAGAGCAGAGGCAATATAAAAAAAGGATAAAAGTGACTGAGTGCTAAATACGGATACAAATATTTTTTAATTACAAATTAGATATACTGAAAATAATAGACCTGAACTGAAAATAATAGAACTGAAACAGATACTGTATGCTCATGATTGATCACTGCACAGGATAAGTGTAATACACATGATGTGTAGTATTTTTACTGTAAAAATATAGAAATTAATTGATATTATTCCACAGGAAGTGGCAAAATATTGCACACTGGAATTTGCACAGGAATATTACACAGTATGTATTTATGTATACAGTCCAGTCAAGTTAAACTTTACTGTCCCTGAGTGGGCAATTTGTGCTGCAGCATGGTACTGACATAAAAAGAAAGACAAAGAAACAGACACCAGAACAAGCACAACAGCACTACATCGATGACAGGCAGAAAAACAAACCACACAAGGAAAGACACTCTTGTGCTAGTCACAATGCAAAAAACAGCAACAACAACAACAGTTCTGCCATTTCCATAGTTAAAAATTGACAGCTGAGTCAGATCTTACAAACAAACATTATCCACAGTGTAATACAAAAACAGCAATAAATAAGTAAATAATTATAAATATGTGCATGTATGAGGCTATAAGTCACCTCCTTTTCCTTGCATTAAGGAGGGTGATGGCTGAGGGAATGCATGAGTGTTTGTATCTGTTAGACTTAACTGAGGGGAATCTGAAATGGGTACCAGAGGGGAGGGACTGAAACTCCTAATGAACAGGCCAGTATAAGTATATTTATAAGATAGCATAATTCGTCGTCCTCCTCCGCTTATCCGGGTCCAGGTCGCGGGGGCAGCAGCCTCAGCAAAGAAGCCCAGACAGTCCTCTCCCCAGCCACTTCCGTCAGCTCTTCCGAGGGAACCCCAAGGCGTTCCCAGATCAGCTGGGCGATGTAATCCCTCCAGCGTGTCCTGGGGTGGCCCTGAGGTCTCTTCCTGGTTGGACATGCCCAAAACACCTCCCAAGGGAGGAGTCCTTAAGGCATCCTTACTAGATGCCCGAACCACCTCCACTGGCTCCTCTCGATGCGGAGGAGCAGTGGCTCTACTCCGAGTCCCTCCCGGATATCCGATCTCCTCACCCTATCTCTAAGGCTGAGCCCGGCCACCCTGCAGAGGAACCTCATTTCGGCTGCTTTTACTCGTGATCTCGTTCTTTCGGTCACTACCCAGAGCTTGTGACCATAGGTGAGGGTTGGAATGTAGATCGACCGGTAAGCCGAGAGCTTCGCTTTCTGGCTAAGCTCCCTTTTCACCACAACAGACCGGTTAAGCACCCGCATCACTGCTAACTCCGCCTCAATCCGCCTGTCAATTTCCCGCTCCATCCTACCCTCAATTGTGAACAAGATCCCGAGATACTTAAACTCCTCCACCTGAAGCAGACCCCCCCCCCAACCTGGAGAGGGCAATCCACCCTTTTCCGGCTGAGGACCATGGCCTCAGACTTGGAGGTGCTGGTTCTCATCCCAGCTGCTTCACACTCGGCTGCGAAAAGTCCCAGCAAGAGCCGGAGGTCACTGTTCGATGGAGCTAGGAGGACCACGTCATCTGCAAAGAGCAGAGATGAAATCCTCCTATCACCGAACCTGACACCCTTCATCACTTGGCTGCGCCTAGAAATTCTGTCCATAAAAGTTATGAACAGAACCGGTGACAAAGGGCAGCCCTGGCGGAGTCCAACTCTCACCGGGAACAGGTCCGACTTACTGCTGGCCACGCAAACCAGACTCGCGCTCCTTCGGTGCAGGGACTGGATGGTCCTTAGCAAGGGGCCACCAACCCCATACTCCTGGAGCACCCCCCACAGGATGCCCCTGGGGACACAGTCGTAAGCCTTCTCCAAATCCACAAACACATGTGGACTGGTTGGGCGAACTCCCATGCCCCCTCCAGCACCCTGGCGAGGGTAAAGCTGGTCCACGGTTCTGTGTCCGGGATGAAAACCACATTGCTCCTCCTCAATCTGAGGTTCAACTATCGACCGGACCCTCTTCTCCAGCACCCTGGAGTAGACCTTACCGGGTAGGCTGAGGAGTGTGATCCCCCTGTAATTGGAACACACCCTCTGGTCCCCCTTCTTGAAGATGGGGAGCATCACCCTGGTCTTTCACTCCAGAGGCACTGCCCTCGATGTCCAGACAATGTTGCAGAGGCATGTCAGCCAGGACAGTCCTACAACATTCAGAGCCTTGAGATATCCAGGGCAAATCTCATTCACCCCCGGGGCTCCGCCGCTGTGGAGTTGCTTCACTACCTTCCCAGAAATTGGACGACCTGCACCCGAGACCCGAGGCTCTGTTTCCTCACTTGAATACGTGTTGAAGCATAAAGTATAACATTATCACACAAATTTGTATTTCATCTTTTTATTAAACTTCAGATCAACTCATTAATACCAATTTTCCTTTTTTTTGGAATTTATAGGCAAGGCAAGGCAAGGCAATTTTATTTATATGGCACCATTCATACACAAGGCAATTGAATGTGCTTTACAAGAGAAATACATTAAAATAAAACATTAAAGGAACAATAAAATTGTGTTTGAGATCATTAAAAACAAAAGCTAAAAGCAAGACAATAAATAGTTAAAATAGTGCAGAAAATGTATTTAAAAAGCAAACATAAAGCAACAGCAACAGCAGACAAATATAAAAACAATAGCTACAGATTATCCTAACAATAAGTTACATATCTAGTTCACTGGTAAGCTGCAGTAAATAGTAATGTTTTAAGCCCTGATTTAAATGAGCTGACAGTTTCAGCCGACCTCAGGTATTCAGGAAGTTTGTTCCACAGGCGGGGAGCATAGAAACTGAAGGCTGCTTCACCGTGTTTGGTTTTGATCCTGGGAACACTGAGTAAACCTGTTCCAGATGATCTGAGGGGTCTGGATGCTTCATAACGTACAAGTATATCAGAGATGTATTTAGGCCCGAGACCATTTAGTGCTTTATAGACAAGTAACAAGATTTTAAAGTCTGTCCTTTGACACACAGGAAGCCAGTGCAGTGACTTAAGCACTGGTGTAATGTGCTCCACTCTCTTGGTGTTGGTGAGGACTCTGGCAGCAGAGTTGAGCTGCAGTTGTCTGATTGATTTTTTACTCAGGCCTGTGAAGACACCGTTACAATAGTCCAGCCTGCTGAAAATAAAAGCATGAACAAGTTTTTCTGTATCTTGTTGATACAGAAATTATTTTATTCTTGCTATGTTTTTAAGGTGGTAGTAGGCTGATTTAGTAATTGTCTTAATGTGACTATTGAAATTTAGGTCTGAGTCCAGAACTACACCAAGATTTCTGGCTTGATTTGTAGGTTTTAGTGTCATGGCGTCAAGGTGAGCACTGACTATTGATCTTTGTTCTTTGGGGCCAAAAACAACTATCTCAGTTTTGTCTGTGTTTAGTTGTAGAAAATTCTGGCACATCCACATATTGATTTCGTCAATGCACTTATTTAGCAGATGTAGGGGACTGTAGTCATCTGGTGACACTGTTATGTAAAGTTGTGTGTCTGCATAAGTATGGTAGGAGATGCTATGATATTCCATAATCTGAGCAAGAGGGAGCATATAGATGTTGAACAGAAGAAGCCCAAGAATGGACCCTTGAGGAACTCCACGTGTAATTTTTTTTCGCACAGATTCATAATTGCCAAGTGACACAAAGAAATCCCTGTCTTGTAAATAAGATTTAAACCAACTTAGTACAGTGCCAGAAAGTCCCACAAACTTTTCTAGTCTGTTGAGCAGTATCTTATGGTCAACTGTGTCGAATGCAGCACTGAGGTCCAGTAATACCAGAACAGAAATCTTTGATGCATCACTGCTCAGATGAATGTCATTTAAAACTTTTAAAAGTGCAGTCTCAGTGCTGTGATGTTCTTGAAATCCAGACTGAAAGGCGCCAAAGGAATTGTTTTGCTCCAAGAAGGTGTTAAGTTGCTGAAAAACAACATTTTGAATGATCTTTCCTAAAAATGGTAGGTTTGATATGCGCCTGTTATTGATTACTGAGGCATCCAGATTAGGCTTTTTTAAGAGAGGTTTAATGACTGCAGTCTTCAGGGCCATTGGAAAAAGGCCTGACTGAAGAGAACAGTTGACTATCTATAGTATATCTGATGCTATGCAGTTAAAAACATCTTTAAAAAAGATGGCAGAGTGTCAAGGCAGCAGGTAGTGGACCTAATGTTTCTAATTATTTCTGTCAAAGTAGCATAATTTAATGGGTGAAAAAATGCCAAATTAACTGGAGTATGCCTTGGTGGATAGCAGTTCAGGAGGGACTGATGCTGATGGATTTGTCAGTCTGTCAACAACAGTAAATAAAGTCTGTGCATTGTTGTTATTTTTGTTGATAATCTCAGAGAAAAAGGACTGCCACACCCTTTTTAGCTCCAAGTTATAGATGTGCAGACTTTCCTTATAGATGTCATAATGAACCTGGAGTCTGGTTTTTCGCCACCTGCGTTCTGCTTTTCTACATTCTCTTTTTTGAGCTTTTACCTGTGTGGCGTTACGCCATGGTGGTTTTTTCTTACCAGAGACCTTCATGGGGGCAATATTGTCCATAATATTCATAGCTTTAGAGCTGAAACTATGAACCAGACCATTGACAGAGACTGAGGGCAGAGCAGGTGTGGTTGTAAAATCCTGGGTCAATAGTGTACAGGTGTTTTCATTTCATTTGATATCGCGTTTTCTGATTACCTCTGTTTGAAAGGAATTGGCAATTAACTGGAAGAATCTCGTTTAATCTGGACAGACAGTCTCAAAACGTATAAGAGGGGCCTCCACAATGCCAGAGCAAACTATTACTCAGCATTAATAGAAGAAAACAAGAATAACCCCAGGTTTCTTTTCAGCATTGTAGCCAGGCTGACCGAGAGTCAAAGCTCTATTGAGCCTTGTACTCCTTTCGCCCTTAGCAGTAATGATTTTATGAACTTTTTTAATGACAAAATTCTAACTATTAGAGGCAGAATTCATGACCTCCTGTCCTCGGATAGTACCTATCTAACCTCAAACACAGCTGTAAGACCTAATATATATTTAGATGGCTTCTTCCCAATTTCTCTTCAAGAATTGACCGCAGTGATTTCTTCATCTAAATCATCAACGTGCCTCTTAGACCCCATCCCAACTAGACTACTCAAGGACGTCTTACCTTTGGTTAACACTCATGTGTGAATTTGTGTGTGATTTTCTCCATGATAATATTTTTCTTTAGGAATTTCAGTCAGGATTTAGAGTGCATCATAGCACTGAGACAGCACTAGTTAAAACAACAAATGACCTTCTGATTGCTTCAAACAAAGGATTCATCTCTGTACTTGTTTTATTAGATCTTAGTGCGGCATTTGACACACAATTGACCATCAAATTCTGCTACAGAGACTGGAACACTTAATTGGCCTAAAAGGTTCTGCACTAAGCTGGTTTAAATCTTATTTATCTGATCATTTTCAGTTTGTTCACGTTCATAATGAATCATCCTTACATACTAAAGTTTATTTTGGAGTTCCGCAAGGTTCTGTGCTCGGACCAGTCCTATTTACTCGATATATGCTTCCTTTAGGTAACATCATTAGAAATCACTCTGTAAATCTCCATTGTTATGCAGATGATACACAGTTGTATTTATCTATGAAGCCTGAAGAAAGTAATCAATTAACTAAACTTCATAATTGCCTTAAAGACATAAAAACCTGGATGAGCACCAACTTCCTGATGTTAAAAGGCTTATGCCGGTTTGAAAATTTTCCAACCAGTTTGATTTAAAGCCAGATATCAAACCGAACCAATATATTGAATCAAATACCAAGTTTTACCATTGGGGGTTGCATTTGAGCTATTTTTCCCAATAAAAGCCCATTATAGGTGTAATGTGCCTCCGACTCCGCTCTCTCAGTGGAGACACAGCCGTTGAGAGGGCCGAGCGAGAGAACGTTCCTGTAGTAGTTCTAGCCCCCCAAATAGTACCAGGAACTTATTTAGTGGAAACGGGTTACTAGGCCAACAAACTGAATGACTGCTGACTCCCTTGCACTTTTCCCCACCCCGGAGCGGAGATGCGGAGTCCCTCTGAAGTCTCTGAGACAAACTAAACAAAACACTTGTAGGCTCCTCCACTTCATTTATAAACAAATATAAACCTTATTAAGTTGTCATAATGCATGTTACAATGCAAAGTAAGTTGAATATAGTCCCTTGACACACAGCCAATGTGAAAAGCTTTTTTTTTTTTCTCCTCCGGTTTATCCGGTTGACGTGAATTAAACCGGGTGGAGCTCTTAAACCGGACCGAACCGGTTAAACCGGAAATCGGCACAAGCCTAGTTGATAGTGGTTCAGCTCGTCGTGATTTTGGCCGATCCAAACAATACCAACTCCAGCCCTTAGTTGACTCTCATGGTGAAATGAGCAGTTGTCTACATAGGCCTTGGCAGACATTCTCATCATAACAATGATGATTAGAAGGAAGGGCCGGAGTGGTGACAAGGAGAAGTGGAGAACCTGGCTGACACTCGCAGTCACAATGCTGGCACTCAGCTAGGCCCTGACCCAAGGCATTTTGTGGTTCTGGGCATACTTAAAGGTGACATATCATGCTCATTTCTGCTTCCTGACATGGTTCCCTGATGTCTAAATGGAATGTTAGTAACATTCTTTGGTCGAAAAAGCTGAAGGATTGAGCACAGCAGGGTTCTTGAAACACCAGCTTCACAGCCCTGCTCCAGATGGCCGGTTTGAGTGCCTTTCCCTTTAAATGCTAATGAGCTACTGCGCGCACCGTCCAAAGACGGTATTTGGGCCGCCCACCTCTTCCTGCCTGCGGAAGACGTGAGGCCGGCATCGGGTGACCATGGCAACGGCTGAGTTAGTGGAAGAAATGGCCGCCGGACAACAGACTGCGGTGCAACCGTACATGTTCGAGCTGGAGTCCGACCCAGAACAACAAGAGGCTCTAGAAGAAAGTCAAGAATGAACATGGATGTTTCTCAGTAGTTAGTAGTTAAGTTTGTTACCTCGACATTACTTTTATATTACTGCATAGACTAACGAAAGTTTTACGGGCGTCAAAAAGCTTTGCCAAACCTCAGCTGGCGTTTACTGCTGTTCAGTTGCAGTAACGCGGATGCAATTGAGCACTCGCCCATACTAGAGAAAAGCATAACCCCATATTATTTATTTATTTTAATTTACCTTTATGTAGCCAGGTAAGTCAATTGAGAACCTGCTCTTATTTGCAGTGACGACCTGTAAATAGCTACTGCCAGCAATTTTCAACAACTGTAGTTTTCAATAAGCCACAGTGGCCTCCCATGACCTTTCTACCAGCAGTATTGTTTTTGAAACGGTTCCAACAGTTTATAAACTTTAAATAAATATTACAAAAGAAACAATGCAACATGATTGATTAGCTATGTAGTTTCCAATGAATAATACAAATTCTGCTTAAAAACAGGTGTTCCTGTGGCAATTGTGAACAAATGCCTACAGAGCCCGAGAATATCTGCTGTATGGAAATATCACAAGTAAGTGTGAACAGTTGGCAAACATGGTTGTCATTTTACAGTCTCTTTTCTGTAATTCATTGTCACTCACTTACTTTTCATAATTTCTAGGTTACACGAAGACTACAGCAGCTTCCTGAGCCACCATCATGCATGGTGGACCATCCTGGCCTAGTCTGCCTGAATGTATTTTCACTGCAGAATGCACTGAACATTTATCGGGCAGACTATGGACCTTTACGTCTGAGGGGAATAGTGCAGTAAGCTTTTAGTCCCATAAATACTATTAATTTATTGTAAAAGTGTTATGATGAAAAGTACATAACTGCTTTCTCTAGCTTACATTGCTTATAGTTTATCTTTACTATTTTTTACTTGGTAACATGAAAACTACATATCAAACAATGAAAACACACAGAACAGTTAGTAAAGATGTTTTATTGCAAGAAACATTTGTAGACATACAAAATAAATATCTGATGTGGAACAGCTGAATTCGCCAGTTGCCATGGATGTGAACATTCAGTGCTGACTTTCTACTGAATTGTGTCCAGCCAATATAGATACCTAGCCAACAGAAGCTTTGTAAGCTGGTGCTGGGGCTTTCTGGGGCGGAGAGTTAGAGTTGTGCTGCCTGCCTGCGTGGTGCTGAGGATTCGTGCAGAGTTCCCTGACGCAGAAGGACAGTATGTTGGGTTCAGACCTGTCCTTGGTTGAACCTTGACACGTAACTGGCTATAACGTCCAGCTTGTCGGGTCTGTCATACTGAGCCGAGAGGTCTTCAGGGATTGTAAGTTTCAGCACCTCGTTCACATGGGCAGGGTCCTGGAAAACCTTCTCGAAGATCAGGTCCAACAGCGCATCAGCGTAGTCTGCAGTGCAATAAACAAAAATTAATGTTTACAAGAAAATTGCACTAGAACCAAAAAGCCTTGTGCTGCAGTGTTGTAAAGTGTCTCTTCTTATTTCTCCTAATTCATATATTCTCCTTATTTATTATTTATTTTTAAAACCGTCTAAAAAGAATTCAGATTTTATTTGTTTGTGTTTATTTTCAACCTTTTGTGTTATGCCTGTGTGTCCATGTTTATTTTAATTTGTGGGGTTCAAATAAAAGATTGTAAAACTTACGGAATGTTGGCTCTGCTTTCACAGGCTTTGCGGTGCATTCTCTGTGTTTAGATTTGGTGAAGTTGACTGTACAGCAGCTCTCCACTTGTAGATGTTGCCTGTGGTTGGCCAGTATTTTCATTGTAATGCAGGGCAGCCAGGTAGAGTCTTGGGTGGAAAAATAGTACTTTAAAAATCATAGCAAGCACACTAAACTATAATGAACTAAACAGATAGTGATGTTTTATTCACCTGCATAACATTCCAAGGTAGGGGAAGACAACATTCTTGGGTGCAAACCGCAGAATGACGCTGTGAAATGCCTCCAGCGATGAGGTCTGATAGTGAGGGCTGAGCCTTTCCACATCTTTCAGAATTCTCATATTAGTCAATGCCTTTTCTAGCCTGCAGAAAGCTGGTGTTCCTGGGGGAAAAAAAAAATCACATGAATTCAAACAGTTTAAACATTTTTTAGATATATAAAAAAAAACACATTTTACACACAATTTTGTGTGTGTATCTACCTGCTGTCAACCATTTGCTCTTGTCTCTTGAGGTGCGCTGCGGATGCAAGCACTGGGGGAAAGCAGGATCTTGATGTGTGTGGATGTCTTGGACATGGTTAAGAATGGAGGTCCACTTAGCCACTCTCTCTGGCCCTGACGTAAAGGAGGCTGCTGTCCAGTATACGTTCTTTATGCTGCGAAGCCACTTCTTCAGCTTCTCGAAATCTTTGTTCTTGGCTATCTTGACCAGTTTCTTGGACAGTCCTAATAAAACAATATTTCAGTCACATTCAGATAAACAGTATATGTTGAAAACAAAATACTTAACCCTAACCCATGTAACACATTAGTAATTATGATACTAGGAAAATATAGTGTGTGGAGCTGTGAGCAAGGGCATTTTATCCTGATTGTCACCCTCTAACACACAAACACAGTAACGAATACCTTTTTCCATGTGCCAGACATCATAGTACTGTGTCACTTTGGCCTCCCTCAGGAACTTCTGGATCTGAGGGTGACGATCTGTGACAATGCTGTCAATGCAACACCATGTGCCTCCAAGAGAGCAAGGCTCCTCTTCAGACCTTCTTTCTCCATGTGATAACTTCCACCAACTTCGTTGCTCTGATCAGAAAAACACAAAAACAGAACATAAAAGTCTATTAAACAAAATTATTTTTAAAAGCACTCATTAAACACAGATTAGTTGACTTGAATACAGATCACACCTTTGAACTCACCTGAACCAGCTGTATGTCAATAATAGTGTTGCTCTTCAGGTCCATCATTGAATAACTGCCAAACTTGGCAGAGTGGCCTTCAAAAATAAATGTATCATTTCACAAAAATTACATTTTACATATCACTTTGATGTACTTCATAGTAACCACTTTTGTAAACAAAACAATTAGAGTAAAATGTATCAGAGAATCTTGTGTACCTGGTGAGTCAGCCCTCAAGTCGCCACCTAGGATAACACTCTCCTGCTGACTAAGCTGCTCCATCATGCCGTCCTGCACAGTCTTACACGTGTGTATGGTGGCAGGCTCTACGTGCGTCCGTGCATGACGGCGAAAAGTGTCATACTGGAACATCTTCAGCTGCATTGCCCTGAAGATCTGAGGACAGACAGACAAGATGTGTCATAAGTACTGCTCTATACAACAATTAGCAATATGATATGCAAAACTAATAAAATTACATAGTGAAGTCTTAATCCATTACCTTTTCAAGTTTGAAGAAAGATGCACCTGTGGTGTATACTGCAGCTGAAAGCTGGAGGTTTCCTGCAGGTGTGCTTCCTGGAATTGGCTGGCTGTTCCATTTTCTGAAGAACTGACAATGTGGGCATATCTGTTCTACAGAGAGTAATGTGCCTATCCTTCTTGTCTGCACGTCTGAAACACGCTGACAGACAGGGCACACCTCAAACAGCTCCATCAGACACTTTTTATGGACAATATATGTTGGTCTTATGAACAGGGCAGGAAGGCTCCAGTCTAGTAGAAAAACAAAACTTGCAAAGATAAATTAGTAACTCCCATACTACTTGAGACAAATAATGTAAAAAAAAAAAAAAAAGTAAATTCTGAGGTTATTTACTCACGTCACATCTGCTACCTCAGACAAAATTGTGACAGAGTCCTCAGGATCATACGTAGAATCCTTGGGGTCGGGAATGTCCATGGATGAACTGCCCTCCAAAGGATTCTCCTCTTCCTCCTCCTGCTCCAGTTCCAAGCGAGCCCTTTTGCATGGTCTCTTTATTGGGGTTGATGATAAGAATGGATAGATGAAAACAGAATTTTCATTAGCCAATCCATATTCATAACAGAGTAAAACAAAAATTACATAATAGAGTAACATAGTGACTAACATTACATCATATGCTTTTGTTCAACAAACCCGTGCTTCTGAAGTGAGGCTGGAGAATTCTCATGGAAAGCTGTGTGCCAACTGTGCATGTCACTGGTTGGTCTTTCTGGCAGGCAACATGATGGACCACAGGCTGCTGTACAGATGTACTTGGCTAAACACAAAAGGAAGTAATATGTTATGTGTCTGTTTTCTCATGTTACATGAAACAAAGCTATGTTGACAGAAATGATGATTTGAAAAAATCAATTTGATAAGGCAATGTCTGGCAAATCATGATCCGAGCAAACCCATGCAAATCCCTCATTTAACGTCACATTTAGTAAGTGAGCAATACACATTTGCGAAGCAACTTTTCTGTGTCCGTGCCTGCATATATCTAATGTTAATCGTAGCACAGCAGACATGTGGCAGGTAACCCCTCTTTCCGGCTCCAAAGCAAAGTAGTGATTGCTTTACTGCAGATAACGTTTTGGTACTCTCAGATCGGGTCTCTCATGCCAGCAGCTACATGTATACCAACACAAAGGAAGTCGTTCGACTGCCAAGGTGCTCCTGGGCATCTAACACACTGTCCTTTAGCACAACATGCTAATTAATTAACATAGTTCACTGGCCGTGAATAACAGGCCATTTCATACCATCCTCTCTGCGTGTTCACGGCGGAACAATAGCTCACCGTCCGTGAACAACTGAGACCATTTAATACCGTCTGCTCGGCCGTGAGCATGTGGAGGACACGGTCTCCCATGCATGTTCACGTCGGAACAGTAGCAGTAACAAGTTGTTTGCGCACGGTGAGCTAGCGCTAGCTAGCATGTTCACGGCCGAGCAGTGGTTTCCTGGCCGGTTAGAAGTGATCAAATCTCAATATCCTAATTAATTTTCTCAATTCACTGCCATGTTTTAAAAGAGTATCGATATGACAAATTAACGTTTGGCAACGTTAACATCACCGTGAATCCTACGGCCAGTAAGCCCAACATTGTAACGTTAGTTCAGCCTCATATTTACATCGACGGTTAGCATTAGCTCATGTGCTAAATGGCCAAAGTAACACAAACTACACTGTTTTTTAAATACTTACAGTTCCTTCATCTGTGGCATTGCCACGGACAGTGGGTATGGATCCATCTTTTAGGAACAATCTCGTTGCCAGTCCAGCCTGACCCTGGTTGCTGAAACAGTCCGGCGTGAAGTGATTGGCACAGACAAAAACGCTTTTGCTCACTGAAGCTGGGACGTTTCCCTGAAAAATAAAATCTAGCCACTTCGCTTTGTTATCCTCATTGGTAGGGAGGCGATGTAGGGAAACATGAGTATCCGTGCATCTGACGACAGAGCAGGAGTGCTTGGCTTTCGGGTTGTACATGGTAGCGGATCCTCGTTTAGGTAGCCGGCCTAATATGGGAGGAGATACGTAGCGTGAGGGTGGGAGTATTCAGATCACTCAGATTTCACCCGGACAGTTACGTAACAGTGCGGGTGAAATCCAAATGGTGAAATGTGACTGGTTGGTGGCATGTCTCAATGATTACCTTCTGGCCACCAATGTAGCTGTGGAAGTGCTCCACAGCCCAGACTATGGGCCGAGAAGGGCCTTTTCACAATCAGAGAACTTCACCACTGCTCAGTGGTCGGCTTGCATGTACAGCCACCTGCTTGCCAGTGTCATATCTCTGTGCCAGGGTGGCACTAAGACAGTGAGGTGAAAAGCTTGCCTCCAGTTGAAACTCTTTGTCCTTGTCTGGGTAGGCCAGGCAGGGTGCCATACAGAGTTTCTCCTTCATAAGGCGGAAGGACTGTTCTTGGGGTTCTCCCCATGGGTAGGGCTTATCTACACATGGGGAGAGGGTTTTTTTTATCTCTGCGTAGCCGTCAATGAACTGGCAAGAGTAGTTACAAACACTGGAAAGGTTCTGAGCTCTGACACATTGGTGGGGGCCTTGATGTCCTGGATGGTGCTGGTCCTACCAGACTGTCGCTCAATCTCCATCTGCGCCAACTGTCAGGCCAACATACTCAACCTTGGTGCGGCACCGCTGGCCCTTAGCGAGAGCCAGTTTGGCACCTGCTGCGGAGAGCTGGTTGAGCACGTGGCAGATCTCCGTCAGGAGATCCTCAAAGGTTTGACTCCTCATGAGGATGTCGTCCACGTAGATGAGGTTACTGCGAACAGCAGCGTCACTCATTGCCTTGTGGACATAGGTGTTTCTAGCCCATTTTTGGGGGTGCTGAAGCACCCCTAAATTTAATCCCAGCACCCCTAAAATTTGAGAGACTTTTTTTATTTATTTTTATTACTGTATGTCATTTTTTAACAAGCTAGAAAAGTGTCAAAACTATACAGTAAGGCAAGGCAAGGCAAGTTTATTTGTATAGCACAATTCGTACACAAAGTAATTCAAATTTTGAGTAGTACTTGGTTGAAACGTAATATTTTAACAACAAAAATACAGTAGCACCCCACCTTGCCTCAAAAATGGTTTGACCCACCCCGTCCCTCCCACTGCTCTATCTGCACAAAACAATGCGCTGCCTTCCACAGTGGGTGATATGTTCCCATTTCTTAACTTCTACTACTCAATACCAACACATTATTAAATTTACCAGTTCTCATTTTTGCAGCATTTAATCGTAAGTCACTGTTTATGTTGTTAGGTAGGAGTTAGCTGACGTTTTTTCTAGCTAGGAAACGTTACAGGTGGTCAGTACCACTGTCCTCTGTTTGAATTGGAATGAGAGAAGCTAACTGTTGTGTCATGTGCATGTGTTAATATTAAAGCCAAGGTGCTACTGACTAGCTTACTGACTGGATGCCCATTAACATTATAACTCCTATTGTGTGTATTTAGCCTATTATTATTATTTTGTAGATTTCAAGCACTTTTCTTTTTTTAAAGTGTATTTTTATGAATGTATTTGTATTATATAATACAAACAAGAAGGAAAAAGGCAGCGACAAACATTGAAAAAGTCAATTACTGTTAATGTGTTAATGTTACATGTTGTAGGTGCTGATGCACCCCCCTATCACCACAGAGGTATATTTGCGTCGGGCGTAGCCCTTGCGGACAAGGTCGCCCAAGACAGCCAAGAAAGGGGAGTCGGTGAAACAGGGAGTGTCCACTTTAAGGACTCTCTTTATCCCCAACAGACAAAGTAAACTTTGGCTGTGGAGGGGGAAGGTACCTGGTCTAGTCACGCTGATGGGGGCTTGGTGTCTGACCCCTTTGGAGGGTCATGACATGAGGTAGAATGGCTGGGTAGGTCCAGTTGTCTAAATGCTTCTGCCAGGCAAACTCGAATCAGCTCCTTCATTTGTGACCTCATGCCACTGCTGTTAGGATGGTTTGGGCCTTCTGGTCATACTTAACCCCTTGCTTTGGGTTCCCGTTAGCTTTCTGCTTTGGTCCAGAAGGGTTTTGTTGTTTCTGCCTCCCTTGCTTCTCAACCCCTTGTTTCTGCCATCCACCCTGTTGGTTTGGTGCTTGCCGTCTCTGGGGTCATGCTCAGTCTTGGAACGAGGCATCTCGCTGCCTTCAAGCACCAAGTCTGCATCTTCCGCTGCTTGGATCCCCAGGACTCTGGCGTCACTCTCAGGCTTCTTAGCCGGGCGCACGCAAATCTCTCATACTATCTGTCCATACCTCCGGATCTCCTGCATAGGGAGATGCCTGGTCCTGCAATACACTGCAATGTCATATTGCACTGTCTCATGGAGGTTGTGCAGAAACAGGGACTTGAAGCCATGTTCCTCCCCTAGTCCTGGTGCATTGCGGCCTTAAATGTATGGTGCCGGTCGTACTCCTTTGGAGACTCTTGCTTCCTTTGAGTGATGGCAAAGGTACCGAGGGTGGCAGAGGCGGGGTCTGTGAACAGGGAATACTCATCCCTCAGAGCTTGACAGAGAGCTGAGTAGCGGTCTCTGGTCCCTGGAGGGAGTGACTCTGTGAACACATTGACACTTCTGGTAGTGGTTTTCCACAGAAGTTTGAGTTTCTTACTAGATGAGGGATGAGGCAGGTCAAGGAGACAGTGCTCGACCTCTTGGAGATAGTTGTCAACATTTGTGTCTCTGTTGCTCGGGTCCAATCGTTCTATGTCTCTAGCGAGGGACTCAAGTTGACGAGTTCGCAGACTGTGGCCCTGTGGTGGGCATGGGCCATCCTAGTCATCCGAGGAAATGTCTCTGGTGCTTCTGTGGCGCTGAGGGCTTGACGCACATGAGGGTTGAAGGTCCCATGTCAATGCCTGTACATATCTACCTGCACTGTGTGTAGCTTGAGGAGAGATCTCATCACCCTAGAACAGAGTTACTGTGTCATCGAAGCGCAAGGTGGTGCGGCTAAAGATGGACTGAGGTGCACTCTCTACAACTGGGAACCTTGGGTTCACTAAGTGAGAGGCATGGGGTGCGGAATAGCTGTCCACTGGGGTAAGATCAGCTGCTGCACTTCTAGGAGTTGCTCTGCTCCCAGACACAGCTGCTGGTTGGTCAGCTGTGTCATGCCCAACTGACTGGGCAGCTTCAAGTCTGTGAAGAAGTTCAGCTTCTCGTTTGCGAGAAGCTTTGAGTTCTGATCGCAGCTGGCTGGTTTCCATGTCATCAGCAGGAGGTTCTGACTCATACTCAGCAGCACCATCTGATGACTCTTGCCGGGCTGCCTGGATAAGTGAGTGCAAAGACTCTTTATCCTGTTGTGTTTGCGCACCTTCCTCTTGTGAGTCAGAGGCTGCGTCTACCCTGGCCTGGTCCAATGGTGGCAGGAACAAATGAATGCTTGAGTCTGTTTGTCCTACACCTCAGCAGAGCATATCTGTGACCAGATGGCAACAGCATATACTTTGCAAAAAGAGGGTGTGTGCAGTCACCTATGATAGCCTGTGCCATCATTGTGGCTCTGACTCTGTATGAGTGAAAGATCTTCCAGAACAATGCCAGCTATTTTACTGCACATTCTCACAATGTGTTCCAGCCTCTTCTAGCACCCATACCACTAATTCATAACATATACTTGTGAACCATTATCGCAGTGATATTTTAATTATCATTATTTCACTTAAGACAAATTACTAATGATTAATGTATAGCTCTCATATTAAAACAGACTTTACAAATTGCTACACAATTTGGGATAAAATCAAAAGATCAAGAACAGGGAAATATTAGCTTAGATGTAAGTTAATTTAAAAAAACAAGAAAAGTAATCAGGCATAGGCCAAAAAATATTAGGTTTGTCTTATTAGTTTATACATGTACCTACTAGTAACCTTTTACTTAACAATGTCTAGACTGCAAAATGATAACATGATCATTGATATTGGCACACCAAAACAAACAAGGTTATCGCCCACTGTGTATTTCCACCTTATCCTATCATTCCCTCCCCATCTGAATTATACTGTATGGACACAGTGGTCCAATAAGTTATTACAAACTACTGTTTAGACTGTTTAGTATAGTAATCAGGCATATTATTCTTCAGGGGTGACAGGGGTTAGCCAGTTCAAGAGGTTGGCCAACATTGCCAAGCTGGTCCTGGTTCTGCCCCACTCAAATGCTGATGCAGAGTGAGTGCTCGGGCTAAATAAGACCAAAACCAGGAACAGCTTGGCCCTGGATGGAACCTTCTTGTCAATAATGACAATCAGGATGGCTGGTCTTGAGCCCTGTGTAAAGTGGGAGCCCTCTGCAACACTTATCATGTCCTCAAAGAAGGCCACAAGCCAGTATAACACTGCACACAAACAGGGTTATTTAAGATGTCTACATTAATACTGTACAGGCTCACTGCTACTGCTGTACAATTGTGTTTGTGGAAATAAATAACCCACAAGTTGATGATTTTAAAGAGAGATGTTGTCTGTCTATGTTCTTGCTACTTTAGGTAAGAAGTTATGAAACAGAGGAAATGGCTGTAAATAGTCATGTTTCTTCACTTAAATTACAAATTGAATAAAATGTATTTGACGTATAGTAGCAAGGTTTTGTGAGAAGTTGACAGCTCTGCAGCATGTTGCCTGTTCAGTCCTGTGGGCTGCCTTGTTGTGCGCAGTGGCGCTGAGAACATTATATTAAACATGGTGTAAGCTGTAGATTTTATTTTTCAGATGAAAGAACAGTACAGTACAATGTATCGTTTGATTTGAATGCATAGGAGCATACCAAACTGAAAGCCTCGTACCGAAGAGTTGCAAATATGTGTATTATTACACCCCTCTCAAGTGCAGTACTTAAGGGCAATTTCAAGGTACTTGAACTGTACTTGGGAATTTTAATTTTTCTGCTACTTAATACTTTACACCATGACAATGCAGCGACAAAGATTGTGCTTTGTATTCCACTTCATTCACTTTGCAGATTCAGATTATCAATACTTAACACTATCAACAAATGAATGAGGATGAATGGTATTATTATAGGTTAAGATAAGACTTTATTAATCAGAATTTTTATTACTCTGAAATGGGCCATTCTACATAATAAATATGTCTATTGGATTGTAGCCTATTGTATGAGTTGTATGAGAGTTTGTTCAGGGATGTTGTTAAATATTGTTTGCAGTTCAGGCAGCAGTTACTTTATCACATCATTGTAATTATTAAATGTAATTTAGTAATGTACATACATAATTTCAAGGAGACATAGTGGATGGTCAACCGGCTTAACCTGCTGCAACAGTGACCCAGCCCTGAATGGATGTTAATAGACAACTACATGCTAACAACCAACCATATTGTGGTAAATGTCATACATATTTGTGTCTCTCAAACAACCAACACTACAGAATAATATCTCAGGTGACTTTGTTTTTTGCACAAGTGACAGGACCCTACACTCTTCCATAAGTGGGTAAAAAATGACCCATGTTAGAATCAATGGGTCTCATTCATGAAACGTGAGCAGAAGGAATTTGTGTGTAAACTGTTCGCAGACGGCTAAACACCCCTATGAGTTTGAGTCTTTAGTGACCACTATTGAAAGCCTTAGTAAAACATGCATCCTATTTGGTCCTGTTCCTACACTGAGAAAGGGATCTGAACGTTTTAGCTGCCTGTTTAGTTTGAATTCTTGGCTACATACTTTCTGCACTGCTACTGGTTCTGGTTTTATTGACCACTTTGATTCATTTTGGAGGTAAGATAATTTACTCAAATGGGATGGTATTCATCTGTTCAGACATAGTGTGAAAAAATTTTAAGCAAACATAAGGAATTATCTACCTCATCTATCTGACTGATATACTTCTCTGCATGCCCCTATCCGAGGCTGACCAAACGTCCTCTTTTGCCCGGACATGTCCACTTTTCACGTCCCGTCCGAGGCGTCCGGGTTTGTTTTTATAAATTGATGATACTGTCCAGTTTTCCGTGTGTGTGTGTGTGTGTGTGTGTGTGTGTGTGTGTGTTTGTGTTTGTTAGAGTGCGGCACAGGCCGCATATCTCTGTCCGAACTCGAACCGAGTCTGACATTATTTAATGACTAAAGCACTGAGTTTGTGTCACACAGTTGTTATGGTGACAGACTATTTAACAGGCTGGGTGTGCACCATGGGTGCTCTGCGGAGAGGGAGACCTCCGTGTTTGAGACGGGAGCGGGAGGCAGGAGGTCTGACGCTTCTAGCGAGGGGAGAGGGAGAAATATAACAAAATAAGATAAAATAGGAAAAACCTGTCTCACTCTTTTATTTTATTTTCAGCGTTTAATCAAGGCGGAGGCGGGCAGCTGGAGGTCCAAGACTTCCAGCGAGGGGAGAGGTAGAAACAAACAGCCAATGTGTGTGTGTGTGTGTGTGTGTGTGTGTGTGTGTGTGTGTGTTGTTTAGGTGTTGTCACGTAAATAACAGTCCCCAAGCAATAAACAGGACAGACAATAGGATTTTATTTATTTTTACATTTTCACTGAAAGCTGACCGAATCTGACCCCAGCCCGAATACAATTTATACATTTTTGACCAAACCCGGCCGACTCGTCAGGACCCGTTGGGCTCAGATTGGGTAGCCACACTCTAGTGTGTGTAGATATTTGAGAGATATTATGTTGTAATATAACTGAATTTTCTATCCATACATATAAACTTTAAATATATTAAAATGATAAGGCATCTTTGAATAAACTGCAAGTATCATTTTAGTCTCATGACCGGGCCTCTTTTGGAAATCAAAATATGGTCACCCTACCCTATCCCTGATAGGCCTTCTGTGATTCCTGTGCTCATCATTAACCAACCCAGACTGCCAAAGGTTAGATTCAGGTCAGATTTTAAGAGTAAAAACAAATCAAATGTCAATAATAAAAAATAGTCATAAAAATTAAAACCTCTTCTGTGACAGAAAGACAAAACAGGAGAATTAAATGCGGATTGTTAAATATCAGGTCTCTTTCGTCTAAAGCAGTGTTAGTAAACAAATTAATATCAGATAATCATATTGATTTACTCAGTCTCACCGAAACCTGGCTGTATCAAGATGAATATGTCAGTCTAAATGAATCCACTCCTCCCAGTCATAATAATACCCACATTCCTCGAGGCAGCGGCCGAGGAGGGGGAGTTGCAGCCATTTTTAACTCTAGTCTGTTAATCAGCCCTAAACCAAAACTAGACTATAATTCATTTGAAAGCCTCGTTCTTAGTCTTTTACATCCGACCTGGAAAACCTCGCAGCCACTTTTATTTGTTATAGTGTACCGTGCTCCTGGCCCGTATTCTGAATTTATATCTGAATTCTCAGAGTTTTTATCCAGTTTAGTTCTTAAATCAGATAAAGTTATTATTGTAGGTGATTTTAACATTCATGTCGACGTTGATAATGACTCCCTGGCTACCGCGTTTATCACATTATTAGACTCCATTGGCTTCAGTCAAGGTGTTCATGAACCCAGTCACTGTTTTAACCATACCTTCAATCTAGTTCTGACGTATGGAATTGAAATTGATAACCTAACAGTCTTTCCACAGAATCCCTCGCTATCGGATCATTATTTGATTACTTTTGATTTCTTTTTACTCGATTACACGCCACTCAGCAACAGTTACTATACTAGATGTTTATAAGATAGGGCTGTCGCAAAATTTAAGGAAATGATTACTCCGTCGTTAAATTCAATACCAAGTCCTTCAGTAACAGAGGTTTCCCGTGCCGACTTTAACCTCTCCCAAATTGACCATCTTGTCTATAGTACCGTAGGCTCGCTGCGAACAACACTTGACTCTGTAGCTCCTCTTAAAAAGAAGTTAACAAAGCAAAAAAAGTTCGCTCCTTGGTATAACTCTCAAACCCGTAAGTTAAAACAAATATCGCAAAAGTTTGAAAGGAATTGCCGATTAACCAAACTGGAAGAATCTCGTTTAATCTGGGCAGACAGTCTCAAAACTTATAAGAGGGGCCTCCGCAATGCCAGAGCAAACTATTACTCAGCTTTAATAGAAGAAAACAAGAATAACCCCAGGTTTCTTTTCAGCACTGTAGCCAGGCTGACTGAGAGTCACAGCTCTATTGAGTCTTGTATTCCTTTAGCCCTTAGCAGTAATGATTTTATGAGCTTTTTTAATGACAAAATTCTAACTATTAGAGGCAAAATTCATGACCTCCTGTCCACAGATAGTACCTATCTAACCTCAAACACAGCTGTAAGACCTAATATACATTGAGATTGCTTCTCCCCAATTTCTCTTCAAGAATTGACCGCAGTGATTTCTTCATCTAAATCATCAACGTGTCTCTTAGACCCCATCCCAGCTAGGCCACTCAAGGAGGTCTTACCTTTAGTTAACACCCATATATTAGATATGATCAATATATCCTTATTGACAGGGTATGTACCACAGTCTTTTAAGGTAGCTGTAATTAAACCTCTACTAAAAAAGCCCACCCTGGATCCAGAGGTGTTAGCCAACTATAGACCAATATCTAATCTTCCCTTTATGTCAAAGATCCTTGAGAAAGTAGTCGCAGACCAGCTGTGTGATTTTCTCCATGATAATAATTTATTTGAGGAATTACAGTCAGGATTTAGAGCGCAGCACTGAGACAGCACTAGTTAAAATTACAAATAACCCTCTGATTGCTTCAGACAAAGGATTCATCTCTGTACTTGTTTTATTAGATCTTAGTGCAGTGTTTGACACAAATGACCATCAAATTCTGCTACAGAGACTGGAACACTTAATTGGCCTAAAAGGTTCTGCACTAAGCTGGTTTAAATCTTATTTATCTGATCGTTTTCAGTTTGTTGACGTTCATCATGAATCATCCGTACGTACTAAAGTTTGTTTTGGAGTTCCACAAGGTTCTGTGCTCGGACCAATCCTATTTATTCTATATATGCTTCCTTTAGGCAACATCATTAGAAATCACTCTATAAATTTCCATTGTTATGCGGATGATACACACTTGTATTTATCGATGAAGCCAGAAGAAAGTCATCAATTAACTAAACTCCATAACTGCCTTAAAGACATAAAAACCTGGATGAGCACCAATTTCCTGATGTTAAATTCAGACAAAACTGAAGTTATTGTTCTTGGCCCCAAACAACTCAGAGACTCTTTATCTGATGACATAGTTTCTCTAGATGGCATTGCTCTGGCCTCTACCACTACCGTAAGAAACCTCAGAGTAACATTTGGTCAAGATTTGTCTTTTAATTCTCATTTAAAACAAACCTCACGGACTGCATTTTTTCATCTGCGTAATATTGCGAAAATTAGGCCTATCTTGACCCGAAAAGATGCAGAAAAATTGGTCCATGCTTTTGTTACCTCAAGGCTGGATTACTGTAACTCTCTATTATCAGGTAGCTCTAGTAAGTCCTTAAAAACTCTCCAGCTAATTCAGAATGCAGCAGCACGTGTACTAACACTCCTAACAACTCCTGTTTTAGCTTCTCTGCACTGGCTCCCTGTAAAATCCAGAATTGAATTTAAAATCCAACTGTTAACTTATAAAGCTCTAAATGGTCAAGCTCCGTCATATCTTAGAGAGCTCATAGTGCCATATTATCCCACCAGAACACTGCGCTCTGAGAATGCAGGGTTACTCGTGGTCCCCAAAGTCTCCAAAAGTAGATCAGGAGCCAGAGCCTTCAGCTATCAATTCAATTCAATTTTATTTATAAAGCCCAATATCACAAATACAATTTGCCTCACAGGGCTTTACAGCATACGACATCCCTCTGTCCTTTAGACCCTCACAGCGGATAAGGAAAAACTCCCCAAAAAAAACCCTTTACCGGGGGAAAAAAATGGTAGAAACCTCAGGAAGAGCAACTGAGGAGGGATCCCTCTTCCAGGACGGACAGACGTGCAGTAGATGTCGTACAGAACAGATCAGCATAACAAATTAACAGTAATCTGTATGACACAATACAGTAATCTGTATGACATCCTCGGTAATGACAGTAGCTTACAACAACATTCATGAAAGTAATAATACTGTCGTTATAGTTCTGGCTACTGTGGTACAATATGTTGAAAGTATATATTAGTATCAGGCAGTCTACATGTATGATAATATCATATGTCTATAATAGCAGTAGAAGTATGACTAATGATTTATGATGGCAGCAGCAGCAGCAGCAGCAGCAGGCATCTGGCAGGACCACGGCAGCAGCACAACCACACACGTCACACTATCCAGGCACCGCTGCAATACGATTTAACCTGAGAGACAGTGGAGCACAAAGGCTCCGGAGAAGAAACCGAGTTAGTGACATCCAGAATGGCCGAGTAGAATAGATACAGTAATAGGATACGAGAGAGAGAGGGAGAGAGAGAGAGAGAGCGAGAGCGAGAGAGAGAGAAGGTGCCCGGTGCATTAAAGGTGGTCCTCCGGTAGACTAGGCCTAAGTCAGCCTAACTAGGGGCTGGTACAAGGCAAGCCTGAGCCAGCCCTAACTATAAGCTTTATCAAAGAGGAAAGTCTTAAGTCTAGTCTTAAATGTGGAGACGGTGTCTGCCTCCCGGATCAGGCTCCTCTCCTGTGGAATCATCTTCCTGTTGCGGTCCGGGAGGCAGACACCGTCTCCACATTTAAGGCTAGACTTAAGACTTTCCTCTTTGATAAAGCTTATAGTTAGGGCTGGCTCAGGCTTGCCCTGTACCAGCCCCTAGTTAGGCTGACTTAGGCCTAGTCTGCCGGAGGACCCTCCTATTATACACCGGGCACCTTCTCTCCCTCTCTCTCTCGTATCCTATTAATGCATCTTGCTAACTCGGCTATTCTGGATGTCACTAACTCGGCTTCTTCTCCGGAGCCTTTGTGCTCCACTGTCTCTCAGGCAGCGGTGCCTCGATAGCGTGACGTGTGCGGTTGTGCTGTTGCCGTGGTCCTGCCAGATGCCTCCTGCTGCTGCTGCAGCTGCCATCATTAGTCATTAGTCATACTTCTGCTGCTATTATACACATATGATTATTATCACACATGTATACTGCCAGATACTAATATATACTTTCAACATATTGTACCACAGTAGCCAGAACTATAACGATAATATTATTACTTTCATGAATGTTGTTGTAAACTACTGTCATTACCGTCTGTCCTGCATATCTCTCTCTCTCTCTCTCTCTGTCTCTCTCTCTCTCTCTCTCTTATTATGCTGATCTGTTCTGTACGACATCTATTGCACGTCTGTCCGTCCTGGAAGAGGGATCCCTCCTCAGTTGCTCTTCCTGAGGTTTCTACCATTTTTTTCCCCCGGTAAAGGGTTTTTTTTGGGGAGTTTTTCCTTATCCGCTGTGAGGGTCCTAAGGACAGAGGGATGTCGTATGCTGTAAAGCCCTGTGAGGCAAATTGTGATTTGTGGTATTGGGCTTTATAAATAAAATTAATTGATTGATGATTGATAACCTCATTTCAGTTAAGTGTACACCAACTCCAGATAGCGTACATCCCACTGCTTTTAACAGTAAACTTGGTCTTCTTAATGTAAGATCCCTTTCTAATAAATTATTTTTATGTAATGATTTTATTGTCAGCCATGATCTTGATTTTTTTCTAATCACTGAATCGTGGCTGACCCAGGATAACATAACTCCTTTAATAGAAACGAGTCCCCCTGGCTATTCTTACCGGAGCCAACCCAGATTAACTGGCTGAGGGGGTGGTCTAGCTGTTTTCTATAAAAACTGTTTTAAATGTTGGAGCACCACTTTTAGGTCTTTCACTACCTTTGAATCCCTCTGTTTCACTGTTTCGGGTAGTGCACGGACCCTCTTTATTCTTATTTAAAGACCACCAAAATCTACAACTGGTTTTATCACAGAATACTCAGAATTATTGTCAATTGCTATCCCTAAATTCTATAATATTTTAATTTTGGGTGATTTTAATGTGCATATTTGTTGCCCTGAAAATTTTTTAGCTAATGAGTTTTTAAATCTGGTAGAATCTTTTAGTTTGTCTCTCGCTCCTACTAGTCCTACTCACACCAAAGGCAACACATTGGATCTCGTTTTATATACTGGAATTACTGTAAACAACACACTCTGTATTGATATTGGGGTCACTGATTATCATTGTATTTTATTTAACACCAACTTGCCCATTATCTCAAACCAACCTGAAAGTCAGACATGCTCCCGCATTTTTAATTCAACCTCTGCCTCCATATTCTGTCAAGAATTTGCTTCCTCTGAGTTCCAAATTTGCTCTTTAATGAACACTAACAATATTTTAAATGGTTTTAACAGCACCTGCTCAGACATTCTAGACAGAGTTGCACCTTTTATAACCAAAAAGCTGCACTACAGATGCCCCTCCTACTGTAAATGAGCCATCTATGGAGACGTGAGGAGTTTTTATCTTTCTTTACAAAGAGAAATCAAATCACCCCACTGCCTCTTGTAACACTCAATCCACCCATTAATCTGTCGTGCTCTCATGCTCTATCCTCCCCACCCGCTTCCTTAAAGAAGTCCTGCATTTAGTTTGTCCTTTTATTTTAACTATAATTAACTCTTCCCTCTCATCAGGCATAGTTCCCAACCACTTCAAGACTGCATTAGTACAACCACTTCTCAAAAAACCCTCATTAGACCCCACCATCCTGAACAACTGTCGTCCCATTTCCAAAATTTGAAAAATTCCAGTCTGGCTTTAGAGCAAGCCATAGCACAGAGACTGCGCTCCTCAAAGTGCTCAATGATCTTCTTTTAGCAGCTGAATCTGGCAATTCATCTATTTTATTCCTTTTAGATCTCACTGCAGCTTTTGATACCATGGATCACCTGATTTTATTGGAACGTCTCAAGAAGTGGGTTGGCATCTCTGGCACTGTTTTAGACTGGTTTTACTCATATCTCCAAAATAGGACTTTTAATGTTGCCTGCAGTGACTGCAGATCTTCCACAGCATCTTTGTCTTGTGGAGTACTTACTTAGTCCTTGGCCCGTTACTCTTCTTACTCTACATGTTACCACTAGGACACATAATCCGCAGATACAATATTAGTTTCCATTTTTACACAGATGACACACAGCTTTATTTCTCTTTCAACCCTACCATCAACCAGCAACTAAACACTCTCCAGGTATGCCTAAATGAAGTACAAATCTGGCTGTCTAATAATTTCCATTAATTGAACCCAGACAAATCCAAAGTCATTATCATAGGCCCAGGCACCACACACAATCACATCTCACCACAACTTGGCGTATTCTCCACCAGCATCACCCCCAGCTGCAGAAATCTTTTGATAGTAATCTCAACTTTAATCAGCATGTTAAAACAACTGTCCAGTCTTGTTTCATCCAACTACGCAGAATCTCCAAAATCTGGTCCTTTCTGTCTCCCAAGAACCTGGAAATTGTCATTCATCACATCCCGTTTAGATTACTGTAACTCACTCTACTCCTGCCTAAGTAAACATAATCTTTCCAGACTTCAGTTTTTTCAAAATTCTGCCACCAGACTCCTCACAAATTCAAACAAAAGAATACACATAACCCCGATTTTAGCTTCATTACACTGGCTACCTGTACGTTTTAGAATTGATTTTAAGATTTTAAGGCCCAAATGGGACTAACCCCTGAGTACATCAAAGACTGCTTAGTCCCATATGTGCCAAGGCATAGCCTGAGATCTTCCAGTGGGTCCCTATTAGAGATTCCAAGATCTAGATTGAAAACCAAGGACGACCGGGCCTTTGCTATCAGGGCTCCGTCACTCTGGAACGACCTGCCGGAGGAGATCGGGCTAGCCACATCTCTGTCCTCTTTTAAATCTCTTTTAAAAACACACTTTTTTAAATGTGCTTTTACTTAATTGCTGTTGTCATCTAGTAATGTACTCTAATAATGTCTCATGTTTTCTATTTTCTAATGTTTTATTGTTTTTTTATGTTCCTATAATGTTTTTATGTTATCATCATTTTATTGGATTCTGCCTTTTCGTTCTGCTGTTGTAAAGCACCTTGTAACTTTGTTTGGAAAGGTGCTATACAAATAAAGCTTATTATTATCCACTGCTCCAACCTAATTGGACCACTCAGGACCACTTCCTTCTTTACTACCATCAGCACATTGCTCACGTCATCCCAGCCTTCCAAAAATACATAGGTTCTGGACAAATTACTTGCTAAACGTGTGATATGTATGAATTTTGGTGCATTACTCTTTGTGGGAAAATGTACAAACAGTGCATGAGAACAGCTGGGGTGGGGACATGAAGCAGATATATAAAATAAATAAGTGAGCAAATGAGTAGAATAAGATAACAAATTGCTTAGACTGTGTATTGACAATATAGAGTCAGTAGCAGAAATGTAACTCAATACTTGCATACACTTTAGTACTTATAGACCCTCATCTATAGGACTTCTCTGAAGGGCATTGAAAAATGATAGAAACTGTTGCCATTTTGTAACAAATTTATCATTTGAATCCTTTAGTGAAACTTAATTTTCTCAAGCTTGAGAAAGAACATCACATCTTTAAGCTAAGTATAAGTGGAGAATGGCTGTGCAGACTTCAAATTGGGAAGAATTCTGTGGCTAAAAAAGTTGTGAAAGCGATAGTGTCTGCTTGTTTAGAAATGAATAAGGACAAATCTGTAGTGACACTCATGATAACTATTCAAGGGCATTGATTGCTGTCTCAGGAACATCAGAGGGGCTTTTGATTATTGAATCCCAATAGTGTTGCAGTTTAGGGCAGTTAATAAATATGTTACTGAGGTCATGGGGAGGCATGACATCAGTCACACTTATCATTCACATTTGGATATAAACGAAGCACAATTGGTAAGAAAATTGTGTTTGATAGATTCTTTCTTTGTTGTAACAATGCTTCTACCATAAATCTTATACCATTGGAAAGCCAATTCAATTCCCTTTAAATGGTGCCACATTTGTAAGGAACATGCATTTGTGGGATGAGCAGCAGAGCTGAGTGTGTGGGTTCCGCCCACGAAAAAATTGCCAAATCTTATCTGCCAATGCTAAGCAGCTGGTTTTTTTTTTTGCTATTATTATTTATTATTCTATTATTATTTTGCTATAACTCTTGTTTGATGTTGTTTGGTGGATTGGATCATTGAAGTATGAAGAATCAAGACATATTGGAAATTTAACATTGTTTTCATCTAACAAAAAGGAGCCTGCTTCTGTATTCATCTGTGTTGGCCATATTTTGTTTTACCATATTAATCATAAATAGTAAAGGAAACACTGTGATTCTTCTTGGTACCATAATGATAAATAATTTTGTTAATGATGTGTTTTATCTTCTATGCTCTGTAAGGTGACCTTGGGTGACTTGAAAGGTGCCTCCAAATAAAATGTATTATTATTATTTATTATTACATAACCACTCCCTCTGCACCTATTTATCCTAACTGCATTAAATCTCCTTTTTACATTCAAGTGCTTAATCCACTCTCTTGGGTCAGAAAACAGTCTTGGATGTTTCTAGCCACGTGAATGAACTTAGCATCTTTATAATGTTATTGTTGATGCTTTTGTTTTGTTTTTTCAATTATGGCTGGTATGTGGATTAGTGCCTGGGACAGTTTCTCCCTTGTTTCTTTCAGAGGTTGAAGAAAATCTATCATTATTCACTATTCAGATAACCACTATTTTGACTGGAATTTGATTATAGTATTTTAATCAGGGGTAGAAGACACAAAATACATATACAGCATGTGGTTCCTTGTAGTTCACCTCATTTTCTTTGTTATTAATTCAGGAACACTCACTGAGACATCCACAACTGTTGGTGCCCACATATATTTTATGAGCCCATTGTGTAAAGCAGGGTATTTATTTTTAACAAAGGCAACCCCTCATTTTTCAATTTCTGCCCATTCTGGTCCCTTTCCGTACATTGCCGTGCACAGAATATTCATCAGATAAATCAAAGTAGCTTTCCATAATGAATGGCCAGTACTGTTTATTTACATCCAGTATCATCCAGTTGAAAGCCTCCCCTCAGATCAGCCTGACCTTTGAAACCACTTGGCACAGCTCTTAGGCTTTCTGGATGCAATATGCTCTATAATTATGCTCATAGGCCTCTATGTTAATTGACTAGCTTCTGTGATTATTTTTCCTTTCCATTTCCATGTTTGTTACTTTTTGAAGGAATCATTTGTGCCTCTGAGGAAGCTTCTGATGAAAATGACATTTTTAGCCATGCTAGCAGCTGTATAATCTACCTGATCTCACAGAAATATGTGAAATGACCACGACCTCTTAACCGCATTCCATGGTGGCAGCACGTGATGGGTTGAAATTACAGGCCGGTACCACGGAAACAATGCCTATGTAAAGTCAATTAGGATCCTTTGTCGTGGTGGACACACAGATTCCCAGATTCAACAACGTCCTGTATACACATAAAAACACAAAAGTGTTCTTGATATTAAAACGACACTATTTGACAACTCTACAACCAGAATAATCACAATCCCAAAGACGCCGTTTCTAGAGAACTTGTTAAAATATCTGAAATGAACCATCAACCTTACTTTTTCTTATCATATTTCATCTAGGTGCAGTGTCATTATAGTTTGGCTTTACTAGACATTTGATATATATTCAGTAGATGTATCTAGCCCTGCGATAGTCTGGCGACCTGTCCAGGGTGTACCCTGCCTCTCGCCGATGTCAGCTGGGATAGGCTCCAGCCCCCCCGCAACCCTCAAGAGGATGAAGCGGTTAGAAGATGAATGAATGAATGAGTAGATGTATCTTTTACGACTCTATTTTACAACAAGCCACAAAAAACCTGCCGTCCCAAAAGAGTACTATCTAAAATATCTGAAATTAGCCAACATCCTTGCCTTTTCTTAAAATAGTTCATCTAGGTGCAGTGTATTTACTAGTTCGGCTTTACTAGATATTAGATATATTCAGTAGATGTATCTTTTTACAACCCTATTTAGAACCCTACTTTGCAAATCAGAAGAATTACAACTATGTTGCTGATATGTATCAAGCTGCCTGGAGCGGTCCCAGGGAATTGTAGTTTTTAAAAAAATATAAGTGTTTTTCCTAGATTTGGAAGTTGTAAATACTGAAGAATACACTGTGGACTTCAAGGGGATGGTAAACACAGTTGTGTAATCAGATTTTAAATATCTAATTTCTAAATGGGTGAAAATTAATTTTATCCATATTTTACCCATATCTGACAGCACCCCCAGTTGTTGACTATACTCACGTGATAGTTGAGGTAAAGAGCTCTCTATAACAGTTGGTCCCATGTCTGTTCCCCCTTTAGTTGCTGAGTAATAAGTCTTCAAACATGCACTGAGGTCAAGGTTCAATGGTCAATGGCTCAAAGCAGGAGCCATGTAGAATCTTCATACTGCCATATGTTACTCTCGAAGTTGAGACCTTTTCAATGATGCATTTGGTTTAATTCTATGACAAAGTTTTGATTTTTTTCATTTTTTGGACACAAGCCATGCCAGGTGTAGTTTCAGAGAGCAATTTGAAGGCCCCGTGTATAACATAAATTTTGTTTGTTTCTTTGCTTGTTTTTTTTTCTTTTTTACTGTAGATAGTTACTAAAATGAGTCATCCTCAGACAATACAATACTACTAAAAAGTAAACCAATAATAACAATAATGAAATAAGCAAAAATAATCTTAAAATGATATTGAAATTTTAAAATCTATTTAAAGAGAATAGATAGACTTAGAAACTATTGATTATTGTTTAGGCACTTTATTATTGCTTAGATACTATTTAGCCTATTATTGTATTTACTTTTAGCATGTTCTACTTTTAACTACTGTGGGCTTTATGTTTTAATTTATTTAATAACAAATTTATTTTCTGTTCAGCCTACATCTTAATATTTTATGTCATTTATCATAATTTAGTTCTGGGGTTGCTGGGGGCGGCCGTCTCCCTCCATGTGATGGTGTTTCTTCTCTGGTTCTACCGTGTTCAGCCTTTTTTTGTTTTTTTCTTATTTATTTATTTAACAGTGGTGTTTGGATTCAGTTGCAGCAGACGGATGACAATTTGAAATGGAATGAAGCCCACAGACAGCAGACAGTAGCTACAGAACAGTAGTGGAACGCGCCCCATCGGCCCACAGCACAATGCTCTTAAAGCTCTACAATATCAAAAGCTGGCAAACTACATTCATTTTATTTTATGGCCTTGACATTAACCTGTCACATTGTTGAGTTATCAAGGACACTTCCGTGTTTTTGTTTGTATACAGGAATGGTAAAGATCATCAGTGAGGAAAACGAGGTTGACGTGACGTTGTTGAATCAGGGAATCTGTGTGTCCACCACGACAAAGGATCCTAATTGATTTTACACTGGCATTGTTTCCGTGGTACCATGGTAATTTCAACCCATTACGTGCTGCCACCATGGAGTGCGGTGTTAAGAGGTTGTGGTCATTTCACGTATTTCTGTGAGATCAGGTTGTGTATAATTCTGGTCTGTCAATTTACCGTTTTGGTCCAGTGTGATATATCTCACTAAGTACTGGACGGGTTTCCCTGAAATTTCATACAGACATCCATGGTCCCAAACTGACGAATTCTAATGACTGTGGTGATGCACTGACCTTTCTGCCAGCACCACCGTGAGGTTGACATTTGTGGATTTCAGGGAAATGCCTATTCAATGGATTATGGACATGAAACATGAACAGACATGGATTTTTGTACTGACATGACTGACTACATGTCCACCTGTAATGTTTTTGTTGTTCCTTTGACTTTTCATCTAGCACCAGCATAGCATCAAGAACTTTACACATGATAATGAAATTTGTGCATAACTACTGACATTCATAAATGGTAAACCTGCCTGCATGCATGTTAGCACTGTCATTATGAGTATGTGAGCATGCTGAAGTTGAAGGTAGGAAACATTGTTATTATGAAGTCATCATCAAATCCCGCTGCTTTGTCACTTTTTTTTTGGTGTCAGATACTGATGCCAAAAGCCACCTCTCACAATGGTATAATACGCTGTCAGATGGAACCTTTTGCAGTGTTATGATATGCTGCCTGTAATGATGTAATATAGGGAGCTGGAATATCTGGTGGGTGGGAGGGGGTGGTAGATGGGTCCAAAACCCCAGACTTCGCCCGGGAGCCTGTGGTTTGCCTGTGAATGTAGAGCCAAACAATGATGTTTTTGTTTTTTTTTACATTAACCACTTGCTTTCGTTGCCATCCTGGCATTGCCTGCAGCATCCCAGAAAATCAACAACAGATGCAGGAGTATACCTAGCGCATAATATGTAAGCTGCACATCCACTGACAAAGTGGCCATATGTAATAACTTTGGATAAAACTGTGTCTGCCTTTCACACACTGCTTCATATGTGTTCGTCTGTTATTCTCATTTCAGCCCTTACATCTTCTTCAGGATCCACAATCATAGTCAGACACAGGCACAGATCTGTTGTAAGGCAATACCCTAATCACACGCCAGGTGGTAATTGGATAATCATGTTCCATCACTAGGTTGGATAAAAAACAATCAAGAGGTCTTCAGCAAATCAAAACTTTTAACAAAACAGTGGCAGGAACCACAGCCATTCAAATTACTTCAAACAAACTGACAATAGTCACTACATGTCATATCACCAAAAGAGATTTAAATTTAACATACTTTTTTTCATTCAGTATATTAAAAAATGTTAAAATATATAAATATCGAGTAGATTAAAATTGTGGTAAATATTCATCACTGTTTTACTTTTTATTTATAGTTTGATGTTGTTTTTATAAGCTGTTTTTTACTTTATTTGCACTGAGGAGGTTGCACAAATTGTACAATGACAATAAAGACATTCTATTCTATTCTATTCTATTCTAAATTTCAAATAGATACCGTATATAATTAAAGTAAAAACATCAGCTCTGAATGAACATCATGAACAATTTTATCTGAATACCCAGTAAGTAGAGGTACAGTACAGAAAACATTTCAAGTCATAATCTGTATTAAACACATGGGGCTCTTCCCAGTGCAGCACAGGGTGGCGCAGGGTGGTGAACCCCGGCGGACAGTGCACACACGTCACCAAAACCTCACAGGCAGGTTTCCAGAATATCAGGCACATTAACGATGCAATAAATACCCACAAACACCACTATTCAATGCAGCTATCTGCAATCAGCACATAAATGTAGGCTATCTTTATATTGACTGTCCCGTCACATCTGATGTCATATCAAAGGGGATTGGCACCGTTTGGCATGTTTGGCACGCGTAATGGAGACCCAGCCTGATTTGATTAATACAGCTGCATGCGACACAGACATTTACAACCTCTGCAATATTCTGATGGTGGAGTCACAGTTGTATCTGCCAGCTGATGCTTATAGAGCATTGGATTTGTACCTAGAGTGGAGGAATACGATCAGATCCTCTCTCTGATTTGACACTAAATGTAAGATGACGTAAGATACGGCTTCCTCTGTGCTTTAAAAGACAAACAGAGAGTGTTGTCCCATTTATGTTTGTTTTACTTTCCTTGTGAGGGAAAGTGGTATTGGAACATTAAAAACATACTTTATTTGACTTTAAAGATGGACAAACGGTTGGTGTTGGTCTAGTATGACTCCTCTCTCGTCTCATCAGTCTGACTGCCACTCAGAGACTTTCACTGAATGTGATGCACATCACCTGGCCGATGTAGGGTGTGATGTCATTGCTCATATTCGGACCAAAGAGCCAGTTCTCTGTCAAGGAAGGGATTCCATGCTTGACAAAGCCTCCTTTCATTTAGCACTAATCTTAGTGTGAGAGAGAGTGAATATCAAGAATGTTCAGATTAATAAATGTAATAAAGAATGCTTTATTCAAACTGACATTTGCAGCAAACAGGCATTCTTTCACTGACCACTGAGATGTTCTTCTTCCTGAATAAGAATTGCATAAAACAGAAACATTTGAAAATTATATACAGTATGCCTTGAAAAAAGGATGTTTATACTGTCATGAGTCTGTGTTCCCAGTATGTCTCCCCTCCCCCGTGTCTGTGTCTCCCTCTCTCCTAGGGGCGGGTCCAGCGAGCCAGCAGGTGTGCAGGCTACGCACCTGTTCTTCATTCTCATCAGTCTCAGTTAAAGCCTGGTCTCTCCAGTCACTCGTCGTCAGATCGTCCAGTTTCCCATGCGGTATACTGTGTTCAGACTCTCGATTCCTTCAGTGATCTTGTTGCCAGTGTTTCCCGTTTGCTGTTTCGTTGTGACTTACCTTGTTTCTCCTACCACAGCAAGGCTCCCTCCTCGGACGTCATGATCACCAGCTGCGACACCTGACTGAGAGCAATGCTTCACTCTCCCACCAAGTTGTGAGTCTTTGATCAGGTTGCTGCATTGACTGATCAGTTATCTAAGTTCCTGTCTGCTGCTTCTCCTGGTGTTCCACAATCCTCCCAGCTACCCCCTCCTGTGGATTCTTCCATTCATGAGTCCCACATTTCTGATCCCGAACCATACTCAGGTGATCCCTCTAAATGTAGATCTTTTTTACTACAGTGCTCACTCGTCTTCGGCCAGAGACCCGTCTCATTTGCCTCAGATCAAGCCAAGATTCAATATATTGCCGGGTTACTGAGAGGCAGGGCTTTAGATTGGGTGATGGCTTTGTGGGAGGGCTCACCTGTTTTCTTTTAATGATCATGCTCTCTTTGTTAGGGAGTTTCAGAAGGTTTTTGACCATTCGGTAAAGGGGAGGGAGGCTTCTAGCCAGTTATTTACGTTACGGCAGGGACAGCGCAGCATTGCAGACTACTCCATTGATTTTCGAGTGTTAGCTGCAGGTTCAGGGTGGAATGACGCATCGTTAAAGGGGGCCTTTTACTGTGGGTTAAGTGACGTTGTTCAGGATGAGTTAGCTACTAGAGAGGAGGCGGAGTCTCTGGACACGCTAATCTCTTTAGCCACTAGGATCGATAGTAGACTCAGAGACCGCAGACGTGAGAGGTCCCACACCCCAACTGTTTCCTCCTGTAATTCATCAGCCTCCTCTAGTCCCAAGCATGCAGTCAGTTTTCCCTCATCCCCTTCTGTTGCACCCTTCCCATGCAGCTTGGCAGAGCTCATTTAACTCAGGCAGAGCGACAGGGGAGGATGAGCAACAAGGAGTGTTTATACTGCAGAAGGAGTGAACATTTTATTGCCTCCTGCACAGCCTGGCCAAAAGATTAGGCTCTCCAGCAGGTGAGGAGCTGCTGGAGAGCCAAACCACCTCCTCTGTGTTTCCCCAGCGGGTGCAGGTTCCCACTTCTCTGGATTCTCCCTCTGGAACTTTTTTCCCTGATGGCCCTAATTGATTCTGGTGTGGAGGACAACCTTTTGGACGCTTCTGTGGCACACTGGCTTAACCTCCAGTTAGAGCTCTTGGAAAACCCCATCAATGTGCGAGCTCTGAACGGAACGCTCCTGGACAGAGTCACACACCAAACCGGTCCCCTCCAGCTTCTTCTGTCAGGTCACCATAGAGAATATGTCACTTTGAAGATTTTTCACTCACCCTCAGCACCGATAGTCTTAGGCTACCCATGGTTAAAACTGCACAACCCTCACATTGACTGGTCCCTAGGTAAAATAGTTAACTGGTCCATCAAGTGTCATCAGACTTGCCTACAGTCAGCTCTCCCTCCCACTCCTGTTACCTCGCTTCCTGTGAACAAGACACCTCCCAGTCTCACCAATGTTCCCTCGACATATCATGACCTGATTCCAGTGTTCAATAAAGATCATGCACTATCTCTGCCCCCACACGGACCTATGATTGTGCCGTCCCAGGTGCTCCTCTGTCCACCAGCTGTCTCTACAACCTTTCCCGTCCAGAGAGGGAAGCCATGGAGACGTACATAAAGGACTCCTTAGCCGCTGGTATCATCAGGCCCTCCTCTTCTCCCCCCTGGGTGCTGGCGTCTTCTTCGTTACACACACACACACACACACACACACACACACACACACACACACACACACACACACACTCCTCACCGGTGGCTCCCCGATTTGCATGATTCCTGCCTCCGAGTCTCACTTTTGGGTCCCACTCTCAGCTGTTAACGTGACATATACAGAGCAGAACTTATTCTGTGTCATCAGAATGATTAAACTGAATTTATTTTATTAATATTTTGGACTTAATCAAAGTGTCAAACTCTGCATGCTTATAAATATTACAGCAAACTCATCTATTATAAACGTACAAATGTTAAGAACTTCAAAACTACAGGAAGGAAACAAGGGAACAGCCTCACCATGGATGTAACAAACAGAAAGAACACATGCCATGCAGTCAGCTTGTGTTTTGTGTTTTGCAGAAAGGAAAATAACTTATCTTTAATATTCTGTCTTTTCAAGGTTATCAAAAACTTTTAAATGTTTAATGTTTAAATGTTTAAATGTACCACGTGCAGACTGTTGCAGACCTAAGTTTTGTAGGCACCCAGTAATTTCTACATGATAAAATCATCTGGATGAATGCATTTTATGTCGATTACAGAATATCCATTGCAAAGCAATCGCCAGACAGCAACTTGTCCATTTCTGTGCGAAACTCTGTGTGTGAGCCATAAGTGCATGGTAAATTAAGAACTGCTCCACATGTGTGACCCGGTGGCCTGCGACTTAAATCACATAACTTATTGAAAGTTACTTCAATTCTGTCTTTGCACAGTACAGTGGATCCTGTGTAGAAGCGGAAGAATCTCTCCAGTTTTGTTTGGTCAGTGCTTCTCACATACCATCGCAGATGGTTAAGTCCTGCCTGTTCCTGTGCATTCAGACTTTAACTTGATGGCTTAATCATCTGGGCCACTTTCTTGTTAGTTGCTCTCTTAGATTCATAAAGTTCCACTATGGTGTCTTTTACTAGGGGTATTGGCAAAGCATGTTGAATACTGGATTGGAGACAGTCAATTTTGAACTTTGGTTCTTGAAGAAGAGCTTTATCTACCATTGTTAAAATGGCAGCCTGCATGTTGTCTTTAGGGGGCAGGCAGTGTGAGCCCATTCTTGTGAAGAGGTCAAGTAAGTCCTCCTCAACAGTTTCATCCATGTTGCCTTGTATTGCTTTTTCAACTGATGCTCGCTCACTCACTGAAAGAAGTCTGGCAAATGACATCATCAAGAGTTCTTCATCCACTGAAGTGACTCCTTGACAACAGGCAAGAATGAAAGCTGGCGACAGTCGGATTGGTATGATGTTGTGGTCTAAGTATCCTTTCTACCAAACTCTTCAAACAGCTTGCCATTCCTTCTCAGAATAGTCTGGTTGCAGCCTGGGAGCCCGTTCATCTTCCCCCTCGCAGTGTTCTAAGAAATGTTCCCAGAAAGCACAATACGCTTCTCTTGACACACCATCACCATCCACAGCATTCTCATTTTGTAACTCCATGTTTAGATTGACGTTCATTACATCTGGATTCATGACAACATTGAGGATATCATGAACAATGTTTACTCGTCTTAATTTCACATAGTGGACATCTTTTTCAGCTCGGTCTGATGATGGAAGACTGTCTCACCATACAGCTCCGTCATTCAGTGTTGAATGCTGCAAAAAAAAAAAAAAAAAAAGGTCGAAATTAGTAAATTGTTGTGATTATTGATCAGTATGGATGAGAGCTGATAAAATTTTACTTTACCAATTCCATTATTGATTCTGTTTATCAGTCTGATTCGGTGTGGAACAAAGGAGGCCTACACAGGTTTAGAGCATCAACACAGCTGTTTTATTATCTTAGAGACAGATTTTTTTAAATTATCTGTTAGACACAGAGTAAAGTGATGCATGTGTCTTAATTGTGGAAAAGCTCCATTGTTTAATTTGAAACAGGTTCTCAATCCACTAAGCCTGCCCGTGTGGCTCTATTATTAGAATAACATAATAAAATAGGACATTTACTATCTAAAAAATATGCCAGCATTGATAAAAGGAATTGATAAGCTTAGAGGCATATGATACTGGTTTTGATTCCAATTTGTTACCAGTTCTTGATTCCCCTCTCTATTGATCAATTAATCAATTTGTTAGTCGACAGAAAATAAATGTATCCAATAAGTAATTCATTGTACACAAATTATGATTATTCACTGGTTCTAGATTTGCAGCTTTTCTGTTTTATATCACAGTAAAATTATTGTCTTTTGGTTTTGGACTGTTGGCTGGACTGACCAAGGCAAAGACATCAGTTTAGGCTGTGGGAACTTGTGATGGCATTTTTTTTATTTTAATTATTATTTTTTTTTTTTTTTACAATATTTGTACATTTCACATACCAAACAACGAAATGGGAAATAGATCATGAAATAAATCAACAATGACATGAATATGTTTTGCAGTATAATAAAATGTTTTAGTTCTACAATATACCTGCATAATGTTGAGGTCTTGTGGATTCCAGGGAAGAGTGGAGTCTTAATCTTCACCTTCAAGACCAGAAACAGGTCCAAATTGTATTTCAAAGTCTTCAAGAGATGCATTTATGGTGAGAGCAAGAGGGGCATCGTTGTCAGGATCTGACAACTGGTCTGCATCATGATTTGATGAGGGCATTAAACAGTCAACTTCAGATTCATGCTTACTCATAGACTGACATGTATGATTGGCAACATCATCAGACAATGGTAAATCCAGCACCATCACCTCTGTGTTACTCATCTCAGTAGGGGCTGTTCTTGAATGGCAGCTTGGTTCTCCTGTCTGTTGATAATCAAAAGGGACAAAAACACACACAAAAACAAACAAAAAATAGGTGAGAACAATAAAATGGGGCAATCGAACAATAAAAGCCATAGACAGTATACCCAATCATAGGATGCTATGCCCTAATAGTTCATGCTGACACTTTCAACACATAGTTATTGAAAAGAAATGGACAGCTACTAACATGCTTCTCTCAAGAAGACCAAATGTATATAATTAATATCAGCCAGCATTTGAAAGCTGTGCAAAGTTATTCCTCCTTTGTTGAGGAGATAATGAGATAATTGGAGATAATGGTCATGTGTGCATGAGCGAGTGAGTGTGAATGACCATACAGACCTTTGATAACAATACAGTTTAATTAATTACGTTTATTTTTACATCACATTCTCTGTGGCTTTTTACATATACTCTGTGCATATGAGAGGTGTGGCAGACAAAACTAATCTCAAAGCATCATAAAGGGAGTGTTCTATTTATTGATCATTTTGGTAACCCTTCCTTTTACAGTCCAGTAATTACCAGGTAATTTACCTGGTAATAAGATGTATTTACTAAGTAATAACCAAGTAATTAAATGTAATTACCTGGTAATTACATTTAATTTAACAGTATTTACCATGTAAATACCCAGTATTTACAAGATATTTTTCTGACTACTACCAGGCATTTACCCAATAATTACCTGGTAGATACGCAGTAATTGTATATTGTAGATTTTAAACCCGGTAGTTAAAAATATTTACCTGATATTTATCTGGTAAATACCAACAAGTTACATGGTATTTACTAGATATTTTCCTGACAACTACCAGGTATTTACCCAATAATTACCTGGTAGATATCCTGCAATTGCATATTGTAGGCTATAAACCCACTGAATGTGTCTATATGTGACTTTGTTAGGGTGATAATAACTGAGATATTTACCTGGTAATTACCAGGTATTTACTCAAAAGTGATCATATATTTACCTGGTAACTACCACTTATTTTCCTGGTAGTTACCCAGTACCCAGAGGGTATTAATGACTCTGATATTTACCCGGTAATTACCCAGTATTTACCTGATAACTTGCAACTATTTACTAAGTAATTACTTTCTAATTACCCAGTAGTTACAATTTACCCATTAACCCCCATGTATTTATGCAGATATTAACTGGTATTTACCCAGGAATTAAAAATGTGTACCACATACATTCCAAAACATTACCAGGTAAAACCTTGTGAATTACTCTGTAAGGAAGGTGGAACTGTACTGTAAAAGGAAGCGTGATTTGTTTCAATGATTTTGAGTATGAGTTTAGCCTCGTAAACCAGCCCCTCCCAGAAATACATTTCATTTCATTTCACAGGGAGAGTCTGGCCTCATTCATGGCCTGAAACCCTCAGAAGGCTGAGCCAATCAGCGTCGCCACTCAGATTTCTGTGATTGACACAGCACGTTGGACAATCAGGGACCGACTGGTGCAAAGCCCCAGATGATAACGTCACTACACTGCGTGACTCTTACCACAACAAATATGGCGGACCCATCTAGCAGTAACGTTAACGTTAGTCTAAAAACAGCAATAAGTGAAGTTATTACTGAAATACAGTCAATAACAGCAGTAAACAAGAGCAAGAGTCAGCACTTGTTGAGTTTCTTGACGGAAAAGATGTTCCCGCTGTTATTTTGAAACGCTGATTGGCTGAATGGGGTTGTCTGTCAACGCTACTACTCCCGCCCACCCCATATGCTTACAGGGGGAAAGAGGCCAGACTCTCCCTGTGAAATGAAATGAAATGTATTTCCGAGAGAGGCTGGTTTACGAGGCTAGTATGAGTTCTCTTTATTATCATTATTATTTTCATTTTTCACATGAAAAGAACAGCAGCATCACAAAAGCAGGCAAAACAGGGGGTGATGGGGTACAGTACTTAAAAATGTGACATCACGTCACCCCACCATAATCAATATAAATATTTTTCTGATTTTGTTTTAAAAGATTTACTTGTAGTTGTCGTAGGTAATTCTAAAAATATAAAAATATTTTGGGGGCAACCTTGGTCCCCACAGCCTAAGGGGGCTTTCACACCAGAGCTGTTTGGTCCGGACTTTCGGACTTTCCCGTTTGATCCGAACCTAAATTCCAGGTGTGAAAGGTCCAGACCAGAGATCGAGTCTTTGGTCCAACCTCAGGAGGTGGTCTCGGTCTGGACTATCCTGGACCAAGGTCCGTTGCTGCACAATGTGAAAGCATGTTTTTGGAAGGTTCGGACTATCGGACCAAATATAGGACGTAATGTCAGGTTCGCCCGTCTTGCTCACTCGCGCCGGAAAAGTAGCCTAAACAAACAGAAGAAAAGGAAAGATGAGCCGCGGTAACATTTGGGAGGAGGCGAAGATCAAATACTTCGTCCAAATATGGTCAGAAGCCATAATTAAAACTGAAAATAGTTCACCAAAAAAAAAAAAAAAATCAGTCATTATCCACTTAACCTCATGCTGATGAATACTCTGAGTAGGTTTTTAGCGCATTATTATTACTGAACTGCAGAGTATTCATCAGCATGAGGGTGAGTGGATAATGACTGAATTTCATTTTTTGGTGAACTATTCTTTGAACTTGAAAAAACACACCGGAACACTGACACTTTTCAGGCTTTTATGGAGAGGATGAGAGAGGAAAAAGCAGACACACACTCATCCACAAGCCAATCAGTGACAATTATAAGCAGGCGCAGCCCTTGTGGGTAATGTAGGTATATCCTTTGGTCCGCTGGCATAGTGGCAGTGTGAAAGGTCCGGACTATTAGGTGTGAAAGCGCCCTTAAAAATGGTTCTCTCTCCTGCAGTGCTGCATGCAGGGCGGACGTATTGTGGCAATCGGACCTCGTAGAGACTCGCGAATGGCGTGGAGGATTCAGTTGAAAAGATACAATGGTCGCAGTTGCAGAGATACGTCAGCCCTGTATCCAGGACTACAGAAGAGAGATAGGGGATAGCGGGGGTTTGGGGTTTTCAAGTCACTGACTAAACACTCTTTCAGTGATTGCTGTCAGAATATAGAGCCATTTAAAACTTATTTTAACACGAAAACATTGCTGGATGTTCCTTTAACTAATCAAGACTCCTTTAGATTGTAGTTACAGCCTCCCATGTTGGTTTTGGGAGGAACAGTATAGATACCTTTTGATGCTGTGTGGCCGACCTCTGTGTGAAGAGCCTTCTCTTGGTTGAAGTCACGCTGCTCTTTTAGGAATCGGTTCTCCTCTTTCAAGAGACGGATTTCTTCCTTCAGTAGCTTCACCTACAAATAGTGCAAAAAGATGTATTAAATACTTATTATGTTAAGATTATCTTATTATTTCACAGTGTTCACTCCCAAATTTGTGTTCAGTCATAAGCTGTTCTATTTCATTTACACTTCTAAGCTTTGTAGGTCCCTGAATACCCAGGTATGTGAACTAAAATTAAGATAAAAACCATTTAGGGGGTTTTGCTCGTCTTTAAGACTAGAGTTCCTGACAGCCTGGCGCCATGCAAGACCACTGTATATACAACAAAGATTGAATAAAAAGCCGTTAGTTTATGGTTACGACTGGCTATGGGGAAAACTTAAAATGGTTTATCTTACCATCATTGTCAGACTGGACCACCTGGTCATTGTCAGACTGGATCAACAATGCAGGATTCTCCTCTGGTGTGGTGTGCTGCTTTCTTTTGGTTTTGCGTGTGTTTGGCATGACTATAAGGGGTAAAGGAAATAAATTAAGATACATTTTTCAGAAAGTAAAAAGACATTTGTAAACATTGTCAAGAGAATTTCATCAAAAAACCTCCACTTTTAAATAGTAGTGAAAATAGCCAATCTACAAGTTCACAACACACGTGTGTATTTAATGTCTCTTCTGTATGAATAGAAAATTCTCAGCTATGATAGAAAAAAAAAGTCTCTCTGAGAAGTCATAGGCTTGATGTATCTCTAGAATGTAGTAATATGTAAGGGATAATGTATAGTTCTGAGGTTGTTATGGAGAACTAAACCCCAACAGGATGTATGGAACCCCGGCGCGTAGCGGAGTATTTTTCTAACACCAGTACTTTTACTTGTAATTGAGTAATATTTTAGCAGTGTAACAGTACTTGTACTTGAGTACAGATTTTCAGTACTCTTTCCACCACTGCGGGTTTGAGCCTCAGAGTCTGAGTACCGCTCTGATTGTGAATATTTTGGATAAACATTTAGCAGTGAGGGAAAGTAAATAAGTCCGGTGAGGCGCTGGGGTCACTGCCGTCAGCTCACGAGTCTCTACTAGCCCTGATAACGCGGCTCGGCGGCTAACGCTAGCCCCGTTTAGCCGGGACTAGTTAACTCGGCTCGGGAGAGAGCCCCGTACTGACAGCGGTGGCCCCGGCGCCTCGCCCAGACTACTTAGCTTCGGACCCAGAGCTGACCGCCACTGCAAGGGGGTCGCATGTCTTTCTTACCAAGGTGGAGGTATTGCAGAAGATCCGTGGGTGGTCGTCCGACTCCAACTTGCATCCAAGTTTTTTTTCCCCTGCCCCCTCACGTTATTCCGTGTGCTACGTATCATGCGTCATTGCGTCATTACGTATGCTCCGTTGAATGCCTGCGAAGAGCACAACTTCCTCGGAGATGCTCTGTGCAGTTTGAGACAGACTACTCTGCAAAGCGTAATATGACTTTGATAAGAAGATTACTTGAGAGGACAGCGCAAGGAGGTAAACAGTTGATAGGATGGCTCCAGGAGGAGAGGCTATTGGCAAAAAAAAAAAAAGATGCCCTGTTTGCAACAACAAAATGAAATTTAAAAGAACGAACACAACCAAGGATGGCTATCGGTGATAAGGGATGAGCATCATTGCCACACATCCTCATTATTATCATTATTATTATTATTATTATTATACATTGAAGTCAATAGCAAGTTGCATGTGTTTTCCCCCTAAAAAATGACCATATTGACAATCTAATGTACTATCATAATGTATGTTACTCCTTCTAACTATCTTTAGAGCGCACACCTGCTATGTTGAATGAATGATTGAAATACTTTTTTTGACAAGATTGCGAGAATAGTTGCGAGAATAGTACCGCAAATACAGTTTAACAGTTAATGTTAACCTCTTCAGCACTAGAGGCCCTGTATACGGGTTCTGTTAAGGTTAGGGTTAATCCAGAAAGTAGTCTAGAGCAGAGGTTTTCACAGTGGGTATTTTGCAAAGATTTTGCAAAATATCACAAGTCAAAGAATAGCAAAAAATTACAACAAAAAATAAAAAATTGAAAATGTTCAAAGTCCAAATTTTTGGCAAAAGAAATTAGGCTACAACAAAAAGGTCAAAAATGTTGCAAAAAAGTGATGTAATGCATGTTATGTTACAGGAGCTGCAGAAAATCAATTCACAGGGGCAGGAGTATCACAAGGTCCATCAGAGATGGCTCAATATTCTCCTGGTCTCACATGTCATTATCATCATGGGTGAAAATTATGCACAGGTTGGTTGCTCTCTATCTCCCTCTCACTTCAATTCAAATGGCTTTGTTTTGTTACGCAATGATAATGCCCAGTGAGAGCTGATTAAATCAACATTTGCTTTTTTTTTTTGCATCTTAGTTAATTTAATTTTGTCTTAAAGACTATTCCAATCAGGCTGACCTGATACTGTACATGCAGATACCACATGTACACAGTGTATCTTAATATAAATAGCCAAATGCATACATACATATTACATAGTCAATCCAAAAAATCCAAGAAATCACACATGTTCATCCATCCCAACATGTACAACAGCTGAATGGCTATCATAGGCAGCAACCTAACTATAATTACCCCTCCCTGACTCCAAAACTCTCTCATCCTTGTTGCTGATACGTAGTTGTCCTCTTTTTTGGCTCAGTTTGTCACAGGGTTTGAGGAGAAGACGCGGATATGCTAGAGGATGGAGTATGTGGGAGCAGCAAATCACTGACTAGGGTGACTACACTTCTACGTGAAATTTGCTGTGCAGCAGTCAGACGACTGGAGAGAAGAAGGGAAATGAGAATTGGAGGGAGAAGAGCTTTCGTAGCCATAAGGCCCGTTTCCACCGCAGGAACTTCGGGGTAAATTTACGGGGCCGGGGCCGTTGGTGCGTGTCTCCACCGCAGGAACCACCCCGAAGGACAGAGTTCCGGAACTTTTACAGGGGCTAAAGAAGTCCCTGCCTTGGGGTAGGTACTCAGAACGGCCCCGAAAGACTCCTGGGTGGGGCTTGGGGGTTACTTGGTGCTGATTGGATATACTCAAGGGGGAATGTGACGTCAACAGAAAGCAACAAAATAGCCGGCATTTTTAAAACTCAGCAGACAAGGGTTAGCTCGTTCATAGCTTCCACCGCCATGTAAACAAACTCAATAACCGGTCCGTGAAAAACATATTTTTTCCGGCGGATATCTTAGTTACAACATGATTGAGCTAGCAAAGCAGTTTTGTGTTGCTATGTGTGGTATTTATTCAGTTTTGAGAAATCACGATGTCTAGAAAGCATCAGTAGCTGCAGCTGACAGGAACAGCTAACAGCAGCAGCAAAGCTAACATCAGGACGTCATTTGTTAAAAGCCTCCTGTTGTCGGATACGACATGAAACTACTCCAGTTAGCTCAATCATGTTGTAAAAAAAAATTGTTGTAAAAAAATTTCACGGGCCACTTTGTGAGTTTAGTGAGTTATTACAGACACCGCTAACCGCTAACAGCGTCCCTACACCGCTACGTTGCTCCGGTCAAAATGGTCGCGTAACGATTACGTCACATCCAGAGCCTGGTAACTTCACAGGAACCTTCCTCCTTCTCCGCTCTCTCAGTGGAGACACAGCGGTTGAGAGGGCCGAGCGAGTGGACGTTCCTGTAGTAGTTCCTGCCCCCAAATAGTACCAGGAACTTCTTCAGTGGAAACGGGCCTATAGATGAGAGCAAGTTCAAACACAAAAGAAAGGTAAGCTTGTATTTTGTTCATAAAATGTCAATTTCTGTTTTGTGTTGTACAATGCAGTATTAAGTAGCTGTTAGAACAAGGACAATAGGTTTTAAAGAAATGAAAGGGATAGTCCACTCAAAAACATCTACAATCTATAAGAGGTTAAACTTAGGGGTGGGATGAGATCTTGCGAGATTAATACATCGTGAGGAAATTAAAAAATATAGACATTTAGGGAATAACTTTTGGACCCACTGTCTAAAACCTGGGTAGCATATTAAAAAATATTAATTAGTGCATAAAGTTGCTGAAACGAACAACGTTTTTTGTGCAAGCCTGGTCTTTAGTGTTTTCTTCTGGAAAACAACTTGCAGGTGCTGAGGGTGTGTGTTAGAGATGGAAATTAATTATTTTAATGAAAGTAAAATTATAAAAATATTGGGGACATTTTTTGTCCCTGGATGATGATCTTTACTTTATGGGCATTCTGGGGTTTCTTGGAAGCTTTTTTTGACCACTGGCTAAATTTCTATACTGCCTTGATCCTCGCAATTTCATTGTACATTCCATTGTACAATGACAATAAAGACACCTTACCTTTACCTTATCTATGTCTCAAACTATGCCATGCGGGGGTAGTCCTTGAAAGGTCCTTGAAATTGATTTAGGTGTGGATACCCTGATCCAAATGCCTATGCCAAATGACGTCTACATGGAAAAATCTGACAAGATATTTTGTTTTTATTAAAAAATAAAAGTGTTGGTTCATGAGCTAGCCCTATGAATGGGTCATATGCCAGGCAGTATTAACATGATCACGGAGGTTGATCAACAAGCACCAAAGTGACTGCGACTTTAACATTCTCAAATGATGCATTTAAGTCAGACTGCCTTTAAGCATGACATTTTGTTTATTTTCAGTATGGACTTGGACAATTTGGAAAGACCTGGCAACGTCGCTCATGGGTCTTTGGGATGATGGAAGTCAGGCGGTCCCGTAGACACCCTGTTTTAATACTGGTTGAATCTCGATCCAGGAGGAGATTGCTCCCAATCTAGGAGCACAGATTGGGATGAGGTCACATAGTTTATGGTTTAGTTTGTGGACAGTCTGGTACATTACACAAGCATTCTGAAAGTAGTTGTACTTACTAAGCTTCAGAAGATTGTAGCGGTGGAAAATCATTTTAGTGGGAGCGTTAAACTCAGACCATGTTAAGGCATGTATGACTTTTTTTTGGAGTATCTCAAGCTTTTGTAAATGAGTTGGAAATATGTTACACCATATGATATAGCAGTGAGTGAGGTTCAAACAAAGATTTGTACAGAATGAGAAGTGCAGAGAGTGGAAGATAATGTCTCAACTTAAAGAACTGAGCAGCATATTTAGACAGTTTAGTTGTGAGATCATCAATATGTCTTTTAAAATTAAGGAACTCATCAATGTGGATCCCCAGGAATTTTGTAGAGCCGACTCTTTCAATGTTTTGTCTGTTTATTTTTAGGCAAATTTGTTTAATGTCATTTTTTTTATGAGAGCAGAACACAATGTAGTTTGTTTTATTGATATTCAGAGAGAGTTTGTTGCATTTAAACCATGTGTCTATTTTCACTAACTCACTATTTATGATTTGTTCAAGTGTATTTGGATTTTTGTGGGAAAAAAAAACAAGTTTGTATCATCGGCAAATAATACTTTATGTAGTATGGACAAGGAATTAACAAAGTCATTTATGTTTAAGATGAAGAGGAGCAGCCCTAAGATGGAACCCTGGGTTGCGCTGCTCGAAACTAGCTCTGAGCGGGGTTCGCCACCCTGCGCCACGCCAGGAAACTAGAGGCCAAAGTGTTAGCCTAGATACAGACAGCTTTCATTTTAGTTTGTCTTTAACACTTGCTGTTAGCACCGTGAGTGCGATGTGCTTGTGTCGACCGCGATCATAAATCATAATAGTGGTGAATGAGAGACTGCGGACAGAGCATATTGAAATATGGCCTTCTACATGCTGATCACATGTATTGATAAAGTCTTGGCTTTTTACTGGCAGAGGTGTGATGGCAGCGAGGTCTTGGATCCAAAATGCAGACAGACTGAGGGAAAAGGTTTAACAGTTTTATTGTGCCAGAATAATGCAGAGAACAAAGGAGATCCGGAGTTCAGGTGCAGTGTGAAAACCAGGTGAGAGTGCTGGGCTGTGTGGGCAGCTGTGTGGCACGGAGGGAGACACTGGAAAAAAGGTAGGAGAATGAGGGTTAAATACACAAGAGCAAAAACACAATCAAACTTGCAAGAATACTCAAATCACAGGAGGATCAGAGGAGCCGAGATACCACTGCGTGCAGTCGCAAATACTCTGGCACTGAGGCTAGAGTCGGTGGCAGTCTTAAAGCCTGTTGATTACAGATGACTCTCAGGTGTGCGCACTCAGCCTCAGTGCAGGGTGGGGGAGAGGAGAAGCCTCTGGAGACAGGTAAACACAGCAGCACACAACCCACACGGGAAGTAGACTCCGGAAATGTTCATAAAATAAAAGCCAAAAGTCCATGTTCACCACAAGAGGTTTTACTGCACTTACTCACAGTAACAAGCGTAGCTGTTGTTAACTAGAGTAATGTTGAAGTTATATTCCCTTCATCGGCCTCTCTGCTGTTGTCTGACTTCATTCTGTTGTGTGTGTGTGTGTGTGTGTGTGTGTGTGTGTGTGCCGCGCTGTGAGGAGGAGGTCAGCCCTGACATGCAGAGAGCAAGAGAGAGGCTGCAGAATGACGATGAAAATGAAACTTTAAAAAGTAACGCCGATAATAACCACAAAATCACCTGGGCAGTGCGGGCAGGGCATCAAGGCCACTGTGGCCTTAGGGCAGATATTTTTTTCAAGGGCACAGGGCCAAATTAGGAGGGCACGAGGGCCATGGCCTTCGTGGCCCTCGTGAAATTCCTGCACTGGTATGCATGTGTATGTGTGTACATGTATATCATATCCGATCAAACTGAGTTAGAGGGTAGTAAAGAGCACCCAAATCTAAGCATAATCACTGTGTGTTGTCAATATATTATCAATATATTACCATTGTGTTATCAATACATTACTACTGCATCATCAATATGTTATCACTGTGTGAATTTAAAAGAAAAAGCCAAGCAAGATCCAAATATAATAGTGAATGAAGCCCCTATATTAAAAGCAAGCCAGGAGAAAGAGGGGGAAGCTGGAGAACAGAGACATCAGGGTCCACTGGCAGGCTAATAAACATCATAGTACATACAAGGCCTGGGACATACACACACTCTGAGGCCAGTCCAAGTACCTGCAACATACACACCAACTCAGACCTGAATATTTGGGATACATCAAAGGGGGTAAGATCAGATATGGAAGACATAAAGTGCTGAGGTTTACACTTTTGAGAAGGAAGGCCCAAATGATTTTTTGGTTTGAGGGCAGCAAATAAATCCACAACAGATACCTTTGTATAGAGATTCTAAATTTGTCAACCTCTATCTGAAACATCATATTATTTTGTCACATTTACTTTCAGAGCAGGGTTAGCACAGCAATTTAACTGTGGGTCTCATTTATGGAGGAGACTGATGATATCACCACATAGTGAAGCTTTTCCTACCTGGAGTTCAGACACCAGATTACAAATTAGAGATGGATTCCTTCCAGCACTGGAGAATTTTATTTCTGGTATACTTAACCTACTGTTTAAATGATGGTGAATCAGTTTGATGAAGCAGAGGTTTCATTTGAGTGTCTTTGGTATGGTATGCCAAACTTACTTTATTGATTGTGAATCAGTCAAAACAAAGCACAGATGAGAGGTCAATTGAGATTATTGATATTTATTATTGGGTCTGTTCCCACTTTTTGACATAGGTTATACGGGACCCCATAAACTATTATTTTTGTTTTGTATAATCCATTTTGAAATTCATATTGTAAACCAGGGGCGTTTCTTGGGACTGAGAACATTGGGGGCTGAGCCCAGAACCTTATAGGGAAGTCTAGGGGATCCTACCTGGGAAAAAAGCTCTATGCTTTCTTGAGCCTTATTGCATCTTGTCTACAGCCAAATACTGCCAACATGTACTTCAAAATGTGTCAAAATAAAATTATATTATATTGATAGAAACAGGATGATGCACTTATAGATAACACAGGAATTAAAGCCAAAAAAATAAATATTTTGTAAATATTTTGACTGAAGCCAAGTCATATTCCCCCTCAATTTTTTAAAAATGTTAGAGGTTACATGATTTGCCATTTTTAGTTTGCTTTTTTTTTTTTTAACACCAGACCATGTGAAAAAGTTGAGTGATGATGGCTACAGACTATATCAGGAGCCATATTTTCCCCAAAAAATGCACATTACATGAGTCAGTTTAATTTTTGGTATTTTATTTTTCCTTCCACACCTACTGTGTTGTGTTGCACCTCTGTCTCTGCTGCTCTTTTTTCTCCATCTGCTCATTCCTTCCATCCTTTGCATCTGCTGCCAGAAAAACAAAGAAATGTATACTGAATGACAACAGAACATATTAAATGAAATTTTTTAAAAACATTTCTTTTTTCACTTCAACAATTTTCAGATAAATGTCATTGAGTGTTACTGTACCTTTCACTTTTCCAGACTGCTGCTGTTTCCCTCCATGACTCATGTTTCTCTCCGTCACACATCTTCTGAAAAAACAAAGCAAAAAAAAAAGAACAGATAAACAAACTGATTTCAGGCACACACCATTTTCTGATGAGGCTAACTCACCATGCTGTAGGTTTTAACTCTCCATCTGATTCTCTCTTCTCTCTTTCCCTCCATCACTTGCTGCTCTCCATTGACTTGCTTGTTTCCCTCTTTCACTTGCTTGTCTCCTTTCACTTGCTTCTTTCCCTCCTTCCTTTTATCTTCCTTCTGTGTACTGTCATCTGTAAACAGAATATAACATCAGATTCATTTTATCATAGTAGACGTTATCAAAAAGCAATCATATAAGGGAACTGGCCCTTGCAACAGGATTAGCATTTACTTGTCTTTTTCCTTCCTCGCTAAAGTGGCACTCACTGGGCTCAATTATATTGTTTTAATTATGAAATACAAGAGATGGTAGTAAAGAGTTTAAATGTTGCAACAATATATGAGTAGCCTAATCAATAACAACATTGACAAATATCTACATGAATAACTGTATACATGCAGGCAAAATGAGATAGAGGTGCTCGTCAGTCCTTCGGAAGTCCTCGGGAGTTTTATTGTGAAAGCTCAAACTACAACTTCTTTAGTGGCTCGTTAATGTACAGTTATCATTATTTCTTCTGAAGTTGAATTATCCGGGGCTTAAGAAAAAACGTTCGGGGCTAAAGCCCCGGATGCCCAGGCCAGGCGACGCCACTGTTGTAAACTATTTGAATATGTGTTGTAAATGTTAATGTATTTTTCTAGGCTGCAGTGTTATTTAAGAAGTTGATATCGACATAGTAAGATGGAGATGCGCGGCATGATTTACACCACCAAATGCTGCCTGCGAGTGAGGAGCAGGGTTACAATCAGGTATTGTTCTGTGGTTTTGTTGTTGTATGAGAAGAAATAAGGAAGAAAGCAGTAGTATTTTATCGGCAGTCGGGAAAGCTTGGAGGAAGAGTTCAGAGAAGGAATTGGTGTATATTTGTTAAATGCAGAAATAAAGTGACTGCAAGTGAAACGTCTTTCCAGTGTCCACCTGTGTTTCTGGTTGTAACATACTGTTTTCTGCTCTGTAGCCTGTAATACCGTTGCATCTAAACATATAATACACTTATTTATGTATGATAAGCTGAAACAATAAGCTAGTAGCGTAAACATAAAACCAAACATTTATAAAGTGTCATGGAGGTGATACAGCATGATACAATGTATTAAGATATGATCAGTAGGCTGCTTTATTCATTGATGATAATCACAATAAAACAATAACTGGAACAATTTAATTTGGTGCTACTTAAATATTATTTATTAATAAGGAAGCACAATAAGTACATGATTAAAAATGATACGCAACACAATATAATACAGTGTAATAACATAAAATGTATATTGTAGCATGAAAATGTTATTTATGGACAAGGAAGTGAGATAGATGTGATTTCCACTATGGGTCATGTGCTTTTCCACTATCGGTCCTGGCGATGGAGATAGGTCCCAGTGCTGGAGGTGGGGCCTGAGGCAGGAGGTCTGCAGCAGGACGCTATTGGGCTCCCGAGTGAAAGTCCAGGGAGTGGACCCATCCACAACTCCTCCCACCCGCCCCACAGGGACACTCAGCTCCTTATGCAATGTTTTACCAGCAGCATGTCAACATAGCGTCATCCACTGGCATTATCATAACACCACAAAAGGTTACATCCGGCCGTGTTAGAAACTGACACTGTTTGCTGGCCTATCATACCGCCCCAACAGGTGGGTTTTGGCTTCAGATGTCTGATGCCGAAATCACTGACAAAGCGGCAGTATTTGACGACTTTGGAATGAGAATGGGCAAATGAGCAAATTATTGGCTTTATGATTCTGCTTCAAAGATATACAGAAAATGAGGGAGACTGGATGGAAATAACAGACAGAACCAGAGTGTCTGGTGTCTTCAGTAAGAGAAGAGGATAGAAACAAATACAGGTGTCTGCTGCTAGCTAGCTTATAGCTAATATATGTACAGTCGGTATAGTGGTTCTGCATTCTGTCTGAACACACCTATAGTCTTGTTCTATTCTAAACGAATGTGGTGAGTGAAAGAGAGCAAAGGGAAAATCTACAAAAGTGTTGTGACAAAGCCAGAAATTTTAAGCTAAATTTTAAGGTCACACAGGTTTGAAAAAAATGTCACAGGGCAAGAGGCTGTTTTCAATTTATAAAGAAGGGAACTTTATTTAACAGAAATTGATTAAATTATCAAAAAGAAGAAAGCCAAATGTCATACACCATAATTATTGATTAAAAATATGACCAGGCAGGAAAGGGAGGTATGAGGACAGGGCTGGGGCTTACCAGGTGGCAGGGACAAACCAAGGAGGGTCCTAAATTAAACACCTGTGACACTGCAATCACACACACACACAGCCAAAGAAAATCGTGAAGGAAAACCATCACCGGGAACTGTAGACTGGAGCCTCTCGTCTCATGGCTCTCGTCTCATGACCTCTCCTGTCATGACATGGGCGTGTACGCAAGTCTACAGGGTAAAAAATGCAAATTCGCGATTTCTTGAAACTCTTGCCGCCAATAAATCAAACCAAGAGGAGAAGATGGCAGCGGCATTACAGGTAAATTCCCAAAGAGGCCAGTTTTTTTACTATCCATTTGAAAAAATAAAAAGGTTAAACTCTTAACTTTACAATTTTAACCATCCAGAGGGAACTGCCCATTGGTTCGACCTCCCATTGGTTCGACCTCCCATTGATTCGACTGGGCCGTAGGTCGAACTAACGGGACCTCCCATTGGTTCGACCTCCCATAAGTCCGACTAGGTCGGACCAAAAGGAAGTCGAACCAATGGGAGGTCCCGTTAGTTCGACCCGTCTTCGCCTGCACACCCTCTCCGGGCTTCTTCTGTTTTCTACTGCTCTGATTTTCTGCGTCAGATCGCGCACTACAACCATCAGCAGACCCGCATTAAAGCACCATGGGCAATGCATCAACAATCACTGCAGTTTTGTTTTGACTGTATATATATATGCACATATTTGTGCATTCATACATGCTCGCTCACACACACACACACACACACACACACACACACACACACACACACACACACACACACACACACACACACACACAGTGTTGGGCAGTAGCGTCACTACAGTAGCGGACGTTGGTGGTAGCGTCGCTGTTTTCTGAATCAAGTAACTTCTCAGTAGTTAAGCTCTTTTATTGATCACTTAGCGCGGTAGCGTCCACACGAGCTACATTTCCAAAATCATTTCAACGAAGCGGGGATTTCTGTTATGTTCTGAACGACCCCCACTCCGAAATGGATTTTCAAGTCCATATCAGTTTCCTGCATCAGACACTGCCGCCCGCTCTCCGGCCGCACTCCCACTATTCTGAAAATCGTTGTAGCCTACTACAAAAGCTTGAAATGAACATTCAACTCATTGTTTTTTATTGAAAATATGTCACTGTCTTCATTTATTATGTATAATTTCACCAGCTGCAAACACATTTAAAGGAGACGCTTGTCAAGTCTTTGTACGCGTGCTGTCCGTGGTGCTGAAATCCCCGCTCCTGCTGACAGCAGTGACATATTTTCAATAATCACAGGACTGAACATTAAACAATAAAGCTCTGTCTGATTTGATACAAAGTACGGATTGTCATTAGTGAACAGACCACAAGACTACTCAATTCATAATTCATTAATCATAAAAATAAGCGACAGGTTTATCGATTATGAAAACAATCTTAAATTGCAGCACTATTCGTGCCACACATCGGAAGAAGAAAAGACACATAGAAAGATCAGTTTGGAGACTTAATTAAATTTTCTCTAACAGGAACTACATTAAAAACAAATGCAGGTCTCTATCACATTTTGATACAACAAAAAATAAAATAACAATATGATAAAATAAAATCCACATTTAAAATACAATCTTGAATTAATCGATAAATTCTTGCAGCCCAGCAATCTAATGTCACTCGACGTAGCCTACATCAAAAATCATTTTACTCGAAGTTCAGAGGCTGTATGTGTGTGCTCAGATAAGGGTGTGTGCCGGAGCTAACAAGTTAGCTAGCTAATGCTAGCTAATGCTAATGTAGTTAATTCCAGTTGTCGCAGCTTTGTCTTAAAACCTTAAAAATGGATGAGACCCTGGACTTAAAATCAAACCTCATCTTTGGTGAATGACAAAAGCCACAGACACGTGAGCTCGTGCAAATGAGAAGTACACAGCTTGTATTTTTTTTTTTTTTTAAACTTTATTTCAGCTTGGCTGCTAACACAGAAGCTAACTGATGTCATCACGTGATACGGGCCTCTCCCCGAGCATTCTGGGTAGTGAAGTCCCTTTTTAATACAACAGCATTTTACTTGGAAATAAATTTGTATACTTATTACCTCAAACTCAAATATTGAAATGAAATGCACAGTCTTCTTTTAAGAAAATATTTACCACATTAACTGAACATGAATATTAATAATCCTTACAAATAAAAATTTCTTCAAAATAATTCTCAAGTGTCGTACACCGAAAAAAAACATAGATCATACAAGCCCAGAATGCCTACTTAGCTACATTAATGAATAAGAGAAGATGCAAAATGTTGTTGGAATGAGAATAAGAGTAATATAGATAATGAAAATGATGACGATGATGATGATAATAGTAATAATAATAAAGATGACGATAATAATTAGAAAGTAAATATCTGAAAAATTAACATAGCCTGCTTTTTATACAGGCACACTATGTATATTTCAGCTTTAACAGTCCAAAATTCTCTTCTCTGATAAATTATGATTAGTCTGTTAGTTATCTGTTATTATCTGAAATGTGTACAATTGATGTGAATTAATTTCAATGAAATTAATGTGAAATGAAATCAATAAATTAATAAATCTTAGGGAAAAAAAGAAGAAGTTATTTTCATTTTTTTAGCGGCCGGGCCAGTGAAAATAGTAGGGAAGTAGGGAAGAAATGTTATATTGAACCCTGACATACTAAGTATCTTAGTCAAGTACGTCTTGTTGGCTCTTATTAGGGTATAATTGTGTTTGTTTAATATCTAATAAAATATAATTATCTCTAGTTTTTGTCTAATTTGTTCCCAAGTACGTCTTATTAGGATATAATTGTTTTTCTTTAGTGTCTAAATTGCGAACATATTTCTACCTAATTTGGTACAAACTACGGATTTTTACGTCTTATTAGAGCAATGTTCTCTATTTTACTGTCTAATAATGATTATATTAGGTGTAGTTTTTCTAATTTGATACAAATTGCGACTTATTATGTCTAATTAGCGTCTAATTAGCGTACTGTAAAATAAAGTGCTACCAAATTTTATTGAGACTAACACTGATATTAATGACACTGTCTTGTGTGACTGTGACTATCAGTGATATTGAGCCAGTCCCTGAGGATTTCACAGGGGAGGTGAACTGTGAAGATTTCTGGGATTCTGTGTCCATGGACATGATTGCCAGAGGGCTTATGTCAAGTAAGTGTAATTCTAGATTTTGTTGGTGTAGGTATCTATGTAGGATTCAGTAGAAACAGCATCTGAATTAGAAAAAAATGTAATCTGTGCTTGAAACTAAAAAATGCAGCAACAAAAATATGTTATTCTTTATATACACCACATATTTAACAACTATGTAAATACTTAAACAACATTAGACCAAACTAATGAACTTGCTAAATTGTTTTTTCAACATTTCATTCTGACTAACAGGTAACAGGAAGAATCCTTTCAGTGTCCAGCCAAGCTATTAGTTTTGGGCACCTTGGATTGGGCGAGGAACACGAAGGTCTGACTTAGTGCTGAGCACAGAATTTCTGAAAGCTCAAGGTCCAAGACACTCAGCAGAGGCAGATGACATCAATGTAACAGAAGACAGACTCACAAATGAATTGATGAATTTGAAGGTATGATTTTAACAGAGTTTGCAGACCCCTTTATTTTTTTCTTCACATAAAGGACTTGCGTATAACTATTTCTCTGCTGTAGGCCTGTAATGAGCAGGACAGCTGTATGGAAGCAAAGTGGCTTTTTCAGGCGGCTAAATACATTGTCACAACAATAGGCCTAAATGTTAGAGTGGGGGATTACACATGTTTAGTTTATTTATTCTTTCCCTTAACCCTTTATGACTTACCATAGAAAAAGTCCGCCAGAGCATATCTTTACAATTTTACCTGCTGTAGGGCCATTTTTTGGAGTATTTTAATATGCTATACATCAATTCAACCCAAATCCCAAATTTTAATAACATGTGTGTCCATACTAATGAAAGAAATTGCTAAAAAGTGCAATAAACCACAAAAAAAAAAAAAAGTTTTTGCTTTTACACGTATTTTTTTTAAATATAGAAATATCATGGCTGTATCTCTCAAAATTGTAATTGTAAAAAAGTTGCACAAAATCCTTTCAAACCACAGAAAATTTATTTTGAGTGTTTTCATAACTTAATTTTTGAGATACACTCATTTTTATAAAATGTGACAAAAACGAAATTTAAATGCACATTGTGCACAATTAGCAAAAATACAACATGTACATCAAAATAAACTATTTACAATAGAACAACCAAAGTTCCAAGTTCAGAGTCAAACATTACTTTTTAATAGCAACAGCTGTTATAGGTCTTGTGACAGTTCCTGTCCATGATGAGTAATATTTTTTGCTGCATTTTTCTTGGTGTTGGCACACAGTGTTTTGATGGCAGCCCGGGGAAAGTACATCCCGAACAGCTCAGATGGAGAGGGATTGTCCACATACACACATGTGATAGAGGTGGCTGCACACCTGGCCTCCTTTTGTGCAGAAAATGTGGTAGGAGATGTGGCAAGATGTCAGGCTCCTTTTCAGTTCTCCAGCCAGCTGCATCACCAGGGAGTGTCTCTGACCTGGAGCCTCTGTTTGCTGGAGACCGACTCCTTCCTCCCCCTCTGCCTCCCTCTGGGGTGCAGGGTGAGGAGACCCCAACTTCCTCCTCATCATCATCGTCAACTGTGCACACAGATGTTACACAGTGTGTTAGATGTGTTCAACATGAGAGCAATACAATAATGGTGCGTATTTAGTGCAAAATGCTTTCAGTTGTGTCACATATATATTTTCTTTACTTTACTCTAACTCAAAAACAAACAATATTTCATGAATATATACATACATGTCATAGGAGGGATCTCTCCCTTGGATGAGGTCGGCTTCATCTCCACTGTCGGCAGAATCTGGACCAGATGAGTGGACTGAATCTTCATCCAACGCTGTAATTAGCTTGAAAGCTTCGCATTGGGAGAAAAGCCGTTTCATGCATCTGAGTTGTTGTGGTTCCATAAATATATGTGTGCGAGTGTGTGGTGAATGTCTGGTGTGTGTGTGTGTGTGTGTGTGTGTGTGGTGAATATCTGTGTGTGTGTCTAAGTGTTGTTGTGAGAGAGTAAAATACAAAACAAGAGCGAGAGGGAGTGTGTAAATGCAAAAAGAATTATTGCTCTATCTTATTTGGTTGCAATTCTACCGGCGTTTAAAAATCAATATGCAAATGGAATCGTGGGCGCTCCCACCAGTATTAAAGGGTTAACCTACACAGGTGGATGCAGTGCGTACGCTCTGTAAGGAATGTGGTGTTGACTCTAACGGTTCAGAGATAGATCTCAATTTGCACCTCAGGACTGAAATGCAAAATAGACAGGCCTACGACAAAGTATTTGAGAAGATCTGGGGAGCTTTAGGTGAAAGCTTTGCATTTTTTTGGGTTTGTCAGTTTTACGCTATCACTGGTCATTGCTGTAAATAAATATTAACTCTACTTATTATACTTCATATTCCTAATTTTTTTCTATCCATCAAGGTGGTTTGGCTGCCATCATGTGTCCCTGCGGCGTAGTGTACAGCTTGAAGTTCAACATTAGAGCAGAGGGCCCTAGAGACTTTGCTGATATGCTGCTGTCATGGAAACATCTGCCCAATATATCAGTATATGACTTTGCAAGAGGTCTTGTAAACCACACTAATGTGAGACAGCCAGAACATCTACCATTCCGGCTGCATGAAGGCAGTCTTGCTCCTCCAACACCTGAGAACATACAGGCCGCCAAGGACAAAAAACTGAAGATCCATCTTCCATGGCTTTTGGAGCCAAACACTGACAGTGATGAAGATGACAGCCATCCAGTTACAAAGTCCTGTGTGTGGTCCGTTCTTGACCACTTAAAGTTGTTCAATAAGCAGTGATGTTATCGGTTCCACTTACTAAGCCCTTGTCCTCAGCCTGGTCATTGCCAAACCTTGAATGAATGCTTTATAGTCTGATTTTGGAATGTTGATTAGTACTTAAAATGCTGATTAATACTTTAATTGCAGTAAACTTGCACAAATGATTGTCCCAGGAGAATGGACAATAATCCACATCAAGGACATCAAAGTAAATAGGTTTCTATTTATTTTATTGTTGATTAATTTTCCATTAATGAGGTGTGTTGAATGTTTTTTTTAGTGTATTTCTTACTTTCAGGGTCTCCCAAGACAGCAAGGTGACAGTGCCTTCATGCTAATGGTAATGTCTTTTGTCTCAAAAATGAAGAAGTAAAGAGGATTCCCATGCACAACTTCACCCTTGCACTGATTTATTTGGTTGACGTTTTGGTCAGCACCAAATAAATCATTGCAAAGGTGAAGTTGTGTCCAGGAATCCTCTGTACTTTTTCATTTCTTATCTATTTTGGGGGATTTGGTGCTGCTCGCTGAACAAATGTTTCAGTGTAATAAGACTGAAATGTATGTTGCAAGTGAATATTCTTCTTGTTCCTCTTTGTTGACCATTTGACATGTCCTGACTTGTACACACACATGATCATGTTTTTAGGTGAAGGATACTTTGCTTGACCCCTGTTATTCAATATTAGTTTCAACTCTCATACCACACTGCCGGTTGTGGCGGAGTTAAGAAGAGTTACCGTAAGGAAGTCAACTTTATATATTTTTAATGAAGATATAATTAGGGATTATTAATCAACTTGTTGCATGAATATGTGCTCCTTTATTTTGTTTTCATTATATATTGCCATTGAGTTAATCTAGAGTGTGTATTTGACGTAGGCTAGCAGTAAATCTTCATTCACCTGCAGTCATATGTTTAAAACAACGTTTCAACCTGATTCACACCACCCACTGGAACACAAGTTGGGGGTGATCCGTACCTTAAAACACAGAGCACAAAATATCCCATCTGAAGCAGATGGGAAAAGAAGGGAACACAAACACATTCACTCTGCTCTTCAAACTTGTGGCTATCCAAACTGGGCTTTTATCAAAACAGCGAAAAAGCCCAGGGAGGACAAGAAAGACGAGGTCCACAGGAAGAGGAACAATATTGTCATCCCCTATGTGGCAGGAGTTTCAGAGAAACTCAGGAGGATCTTTAACACCCACCAGATCCCAGTACACTTCAAGCCCAGCAACACTCTGAGGCAGAAGCTGGTCCATCCCAAGGACAAAATTCCAAGGGAGAAACAAAGCAATGTGGTGTACGCGGTGCAGTGCAATGAGGAATGCTCTGACCTGTACATTGGAGAGACTAAGCAGCCATTACACAAACGCATGGCGCAACACAGGAGGGCCACTACCACAGGCCAGGACTCAGCAGTCCACCTCCACCTCAAGGAGCAGGGGCACTCCTTTGATGACCACAAGGTGCGTGTTCTAGCCAGAGAGGACAGATGGTTTGAGAGAGGGGTAAAAGAAGCCATTCATGTCAAACTGGAACGGCCATCTTTAAACAGAGGAGGGGGCCTCAGACACCACTTGTCTCCTACCTACAATGCTGTCCTTAGAGCCCTCCCAAGGAAGTGCAGCCATCGTTCCCACCTGCAGTCAGGTGACCCCCAACGACCCTCCTAAGAGGGCTGGGAGGGGTAACGACCGCCCATCAAGGCCAACGACTCACATTAACACCTAACGAGTCTATTGGTTTCGGGTCACATGACCCTTTTTTGCCACTAGCCTCCTGGTGGATATATATCTGGTACTCCCCACCAGACTCTTTTAGAACTGAGGAAGCCTCTTGGATGAGAGGCGAAACGTCTTCTACTCACACGAGGTTAGTCCAGTTGACATATTTTATGCCTGTTTGAGATTTATCATGACCTGGATGACTGAGAATATTCACAGATTTACAAAATACAATATTATGTTTAAAACAACTATAGTGTCAGGCACGAGCTTTTATTCTGAAATTTAGAAGCAGGAAAATCTACCAGGATTCCTAAAATACATTACAAAATACAATATTATGTAAAAACAACTATAGTGTCAGATGCGAGCTTTACAAAATACAATATTATGTTTAAAACAACTATAGTGTCAGGCACGAGCTTTTATTCTGAAATTTAGAAGCAGGAAAATCTACCAGGATTCCTAAAATACATTACAAAATACAATATTATGTTTAAAACAACTATAGTGTCAGGCGAGAGCTTTTATTCTGAAATTTAGAAGCTCATAGATCGCATGATCAAAATGCCAGCTTAGACACATGACCAATGGGAGACTGGCAGAGCGCATTACCTGAACAGAGTATGGTGTGCCGCAACAGCCACGCCGGACAGGCCACATTCAGCAGGAAAGAAGCAGAGGGAAAGAGAGAGACAGGTGTAACTACACCTCTCTATATAAGGGTGCACAGTGCCGCCCCACAATCTGCATGCGCATCAGCAGCATATATTGGCCGGGAGGGAGACGACCTGTCACCCAGTGCAGCTGTCTACATCATTTACACTGTGTATGCATCTTTCTATGCTTGTAATCTCTTGTCATGCAACCAATAGGCCACATGATGGTGTATTGGCTTGTGAGCTTATGTGAAATGGTCCTTGTGGTTAAATAGATTCAGTGGAGCCACTAAGAACCTGAAGCCCTTTGCTGTCATACTGCTGATGTGTTGCTTTCACTGCTCAACCAGTGTATATGAGGTCTTTGAAATATTGAGAGGGACAGAGCAGGAGAGAGACACAGATGTGGGGCAAGTCATGTTTTTACTACTGTATAATCATATATTTACTTAAAATACACGTGCACATTTTTCTGAGTACAACTCCTTCCTCCTGTCCATGTTCAAACAGATATTTCTATCTCCAACCAGCGAAGTAAAACACCAAGCCATTCATTTTTCTCTCTCTCTGGTTCAGGCATAACTGCCCTAGCAAAACCACTTTAGCTCAGCTCATTTCACACTGACTATAAGCAGAGCCGCAACTCATCTAAAAGAATAGAGGAGAGCGAGGAAAACAGGCTCCATTTCAGGCCTGGCTGGTGTCGAGCTGATGATAATTTTATGTGGGGATGTAGGCCTACACGGTGTGCAAAGTGAAAGAGAGTGGGACCAGTACCATATTTTTCTTCAGAGTGGATCTACATAATTCATGATGTGCACTGATGATTGTGAATACCCATCCAAATACTCATTAAATTAGTTATTCATACTGTGAGATGAATGTGTTATGTTGGTACATGTCGAAACATTTACACAGCTTTCCTTAAAGCTGGGGTAGGCTGAAATCTGGAAATGGTAAAAACAAACAAACAAACAAACAAACAAACAAAACCCTCTGTCCTAAGCCCCTCCCACTAGACAACCTCTGGCATATGCATGTGCTTCATACAGTAACCGAGTGTATCCCATGTGTTGATTTTGAAAACAATTTGCTTTTGAATTGGTAACTTGAATCCCGTTCAATGGCAAATGAATGATATCATTATTGATTTGACTGACATATGGTTTCTGAAAGACAATAGAAAAATAAAAGGATGAAAGCAAAAGGCATTCACCATAAATGTAGACTTAATGGCACAAATAAATCACATTGACATTGAACACTGGTCGTAATACAGTATTTGAGGCTGGAAATGAGGTGCTAAAAAGGTAAAGACATTAATACGTAATAATTGCCGTGATTGACATTTCTGAATATTAATTTACTACACGAAGAACAAAGGAAATCAATTTCTGATAACTAGTAATGTTTCACTAAACTAAGCAACGTTAATAGTAACAAATTATAGCACATCGTGGGTGTCCTGCATCATAAACTAATGAATGAAATTAATGAATGGTGACGTGACACATAAACCTGACAACGTGCCAATTCAACGCATAACAGACAAACTAAATTCAACAGGTAATAATCAGCCTCCACTTTCCCAGGGGCAAAGAAACATTAAAAGTGGACTTGCATGGGCAAGAAGTCATCGGGTCAGTCAATATGTTTATAGGATTAGATCAGATGGGATGACATGCATTGTGGCCTCCATACGCTACCTCCTCATTCATGTCAAGTCAAGTCATTCATGACAGTATTCAGTGTGCCCTGTGCATCTGAGCAGTTTATATTGAGTGTACAATGAACAGGAGTGCGCCATGAGACAGCTGCGGTCAGAGGAGACAGAAGGCATGCTCACAGATTTGTTTAATCTTATTCCATTTGCTCAGCCCCTCCTTACTCCACTCTATGTCTCTCTTTTTCTCTGTTAGCTATGTAGAATTAATTAACTAGCTACCCCATGGTCCCTCCACACTACTCACCACCACGGTGGACTGCTTCGCTAGAAGGAGAATGGGCAGTAGCTCTAGAGATGGATTTTAAAGAGGCAACAGATAGCATTTTCCTAAATATATCATTATGAAAATAATGTAGGTTGCACAGGGTAGTGGCCACAGTAGAATCGGACTATCAGTGTTTACATAGGTTATTTAGTGGATTTGCAGTTTCAGCACCAGTCTTTGTCACTGGTGCTGAAATTTCGCGGAAAAAATCTGCTTTACGGCAGGAAACGTGCCATATATTGCGAAATTGGTTGGTCAGCCAATCAGGGACTGGAGCGAGTCCTTATGAGGAGTTGGGCATGAGATAGTTGAGTCACGAACTGTAGTGTAAGATTTTATGACTAATCAGGTAAAGGTCTTTACTCTGCGTAGATTTATTAAGTTTAAAAGAAAGTCATGTAATGATCAGATAAATACTTTATTCTGTATAGGTTGATTATGTCTAATGATTAAGTTATGTGATATCTTATGTAACCATGTAAGGTGAATCACTGTTGTAACCACACACACGATTAAAACACATCACACTTTGTACGGTTTAAAGAACACACACATAAGACACTATGCACCACCTGAAAGTGTAACAATAGCCACACACACACTCTAAAGTTGTACTGCATGAAATCACAGGGGACTGTATAGTGAAAGTCCCCAAGTTTCACATGTTTTTAAAAAATAAAGTGAAACCAGGCCCGGAGCTAAGGGAAGGAGAATTTGGGGATTTCCAGAAGAAAGATTACACCATTAGGTCATGATCAGACAAGAGCCAATAGAAATTGCCACCAAGATTCACCCGAATCTCCACCAGAATAAAAGAAAGAACACAGACAGAGGATTTTCAGTCTTGCTCCAGAGCCTGACTCATTGAGCTGTATGTGTTGAAGCTTGTGAACACATGAAACTCGGTTGCACCTGACTCCATTGATCTCCAGTGTTGTCTTTGAATACCAGCCTGCTGAACCTAAGATATTACAGCCTATCCAGAGACCGGTTGAAGTGAAGCAGAGGAGACAAGGTTGGGAGCCGTCTGGCCCGCTTACAGGCCCCCACCTTTTACACCTCACCTGGCGATCGCCAGCCACGGGAGGAAGAGGGATACCAGAGACCGAGGCACTGGGCTGCACGCCAGGCATACAGGTGGCCACCTAATAAGGTAAGCAGAGCTTTTTTCTGCGTGTGTCTGGAGTGCAGTGCTGGGGCCGCCCAGGTCAAAGGTATTTGACATTTCCCTCCCCTAAAAGAACCTAGTTATGATGTGCTGATTTGAGTGAAAAAATTTAAAAGAATCAGTTAAGTACAACTGACATCACTGGAGACGGTTGGGTCTGGTGCAATAAGTGTGATCTTGGAGCGGAAAGAGTGAATGTGTGTGTGTTGTGTGTCTGATAACAAGTGTGTAGTAGGAACAACGTAGTAAGGTATAGTCAAAGCATTTAAAGTATTTAAAGTGAGAAGTGCACAAAACCTGTAAGAGTTATATAGGGAAGAGAAAATAAACCGGTAAAGAGTTAAAAAGAGTAAGAAGCATATTCGCGGCTACCGCTGCTCATCCTATCAGCACTCCCTAAAGCCTAAAGAGGCGGGGGTGCCGTGTCGGAGGGCAGGTCTGAACGGGCGGAATGCCAAAGAGATAAAAAGAAAAAGTATTTCTGTGGATACCTCTGTTTATTTTGCTAATATTCCTTTTAGCCTGTAGGGGCAGGAGATTTAGATCCAGAGGACAGGTCTGCTTAGACAGAATACTAAAGAGTTAAAAGATAAAGAGAATAAGAAAAAAGTTAACAGATCGATCACAGTGTAAAAATTGTAATATAACTAAATGTGGTATGTAACGTTGTAAATATAGTAAAAAGTGTCGAGTAAAATATGAACAGCTGTTGTAAATACAGTAAAAGTGTTGAGTAGATGTGAATGTCAAAAGACTGACAAAACATAAGACGGTTGACTTTAACAGACATAGAGAGGGGGATAAACTACGAGACGGTTGACTGGACAAACACAAAAGAGGGAGGCGAGGAATAGAGGCAGTGGAAAATTAGAGACATAAATTCAGCCTGACAAATAAGATTAAAAAAGGTGAGGTCAGACATAGAAAAACAGTGAGCACCTAAAAATAGATGGAAATGGAAGAAGGCAGTGGAGATGAGACCATAGAAGAAGAACACTGCCTTACAGAGGGTCCCGTAGGATACAAAGGGATACGTACACACTTTTGGTTGGAAAGAACCTACCTAGATAACGAGGGGGTTAAGTACGGGCAGGACAAACAAGAAATTAAACAGAAACTTTGGCAAATCACTAAATTTACTAACTTGAAAAAAGTAAAAGAAATATTTCCAGGTGCCCCATGGGAAGTGATTTTGCGTAGATTGTGGGTCCCTTATTCACTAAATCCATTACTACAGAGCTTGTGTGACAATTATAAAAACGCACCAGTTGCTTCGCTTCCTCTACATCAGATAAGAATACTAGGTCAAGCGGACGGAGTGGTATATAACCCACGGCTGCAGATTCTTATCGTGCCCAGAAAAGTTGAGTGGGAGACAGGGAAATTTGAGTGCTTAACCCAGATCCCTCAAGAGGACGGATCACACAAACTAGAGTACAATCCATATAGAGAAAAGAAATATAAAACTGCCATAACAGTGGGAAAGATCATAGTACTGATATGCACCACAGATACAGATGAGCAGCCAGAGATTCCAAGAGCCAGTGACTTCATGGGAGCCAAACAGGGAAAGATGGAGAGAGGGGTTTTAACCCCTGTTGAGCTAGTAATGCGCCAACACCCAAGCTGAGTGAAACGCATCCAGCGATGTGTGGGCAAATGGCACAAAAGAACATCAGGGAAAAATCGCTGGCCTATGGAGGGTACCTTCAATCTAGCATGCTGCGATGAAGTAGAGTCAGAGCGAAGGCACATTGAAGCCAGAGACACCAAAGCCAGCTACAAGAAAAAGAATAAAAGAGCCAAGGAGAGGGAGGTGCTGGAATGGTTCAGGCAGGCAGGGAGAAGAAAACAGATGGTGTAGTTGGGAGAAAAAGAAAAACAACACCAGGATCAGGAAGTAGTGACACCCACAGCACCACCCCTTCCCACACCACTGCCTCCCCCATATCCACAGGAGCGAACACAACCAATAACAGGGCAATATCCACTAAGGGATGTAAAATCAACGGAAATGGGGGGTCAATTACAGGGTAAATTCACAGTAACCTTGACCAAGAATGATAAACAGGGAACCAAAAAGAAACAGCAGGAACTAAGGAGGAAGCTACCGTTGGAAGAGACGCCACCCTCAGAGGCAGAGAGCACTGATGGATCGTCGGATGACGAGGAGGAGGAAGAATCCAGTGAACTACACCTAACGGACCTAAAAGGTAGGAGGGGAAGGGACGCTAAGCAATCAACCAACATGGAGGAGCTGAATTCACTGAAGCAGAGGACGCTCCCCCCAGAAGACGAGCCCCACCCTTGAGACAGAAAGGGAGGGACAGACAGAGGCTGGTGAGGGAGAACAGATACAAGTCCCAACATGCAAGCTGTTCGAACCTCCTTATGAAGAAGCCCGCCTACCACACAGGCTGCTCGAGCCTCCCTAGGGAAAAGTACAAGTCCCCCACAAAATAATCGCACAAGAAGGAGAAGCTGGAACCATGATATAGGCTCCTGAGTGATGTGAAAGGGACCAGACTGGCAAGAATGGTTGGAAGAAGAGATGGCGCACTGTCGTAGGCGCTGGGAGGAAAAAAAGAGGCGCCAGGAGGAAGAGTATCGAAGAGAGATCGTCATTGATCCCCCACCCTGGCCACACCAGCAGATGGGGAACAAACCACCCAATAGAGACGACCATGTTCTCGGAGAGAATGCCCGAGGAGAAGCACCGACTGACAAAAGACAGCGAGACCAAAGGGGCATGAGGCTAATGAACGAGAAGACAGTCGGTAACAGGGAGGAGGACCTGTTGGATGAAGGCGGTGACGGCATGTTCCCCCTCATAACAACCATTGGTGGGAGACAACAGTACGAGCCCTGGCCCTTCATGGACATGACAGGCTTGGCGGAACGCCTGAGTGAGCGGAGCGCTCACAGATGGAGCTGATAAATGGATAATGGCCTTAGAAGAAACCACAGCTGGCATACAATTGGCTATGGAGACATCAAAGCTTTACTCACCTATGTGGCAGGAAAACAGACCACCCTAGAAATATTCACTGAAGTTCACATAGGAGGAGCCATTGGTAGTAATCAATACGATGCACGCGAGTTTGGACGCTTCCGTACCCAGGTATGGAAGCAGTTGAGAACACATTACCCAGCAAAAAGAGACCCCTCCAAGCTGGAGGGAGAGACCATGGGGGAGGATGAACGCCCCTCCAAGTTCCTACACAGCTTCCAGAAGAGGTGGAAGGAAGAGACAGGAGAGGCATGGGAAGCTAATAAAACAACTCAGAGTCTGTTCAAGGTGATGGTTAAAAAGGCCATGCCGGAAGAGGTGCAGCGACGCCTAGAGGATGTGGTGGGACTGATGAAGATGGACTGGCCACTGTTTTCAGAACACATCATCCATCATGTGGAGCTGTACAGAAAAGACAAAAAGAAAACAGAGAAGGAGAATAAACAACTAGCCAATAAACTGACACAACTGCAACTGGGAGAACTAAGCAAGCTGGTCAAAAAGGAGAAAGAGAAGAATAACGTGCAGGCCCCAATGATAACGGCAAACCAAACACCTCCCCAGGCCAACCCCCCTCAAGCGCCTCCACAGCCAACCCCAACGGACCCAAACGCAGCAGGAAATGGCAGTTCTGCTAACGCCACTCACCATTACTATTATTACCAGCAACAAGCACCTAGAGGAGGCGGTAACCAGCCTCCAAAGGACCGCGGCAGAGGTGGACCCAGGGGCTGAAACTATATACCAGGAAACCAGCAAGCATATCAGCAGACCGCACCCAATCAGCACCCAGGCCTGCCAGGAGCTAAACCGGCTCCACCTGACAATCTGTGCTGGGGGTGAGGTCAACCAGGACATATACGGAGCCAATGTTCCACTAATCCATGGGAGGGTCCAGCACAGAACTGGCCCAACACTGAGCAGGGGCGCCCCTGGTAGGGGTGCCCAGAGGAGCCTGAGGGGGAACTAATGTCACTAGCCATATCACTACAGTCACATGATGAACCAATCATACCTGTTGTCATTCACGAGCGTGAGTATCCTTTCATGGTAGACACAGGAGCTACATACTCGTGCATTGGAAAATAAGGTTCCAGGTTCCCCCTCTCCACGTCATCCATAAAAACAATAGGCTTCTCTGGAAAATCACAAGTCATACCACTGACGGAACCCGTTCCAGTGCTCATTGCAGGCAAAACCATATGTGCACCCTTGCTATATGCAGCACATACCCCAGTAAACCTGTTGGGAAGAGACATCCTATGCCCATCAAAAGCAAAAATCATGTGCACTCAAGACAGACTATATTTGGATTTCCCTGTTGACCCACCACACAGCATGATGTCACAGCTTCCCCTAAACTTGCCTGAAAAACAACAGGCACTTGTCTAGAGCAGTTGATGAGGCAGTAGCAGACAAGGTAATGGTAGATGGAAGCACACCCACACAAATGGTAATCGCTGCAGAACATGAGAACATGCTAAACCAAGTTCCACCCCAGTTGTGGACGGCTCATAAGACTGATGTAGGACTGATTAAATCAGCTCAACCAGTTCACATTAAGCTAAAACCACACGTTAACCTACCATATCAGAAACAGTATCCTCTCAAGCAGCACGCGATTGACGGTATCAGGCCAATGATTAAGGGTTTGGTGGAAGCAGGAGTGTTGGTTAAAACTAACAGTCCCTGCAACACACCCATTTTTCCCATGAAGAAACCAAATTCATCAGACTACCGTTTAGTCCACGATCTAAGAGCAGTCAATGCGGTAGTAGACGGAGAAGTGCCACATGTTCCAGACCCACACACGTTGCTTTCAAACATTCCACCAGACACCCAATGGTACACAGTCATTGATTTGTGTTCAGCCTTTTTCAGTGTACCACTACACCCAGATTCCCAATACCTGTTCGCTTTACGTACGAAAACCAACAGTTCACATATTCAAGAATTCCGCAAGGATTTTTGGACAGTCCCTACATCTTTAACCGCGTGTTAACGCAAGACCTTGCCAGTTTGAACATACCAAGTGTAGTTTTGCATTATGTTGATGATCTGCTCATTTGCAGCCCTACAAAAGAACAATGTGAAAAAGACTCCATTGCCGTGCTCACTGCTTTAGCAAAGGGAGGACACAAGGTCAGTAAAAACAAGTTACAGTTCTGCCAACAATCTGTAGAATACTTGGGCAGACAGCTGTGTGACAAAAGACACATTGCACCTTCTCAGTTAGAGACAGTGATCAAGGCCCCTCAGCTGCAAACGGTGGGCCAGATACTATCTTTTCTGGGCATGACAGGCTACAGCAGACCGTGGATTTGTGACTATGCCATTAAAACTGCTTCACTCAGGGCTCTGATAAGGGCAGCAGGACAAACTAATAGCACAGCTCAGTTAAAGTGGACAGAGGAAGCAAAAGGAGCGTTCCAAGCTCTAAAGGCAGACATGCAGTCTGCTCCAGCATTGGGGACCCCTAACTATGCTAAAACTTTTCATCTGTATGTAGCTGAAAAATCAGGTTTTGCATGCGTTGTGCTGATGCAAGACACACCCACAGGTAATCAGCCTTTAGCCTATTATAGCACTAAACTGGATAACATAGAGGCTGGGTTGCCACCCTGTTATCAGGGGTTAGCTGCAGCTGTGTTTGCATTTCAGAAAGCATCATCGCTGACCATGGGACATCCTGTGATGTTGTACACTTCCCACCAACTCCACGTGCAACTGACGAGTCCGAGATTTGTTCTGACACAAGCCAGACTCATGGGCTATGAAGTAATCCTATCAGCCCCTGAACTTAACATCCAACGCTGCACCACCATTAACCCGGCCACGAAACTGATACTACCAACAGAAGGTACACCACATGACTGCATTCATGACACTGACAAATTTATGTGCTCTAGGGAAGATTTGCATAACCAACCAATCCCAGCTGATCTCACATTGTTTGTTGACTGGTCATGTTCGTCACACTGCAGTCATGCAAACTCACTCAACCCTGCTCAGCCCAGTTCGCAGAAATAAAAGCTTTAACAGTAGCATGTAACATAGAAGAGGGAAAGTCACTAAATGTATACACAGACTCAGCATATGCCTATGGTGTATGCCATGTTCATGCTAACGTATGGAGACAAAGAGGATTTTGCAGAGCGGATGGCACTCCGGTAACCCATGGAGATGCCATCTGCGAACTATTAGAAGCCATGCTTCTTCCCACAGCCTTAGCAGTAATTAAATGTTCAGCCCACCAAAAGACTGGCAGCTTCATCACCAAGTTGTTTCCTTTAGCTATCAATGAGTCAAACAGGCTACCATAGGCGAACTAATGGCACCCATACTCACTATACAGGATTGTGAACTCTCACTACCATGCCCTCTCTTATTTTAGCTCAAAACAGAGTAGATGATGCTGAGAAGCGCCTATGGGTGAAGCGCAGAGCCATTAGAACAGTAGAACCAGGCCCAACAAATGGTCTCTGGTGCGACAGTCATGATCATTTTGTACTACCAACCCTACTGATAAGACATGCAATACTTTTGGTGCATGGTAATGACCATTGCGCAAGGAGGGAGACACTGAGGAAACTGCAATCAGTGTGGTGGTCACCATTCATGACAGCCACAGTAGATAGAGTACTAACTGAATGCGAAACTTGAGCAAGATACAACATCAGGAAAGTTGTTACAGCCCCAATAGCGCATATACAACCTCCAGACGGTCCCTTCAGACACCTCATGCTAGACTATATAGACATGGGACCACAGTCAAGAGGAAGAGGAATGAGATATATTTTGGTGGTCATATGTAAATACAGCAGATGGGTGGAAGCAAAAGCCACCATAAAATCAGACCACAGAACAGTTGCAAAATTTTTGTGTCAAGAAGTCTTCCCAAGATTTGGAATGCCAGATACCATATCATCAGACAACGGCAGCCATTTTGTGTCCAACGTCACACAAGAGACACTAAAACAATTGTGAATTAAACAAAAGTTTGGCTGCGTCTACCATCCCCAGTCACAGGGAGCAGTAGAAAGAGCAAATGGTATCTTGAAGACCAAGATAGCCAAGATAGTGGCAGACAGTGGAGATAAGCTCAACTGGGTGGATGCTTTACCGCTTGCACTAATGTCAATGCGCTCACAAGTCAGCAGAGTCACGCATCTAACACCGCATGAAATGCTTATGGGCCGGCCTATGCCAATACCATACTTGAGAGGTCCCCATGAAGGGCCCTTGTTGGAGCAATTGCAAGGCGAAATGTTTGACTACTTACGAAGTCTGACTCGTATCCACAGGGCTGTGTTCCAGCAGGTGAAAGGCGCCACCGAGGACAGAAGGGTCGAGATCCCAGAAGACCTTCAACGCATACTTCCTGGAGAGTGGGTGTACGTCAAGGTGTTCAAAAGGAAGTGGGACCAACCACGCAGGGAAGGTCCATACAAGGTCTTATTAGCTACACCAACTGCCTTGAAAGTTGAAGGTAAGGACGTTTGGTTCCATCTAAACCACTGCTGCAGAGCGAACAACCCAGAGAGACCTATACCTCGGCCTAGAGCCAGACAGAGAGCTGCTCCACAAGGGGAGGGCGAAGCCGCCCTGAGGGAAGCAGAAGGGGAAGGCAACGCCTCAGGAACAGGGGGCCAGGAGGTTGGAGCGCTTGGCGCGCAGACAGGACCAGGGCAGAGTCCAGAGTGACAGCAGCGGGTCGCTACCAGAGAGGGTGTCGACAGAGAGCACCTCAGAGGGAAGCACCCCATCCTCAGTGGCTGACGATGAGCCTCGTGAGTCGCCACCTGGTAGCCGCAGGGCTGATGATGAGGGCCCAAGCGCAGAGAGAACAGAGACAGCAGAGAGAGCAGAGACAGAAAGAGAGCATGGAGAAGAAAGCAGCAGTCCAGAAACAGGTGAAGCTAGAAGCGCAGAAAGGTCAGACGCAGACACAGGGGACTCAGACAGAAGCAGCACAGACTCAAGAGACTCAGAACCCAGAGCAGGAACATCCCAGGGAACAGCCCCCCAATGGACAAACACAGGGAAAGAGTGAGAACACAGGCAACATGGGGGGGAGGAATTAAAGTGGGAATAATAATGCTACTAACCATATTGCTTCTCCTGGCAGGAGTAAAACAGAGTGAAGGGGCAGAACCAAACAGTCAAGGCCAGGCACAACTAGGCGAGTGTGCAGTAGCTCTAGGGACCATGGCCGCAAAACAGGGCAAGATACCTTACAGAGATCATACAGCTAACTTACTACAAATCGCATGCTTATGACCACGTACTGGTGGTGGGCACAGGAAATATTAGGCTGCATGGCCGGTCCGTAGGACCACGCTGTAGTGCAGAGGGAATGGTGACAGCAAGAGTTATGTGTAACATGAAAGGATGTACCCACACAAACACAGGGCGCACCATGTCCGCAAAGGTAGCCTGCCAGTGGCTCCAATTAGACCCAGTGTCCCAGAGAAAACCAAGAGATGTGCTGATGCACAGAGTAGAGTTAATAAGAACAACCACGTGGAAATCCAATACATTCTATCAGTGACTAGAATACTCAACTAGACAGGTAACCAACAGTACATGTATAGCATGTCATAGAGGGAGGGGCCTACCCAGGATTAGGCCTCTCCCAGACATAGATAATTACTGGAACCACACTAAATGTTTTGCTGCATGCACCATGTCGATGGTGGCAGGACCGGAGAAATGGACCAACACAACCACAATTTGTCCAGAAAGTCTGAAAACTAAAAATGCTTCTGACCAAATTCAACAGGAATTCCACGTGCCTCCGGTAGTGCATCTGACACCAAACCTCGTATTCCCATTCTGTGTGGTACGAGGTGATAATATAGAACACTAGTTAAACAATGCCACTTCAAGCAACACTTCCCAAGAAGCAGAAAGGCTGCTCCAATGCAGATATGAGGATATCATAGGGAACGTGTCCTCATCAGCGGGTGCGATGCAACTCTCAGGGGTCCAGAAAGTATGTAATACAACCAAAGAAGCTAAAATCCAGTGCCACCAGGTGGTCAATGGTGGAAATAATTTGTGGGTCATGGGACGCAACTTAAAGTAGTACCACCGGGATTTTTACATTTAACCTAACCAGTGGTACATCTCCATTGGCAGATATATTTTGGGTATGTGAAAACGAACTCCAAGTGAAAGCTGTACTACCAGCTAATTGGACTGGAATCTGCACTCCAGTAATGCTAACTGGACAAGTCACGATAATAAGTCTAAACAACAACCTAACTAACAGTACTACGGGGTGACAACATAGATCGGTTGACACTCAAACACCCCTTTGGCAGAAGGACGACAACGTATACATTGCATACGAGCAGATACCATACGGGATACCTGAAGGAGAACAGGCTATATCAGATGAAAACATAAAGTGGGCTAGAGGATGGGGTTCCACGCCCCTTGCTGGATACTTTGCCAACGCCAGATACGTAGAACGTAACACTCGCTGGGTTAATTATTTGTGGTACAATCAGCAAAGATTCATAAACTGGACTATAGAGGCCCTACAAGGCGTAAGTGAGCAACTACATGCCACATCTGTCATGACGGTGCAAAACAGGTTCATTATTGAGACAATGTTGGCCCAAGACCAGGGGGTTTGTGATGTGATAGGAGAAGACTGTTGCACTGTCATCCCCATACATACAGGGGAGGGTGGAAATTTCACTCGGGCCTTGCAGAACATACGTTCGTTAAGAGACCAACATGTGCAGCACTCCAGTTGGAACACCAAGGTTTCCTCAGTTTGGGATTGGCTATCCACATTATCCCCAATGAAGCTTTTGCGCATGATAGGGAGTACTGTTAGGTCTCATCATGCTAACTCTTTTTGTGGTGTCTTGCTGTGTTCTCCCCCTAGTGCGACTTGTAATTAGAAGAACCATGGCGAGCATCACAGGACAGTTTGTTGTAGTAGACCATGGTGTGAGGCCCACTAAAGACATAGAACTACCAAAATATGTGAATGTCTCTCAGGAAAAGACTCCTGAGTACCAAAACCAGATCATAAGCCAAGATGGCAGCAATCAGTATGAGATACAACTAAGAAACATGGCAGAAAAACCTGCCACATATGAGCAGAGGTATGGGCAGACCGAGGGACTATATGAGGATATGATGTAGGGCAGAGGATGGCGCAAGCCACCAGCCCCACGCCCTTGCTGTCACCAAACCAAAGCTAACAATCAACCCGCTTACTAACTCACTTGCATGGCTTAAACAAAAATTAAGTGTTGAGGGGAGAAGAAAATCTTGAAAATAAACTGTAGTAAAAGATGTCCTTTACAACCTAAAGATAGGTGCAGAGCATGGCTGAGAACTGGAGAACCCCATATCCATACCAGCAGAATTCAGGGAGCCAACCTGGGTTCCAGTATCCACAGCAGGGACCGCGCATGCAGTACCAGCCACCCCCACCAAAACCGTACCACCCAGAGTCTACATACCCGATGGCTAACTGTCCCACACTGGTCCACACCCCCGGCGGAGGCACCCCAGGCCAGGTCCAGGGATATCCTGCTGAGATGACGTTCTCGATGCTCAACGTCCGGCCCCAAACATCACTCCAGCCCTCGAGCCAACCATTAGCCCAGCCGACTATCCAGCCCCCACCCCAGCAGCAGCCCCCTTTCAGCAGGCTCCGTTGGACGCTAACGAACCCAAACCCCTCCGATTATGAAGCGGTAGTGGAGGTAAAGTGGAGGTAGCCCAGTCACTACAGGCCCTGTCACCGGGAACACGAGACACCCTGGACTCAGAGTACAGAGTGAGTCTATGGACTGTGGAACATCACCTTAGCTTCCTGCCTGTTGGTGGAGAGCCAACAAACGAGCTCGAGCAGGATGCGGCAGCACAATTGCGCGACCTGCTTCACCCTGTTCCCCCAGGCCCCTTCCGCCACCTTGTGTGCAGTTTCCCCCTAAACCAGCGGAAACAGCTCCGAAAAATCCGGTTCCACACCTACCAAATTAGGAAAGGAGAGAACAGATGGCTGATAAAGGAACACAGGCTGCGGACGGAACAAGAGATGCGCAACCTGCGCGAGCAGGTGGCAGAGTTGAAACGGATCACGCAGACGCTAACGCAGGAGAAGACCAACCTCCGGCTCGAGCTAGTGATGTGCAAAAATACCCTACTGCAAGAGCAGACTAAGCTCCAGGCCCTACGACAGGAGAATGAGATGTTAAAGGAACAGGTGGAGTCCTACTGGTGCCTGCGAATGGCGGGCACATCTGCCAATGTGTCTGAAGGACAGCACCAGGATAATATGAGTGGCTAAGACAATAATGCACCCTGCCTATTGTAACCTGTATACCAGAAAAGTTACTATGTATAACACTGGCACTCTCAAATCATTACTGCACTACTGACATACAGGGCATTTAAGCTAAACTGTGATATAAAAACTGTTACTGGAACTATTTTTGTGTGATGACTGCTGATCTATAGTAATCGTAGTATAGGATATATATATATTTTTCTCTCTACTGATTTGTGTGTAATGACAAAAACATAATAGCTAGAGGAGCGCCTACCGGAGTTACTACTGAAACTGATTTGTTTGTGGAATTCACTGATGCTAATTATGTAGTATGGGACTTATAAGTCCCAAAGGGGTGAATATATATACAGTCAGGTCCATAAATATTTGGACATTGACACAATTGTCAGCATTCCAGCTCTGTACAACACCACAATGGATTTGAAATGAAACAATCAAGATGTGCTTCAAGTGCAGACTCTGAGCTTTAATTTGAGGGTATTTATATCCAAATCAGGTGAACGGTATAGGAATTACAATACATTTTCATCCAACTGCTGAATGCTGAAAATTGTGTCAATGTCCAAATATTTATGGACCTGACTGTATTAACAGCCCCAAAGGGGGGAATGTAGTGTAAGATTTTATGACTAATCAGGTAAAGGTCTTTACTCTGCGTAGATTGATTAAGTGTAAAAGAAAGTCATGTAATGATCAGAAAAATACTTTATTCTGTATAGGTTGATTATGTCTAATGATTAATTTATGTGATATCTTATGTAACCACGTAAGGTGAATCACTGTTGTAACCACACACACGATTAAAACACATCACACCTTGTACGGTTTAAAGCACACACACATAAGACACTATGCACCACCTGAAAGTGTAACAATAGCCACACACACACTCTAAAGTTGTATTGCATGAAATCACAGGGGACTGTATTGTGAAAGTCCCCAAGTTTCACATGTTTTTGAAAAATAAAGTGAAACCAGGCCCGGAGCTAAGGGAAGGAGAATTTGGGGATTTCCAGAAGAAAGATTACACCATTAGGTCATGATCAGACAAGAGCCAATAGAAATTGCCACCAATAAGTTCCGAGTCAGATGATGAGGGCTAAAAAGAAAAAGTCTGCTTCCAATTGAAACGGGCCTGGGTAGGAAGAACTAAGGAAAAGGGCAGAGATTCACCCGAATCTCCACCAGAATAAAAGAGAGAACACAGACAGAGGATTTTCAGTCTTGCTCCAGAGCCTGACTCATTGAGTTGTATGTGTTGAAGCTTGTGAACACATTAAACTCGGTTGCACCTGACTCCATTGATCTCCAGTGTTGTCTTTGAATACCAGCCTGCTGAACCTAAGATATTACAGCCTATCCAGAGACCGGTTGAAGTGAAGCAGAGGAGACAATGTTGGGAGCCGTCTGGCTCGCTTACAGGCCCCCACCTTTTACACCTCAGAACACAATGGCAGACGGACTAAGTTTGGAAACAAGTGAAAGCGGCCTAGCAAAAGAAAAGGAGCTCCTCTGTCTGAGGAGGCAAAGAAGAGCAAAAAGGAGAGTGATAAAAGAAGAGGAAAAACAAGAGTAAATCTCAGTCAGGCATTCAAAAGATGGAGGGAGCTCCGTGACCAAAGAGGCTTCAAAACCGATGTCCAGCTAGCTTTTTTTCTAATGGATCAGTAAGTAACACGGCTAAATGGTAGCTAGACGAGAGAGGACTGTACTGTACTGGCTGCTAGTTAATTCCTAGCTGGCCAGCAACGCAAATTGCCGCAACCAGGGACTGGGTAGCGAGTGTTGGACAGCTGACATCCTCGCTGCCATTCTACGGCAGCCCTCTGACAGTGATACCCCCTCCCTTCCTTCTGTTCTCTTCTCGACAGACATGCCCAGCTAAGCTACGCCCACCTAAGTGAACACTGGACTTTGTTTCCCATTCAATTTGAGCCTGTTTCCATACGGTACTGTTTATTCTAGAATCAGGACTGTTTACATGTGCATATTGGTATAATGCCACTGAGTCTACTGTTGTTTGTACTGATACTGTGCATATTGGTATAATTTACTGTGAGTTGTTTGTACTGGTACTGTGCATTCTAGTATAATTATTTGCATTACTATTTGTTTTTCCTTCAGATAAATCTGATAATTGTTGCTCGGTCTCTTAATTTATTTAGTAGAGTGTCCACGCACCCTCTCATTCTGCATATACATAGTGGTATACTGGTGGCTTTACAGCCTACATTTTATTTAATTTAAAGAGTCTAATAGAGTCATATTATTGATTATCTCTGATCCCGGTCCACGGTCACCACAATTGTAAATCAATGTTGCATTTCTCTTGTGCGCGCACTCTCTCTCTTTCCCTCTCGCAGTCTCACTCTGTTTCTTTTCTTTTGACTTTTCTAAGATGACAGATGCTGAATATATACTCCCTATCTATATGATGCTATGGCTGTTTGTGGTTGGCTGAGAGGGATGTGAACTCATTAGTTTGCAGCTATGTTAATCAAATCAGGTTGGGTTTCCATTACGCGTGCCAAACATGCCAAACGGTGCCAAACGGTGCCAATCAACTTTGATCTGACATCACATGTGACGGGACAGTCGATATAGAGATACATTTATATGCTGATTGAAGATATTTGCATTGAATAGTGTTTTTTGTGGCTATTTATTGCATTTTTAATGTGCCTGACATTCTGGAAACCTGCCTGTGAGGTTTTGGTGACGTGTGCGCACTGTCCGCCGGTCAGCCAAACTTCCACTTACACCAGTAGACCTGGTTTCAGCTGGCGAGCTTTTTTGCCACCCTGCGCCACCCTGTGCCGGAAACTAGAGGCCAATGAGTTTATATATATATATATATATATATATATATACTGTTGCTGCGCTAGAAACAACATTTAGTTATAAAATATTTCATTTTCTTACTATTCTGAATGTATTTCTTTAAAAAAAAAATCCTTGTAAAATTTACAGTATTAGTTCTCTGAGAATCTCTTTTACATACTAGCAAAAGTTTTTGTTGTAACTGAAATATCCCCAATCTAATTGGTATTGAATTGAATTGAATCAAATTAAATTGATATTGAACCAAAACGGGACCGAGTGAATCGAAATCTAATCGATTCAGGAACTTAGTGGCGATACCTAGCCCTACCACCTACTCCCGAATAACACCAAGACTAAGAAACTCCTTAAACCTGCAATAAGCCCAGCACCCTCGGCTGTCACATCTTCATTAACAGTGAATCAGTTGGTGAGGTTCTATTTATCTGTTGTATTTGAGGGGCATAATTCCTTTCTCTTCACCAGGAGGGCCTTTATTTTAAAGGGGCAATAAGCGAAATTCATCATTTCTAGATTGAAGGAATTAAAAAATTGCTATGTGAAGAACTAGAGGTGTAATTTCATCTGGAGTATAGCATGACCTCTCTCTCTCTCTCTCTCTCTCTCTCTCCCTCTCTCTGTTGATCTCCAGCCCATTGTTTACAAGCCGGTCCGGCTGCATGTTCATGTATGTTCATGTGAATCGCCGCCTCCTCCCTCCTCTCGCAGCCCTTGGCCCTCCCTCCCTATAAAAGGCTGCAGCCAGTGAGCAATGGCAGATGGCATGATGCTACTTGTAATGAATGTAATATATTTGCTGAGATGGAGGTGAGGCTCAGTAACTAGAAGAGTTGGTATAAGCGCTCCATAGCTGTAGATTACTCCAGTAGCTGGTGGCAACCGACTGTGTTTCCCTTTGTCTGTGCCAGTTCATCTTGTGCTTTGAGTCAGCGTTCTAGCCGTTTCTTTGTTAGTTTGTTTGCCTTGTGATACTGACCCTGTCTTGACCCTGCTATTTACTGCATTAGTATTGCTAAGCATCATCTCTGAACAGTAAGTAGTTTTTTTGTTTAAAGTAATGTCCTCATAAGGGACACTGGGCTTGATTTTAACAGTCACAAGTGTGCAAGGAAGTATAAAACTGTTTATTTCAGTGCCTGAACATTGTTGTGCAAAAACAAAATTACAAACAATGCATCAAATTAAAAAGCCTTGTGATTTTTTTTTTCATTTTGCAATGCTGTATGAATTATTCCTTGTTCCACACTCCAAGCCAGGAATGTCCTTTTTGTCAGTAGGAATGGTCTTGTCACACCTAAAATGCTGCAGTAACACAAAAATACATTCCCAATGTCCTCAAATGAGTACCTTCTAATTAACATGGTCTTAACTTGTTACTGTTGCTAAAATTGGTCAGATTTGTGTGTCATATAAAACTACAAACGTTAAGCATTAATAAACAAATTTCAACCATAAAATTTGATCAGGTTTTGTACCTCGTCCACTTATGTGTCAGGATCAGCTGTAGATTCATTTGGCAGACATGGTCGGCCTCTGTTTTTACATTAATTAGTGTATTGTGGTTTTGCGACTACAAGATGGCACAAAAAGTGTTAATGAATGAGGACAACAGGTCTAAGTTAAACAAATTTAAGGAAATGGTAAATGGACCTGTGCCTTTCCAGTCATGCGAGTCACACATTCACACACTGGTGGCTGAGGCTACCAAGCGAGGTGCCACCTGTTTTAATCACACTCGCGCACTGATGAACGCATTATCGGGAGCAATTTGGGGAGGAGGAGCCGGGGATCAACTGCTAATCTTCCGATTAGTGGATGACCTGCTCTACTTCTACATTAAAACCACTGATAGGTAAAGTGAATAAGTTTGATTATATTTTTCCGATGCATTGCTCTGCCGGGAAACCTTTGGTTCTGGCATTCATGTGGACACCACCTGACATGTTTCACCCACTCAAACACTGTTTCAGACCAACCTTCCTCCAAAAGTCATGGTTTATGTATGAATTTGGGTGCATTACTCTTTGTGGGAAAATGCACAAACAGTTAATGCGAACAGCATGGATGATGCAGAGCTGCAGGAGGTTAACACTGAAACAGAAAAGGTCAAAAAGAACATAAGGATAAGTAGTGAGTAAGGCTCAGTAAAGAGCTAAGATTTGTTGTATTGTTTTTATTGCATGGTGTACTGTTGTTGGAGGCAGGGACAGGGAACACTAACAATTATGAATACTAATCAACTGCTTATTACTCCCTTTTCACTATCATCTGCCTACATCTGGAGACCTGTTTGACTAATGTTTGCGTGGAAAAACTGGCACCAGCTAACTGACTTTTTACCTTCATTGGTCACTTGAACATGTGCACCTTGTTTGCAGCTATGATAGAGTGCATGCATATAGGACACATTGTAACGGTCAAATGCACGACCAACCACGCTTTTAACATCACTTTAAAACAGTATGCTCAAAATGCATGAGGGACACCCAGGGGTGAAAGTAGTTTTAAATTCTTGCTGGTGCTAGTATTACCAAAATCTTCATTGCTTCATATTGTTTACCTTTTAAAAATGCATGAAGCGAGGAGAGGTGAAGTCAAAAACCAAACAAACAAATAAAAACATTTCAGTATTTTACTGTACCTGTATAGAGGAGAAAGAAATTATAAACACTTCACAACGTGTATAGTAAAATATTTGTTTTAATGTTTAGGGTGCTGGCATGTATGAAACCTTAATGAACACTTAAAACCATGCCTGTCATTTTTTTCTTTTTCTCTTTTCCTTTTTACCTATTTTTTTGTTGTAAAAAACATTGATCAACATCCGCAATAAACTCAATAAACTATTTAAATATTTACTATTTAAATCACACTGACAGCGTTTGAGCCAACCGCAAGAATGTGTGGAATTTTGTTGGTTTCGTTTATTGTTTTTTTGACGTCAGTGGTCCAGTTGTGGAAAAATCAAATGTCCCAGTACAATAAATCAACCGCTGTGTTTCGGAAGTAGATGTACATGTGCAGTCACGTACTGCTGAGAGTGAAATCCCTGATCATTAGCTCACACGCAGGTTGTTCAAGCTGTTCTCTGTGTTGTTGAAATAAACAAAATAACATGGAACATATCTACTTATTATGCTACTGATTTTAATTGGGATATTTTTTGATGAACTGAATGACATTTAACGGAGTGTTGCACGTCTCGAAGGCTGGGCTCATAGGAGACCACCGGACTCTCTCCCAGGGGAAGGGCTGGGGGAGAGAGGGAGATGACCGGACAAGGCTCCATCCAGCATGGACCAAAACACAGCACGGACGGTTCACAAGCAATTCGGAACGAGTTAAAAGCAATTAATAAACAGACAAACTGCAAATATTGCTAGCAGATCTATTTTCTGGCCTAAAGTGCGGCCGTGACTGGTTCTGAATGTGGACTTTACCAGGCAGCTGCTTTCTCCTCTTCCTGTTACTGCTTACCGCCACTGAATCTTTTAGTGGTACGCAGTACCGGACTGTACCAGCTTACTTTCATCCCTGGGGACACCATCAACCCATCCAGGTCAGATGAAGATTCATTCCCACAGCTAAAATCAACACACTCATGGAATTTTTATAATCATATGCTTATACATTAACTCTAATGAATGACGGTCTCCTTCATATTGGAGCACATCATGAAAATCATACCTCTCTGGTTTGTCGCTGCAGGACCTCAAGGACCCACAGGTGTGACAGGATTGGATCCAGCTGGGCCTTACTTGCATATCTAATGCAATCAGATACCAAATAGACTTGACTTTTTCCTGAGATCACTCTTCAAACACTCACACGCCAATCAAATTGTTTTGCCTGTCAGGTCCATGGGTGAAATATGCCATCATATGTTTTTCCCTCAAATGGTACACTAGGTTTGTCTTTTGTATGTGAGCGAATATGTGATTATATGTGTGTGTTTATGTGTGTGTGTGCGTGTGTGTGTGTGTGTGTGTGAGGGATGAACAAGCCAAGCCACTTGAATATTCTCTCTGCTGTGTATGGTCCCTATGTGACTACATTTATGCAAATAGAGCCTTTTATATAAATTCTGACTGTAATGTATGGAGATTCGACACAGCACCATTTGAAAGCACTTTGAAAGCGGGACTCCCCAAGGGTGCGAAAATGTCTTTGTGTGTAAATGTGTGTTTATTCGCGCTTGCATTTCTGTGCGCGTGTGTGTGTCCTGTGTTTGTGGCACACTGAGCCCAGGGACATCAGCGATGCCACCACTGTCCCAGTTTCTCACATCCCTCTTAAAAAACATGTTGATTCAGACAAACCTCCTCTTCCTCCTCTGCTTGTCTCATCCCTCTACTCCTCTTGGGATGGACTGGAGGAGACATACAGATACAGCCAGGGTGTTTGATTTTCCACTTTCTTTTTTTTCACTTTATTTTACTATTCCAAATCATCTCTCCCCCCAACTGACTTCAACAAAAAATGACGAGGAAGCTCCTCAATAGAAAACAGCTGGAGCATGCCTGTTTCTTGTGTGTTATTTTAACTAGTCAACTGCACCACGAATGTAGACTCCCAAGAGATATCGCGGATGCATCAACACACTGTGGTAGCTATCAAAAAGTCCCCCATCTTGCTTCTATCAATCAGTAGCTCTTCAGTGGCTGCTCGGCAGATTCTTTCTCAAATGTTGTAAAAGTAGGTGTGGGATAGTGTAATAATGTGTCTCATGTGATTTGTTGCCAGACCTTCCCCAGCTTGGGACTGCTTCCAGGGGTACTTTTTATGCAGTCAGAAAGTCATCCACGGTGGGAAATGGTGGGACCAACAGCAGTGTACTGTTGGAATGGAACCCAAAAGTGTTGAATATTAGATACATACACACCCAGCACAGTACAGAAACAGCTCTAGTCAAAGTTATTAATGACCTCAGAATGAACACTGATGAGAAAAAGCTCTTTGTACTGGTTCTCCTAGATCTTAGCGCTGCATTTGATACAATGGATCATGATATTTTATTGGACAGACTTGAATACTGGGTTGGCTTCTCTGGAACAGTTCTTGAATGGTTCAGATCTTATTTAACCGATCGGCAGATCTATGTGGCCTTGGATGACCATTCCTCCCATAGAACTAATTTGACATGCGGTGTCCAGCAGGGCTCCATCTTAGGACCAATTCTCTTCAGTTTGTATATTCTACCACTCGGCAATATTATTAGAAATCACAACATCAATATCCACAACTACGCAGATGATACTCAGCTATATATCACTGTGAATTCAAAAGACTACAATTCCATCAATAACCTGATCGCATGTATGTCTGACACTGGATTGTAGTTAAACCAAGATAAAACTGAGGTTCTTGTTATTGGAGCAAAAGCTGAAAGAGAAAAGTTGTCTGACCACCAAAAATCATTTGCATTAAAACCCAAAGAACATGTAAAAAACCTTGGTATTATAATTGACCCTGATCTTAACTTTGACCATCACATTAAAAATGTAATTAAAGTGTCATTTTATCACCTAAGGAACATTGCCAAAGTCAGACCGTTTCTCTCCCAGGCAGATACAGAAAAACTGATTCATGCTTTTATCTCCAGCCGACTGGACTACTGCAATGCTCTTCTGTCTGGTGTGTCCAAGAAAGCTATTTCTAAGTTACAGCTTGTGCAAAATGCAGCAGCATGGAGTTCTGACAAAAACAGGCAGAGACACATCACTCCAGTTTTAAAATCACTACACTGGTTACCTGTCAGTGAAAGAATACATTTTAGAATTATTTTATTGGTTTTTAAAGCAATATATGGCCTTGCCCCATCGTATCTGTCTGACATGCTCAAAATATATGTGCCTTCAAGGTCCCTAAGATCCTCAGATTCAAATCTCTTGATTGTTCCGAAGGATACAACAAAAAGGCATGGAGAGGCAGCCTTTGCTTTTTATGGCCCTAAACTCTGGAACAGTCTACCTGAGGGTCTTAGAAGCTCTAAATCAGTTGAAACTTTCAAACGAAATCTTAAGACACACCTTTTCACCATTGCTTTCTCTTGTGTTTTTATGTATTTATGCCTTAACTAGGCATTTTTTATTCATGCTTTTATTTTGTTTATATTCTAACAAATGTCTTGATTGTATTTTCTGTTTAGCACTTTGTGTTGCATTTTATGCATTAATTGTAACTATCTAAATAAAGTTATTATTATATTAAATAACATCAATGTCAATTAATTGTGAACGATTAAAACTGGTAGATTTGAAATAATGTGGAAAATAACTGAAACTTAGCTAATTTTTGTAACATTTTTCCCAGTGACAGTGCCATATTTCAATTTCACTTTTCAGGACAGAGGTGTTGCCACCCTTTATCTGTCAATCGATTGATTGACAGAAATGAACCTTACATGCACCAAACATAACAAGAGCTCCTTTTTAAAATCCAGTTCAGACCAAAGATTCGCGACACGAGGACTTGAAACAGGGAACTACTTCTATGACATTCTAAAAACCTGCTGGTTCACACCAATGCAACTAGATGAGATGGTGTATCATCTCTATGCAACAACTCTCTGTACTTCTGTTCTGATTTCCAGCTTTTCAGGCTTATTTTGTGGCTGAATATAATTTGTAGCTTCTTAAAATATGAATGAGGATAGTGGTAGTGAGATACTGGCTACAGTTGCATTAGTAGCAGTGATGAATCAGTGAAAAAAATGAACAAAACCAGCATCAGATCCACTGTATTCATAATAAATATGCTTCAATAAAATTAAAAAATCAGCGCCAATGAATCAGTCAGCGAGAATGTGTGTGTGAGAGAGGGCACAAGCACATACAGCAAGCAGCAGCAGTGACCCACCATCCGACATCTGCACACTGTGAGGATGTAAACAGAGTGCTCGTGCAAGCGAACATGGCGTCTGTGGTCATTTTGACTTGACCAGCAGACTTCACTACATGCTGATTGGTGGTTGAAACAGGTGATGTACATTATGTTCTAAAACCGGACGACAATGCCTCGACCAGCTGAGTTACAGTCTGCTTGAGTCAAGGTCAGATCGACCAGTTCACACCGCTGCAACTTTTCTCGGCAGTGTTCTAAAACGGTTTCATCTCGTTGCAAACTGGGCATAAGGCGGGAATTCTGAGCCATAATTCTGCCTCACCATTCTGTATAAAAGGTACAAAGGCAGAAAGGGGGGTTTTGCCTTTTAGCAGGCATTGGAGGTAGTAACCACACTGAAAGTGTGTGTTAAAGTGATAGGTACAGTAGGAAGGGATCATCAATGGGACAGGTGTGATGTTTTGACGGCTTGATATTTGTGTGACTAACTGTGGGAGATCTAAAAAGCATATGACTGTTGTTAGCAGCTCAGTCAAAGAGGAAGAACAGCCGCTGAAAATATCTGCAAATTTTGAAAACAATGAGGTCCAGGAGCTCCTTACCCTCTGAGCAGAGGGAAAATGTACATTATGAAATTAAAAAGTGACATTACAAAGTAAAATGTGACATAGGCTTTATGATGGACAATAGCAGACAACCTCTCCAAAGCCTCCTGGAGCGACAGAGGAGCATCTGCAGTGGCTCATCTCACTGTGTTGCAGACTGGAGCATTTCAGGAATCCAGTCACACACACACATCACATTAGCCACAACTGGACTAGACTGTGAAATGGGCAATTTAATTTTTTTTTATCTATGCACTTACTTTATCTTATTTTATTTTATGTCTATTATTTCTAATATTATTATTACTGATGAGGGGAAGTGTTTTTTTTTTTTTTTTGTCTTTTATGAGCTGCTGGACAACTGAATTTCCCTACGATGATTTATTCTATTATTATATTCTATTCTAGTCCGTATAAATGAAAGAAATGCCATTATGAAATGCTCTTAAAAGGCCAAATTTCTATGTCCTGTATAAACAATATATTAAATAATTACCATCATTCCTATGGTGTGTGGTATAAAATGAAACTTCTCAGTTTGAAATTATTTTATAATCACTGGTTCAAATCAAGGACTGGCATTTCTTATCAGTAGGTGATCTCCATCAACAGATATTTGCTGATGGACAAAAGAAGTTCTGCTTAAAATGAAATTGGATATTCGCCACCCCATGCTTCATCGATAAAACGCATACTATGCACATTCTTTCTCATCTTTTGTATCTTTGCGGAAGGATGTTTGAGTGTTTTAGTTTAAAACATGTATAGCTGTGATGGTATTTGATGGGCCTTTTACCTCCTTTGTCAGACAGCAGCTGGAGAAACATTTTTTTTTACAGATGCTGGTTTGGAACAAGATTTCAGAGATAGGATCCTCTGTGTCTGAGTTCACTGCCAGCACCACTCTATCGATCTATATCTTGTGTGTGTGGGAGGGGGGCATTTCTGTGTGCTCATGCGTGGGGTGTGTGAGTGTGTGTGTGTGTGTAATCATGTCACAACACAGAGATAGCCAACAACAAAAGTAGGTTTCCTCAGGCATTAGTTATGATGAGTTCCTCTTGGACATAGGTGTAGATTGACAGATTGTGTGTGTGTGTGTGTGTGTGTGTGTGTGTGTGTGTGTGTGTGTGTGTGTGTGTGTGTGTGTGTGTGTGTCTACATGCTTATGTGTGCAACCATGAATTGGAGTATGTCTGTGCTTCTTCCGGCAGAGCAGCAGATTGCTGAGTAGACAAATGTGTCCATCAGCCAGAGACTCCAGACTTCAACTTCAACTGTTACTAATCAACACAACAGAGAGAAGTGTGTGTGTGTGTGTGTGTGTGTAGGGGGGTGAGGCTAGAATTGAGTGAAGAAACAAATTAGGATTGTGGGCACTAGGAAGGGGGTAGGTGACGGAGTTCAGCATGACAGAGGCAGAAATGAAGAGAATATCCTGATAGTCACAATAGCTAGGTGACCTGAGAACCATGTGTAATTATGAAGACATGAGGGTATGACAAGGCAAGACAAGATCTGACAAGGAGAGGAAGTAAAGAAGGAAATGACCAAGTGCAGACAGATTTTTTTTTTTAAAAAAGGGGGATGACAGGTGGGGGCAAGCAAGAGAGCAGGAAATAAAGAATGGGAGAACAGGCAGACCAAACCCGAGGCCCTAGACTGACTAATAAACAAGAGGAGGGGGAAGAATGAGGGCAAGGAGAGGACAAAATAATGGAGAATAAAGGAGAGGAAAATGTAAAGCAAGAACAGGAAAAAGAAAAATAGGGTTGCTTTTTTCCTGCTACTATTTATGAATGATTAACAGCACAAGGGATTGTGGTCTTCACCTGTGTGCGCTTGTTCAGTGAGTCTCATCAAAAGGTCCAGTTGAGGAAAGTGTTTCAAGAAATTGCTATCTGTAGTTTTTCTCTGAAAGCTGCACTTGTAATATGAAAGGGACCATTTGCGGTGACAAAACCACAGAGAATAATCACACATTGCTGCTTTATGGAGTTTTTAGCTAATTTTGTTTTGTCTTCATTTTCAGTCACAGCAGGAAGCTGCTTTCATAGAAAAAGCTCTGATCAAATCACTGTACACTACTTGCTCAGTACAGAGGGCAGGCAGCACATTTATGACCCTTTGTCGGTGGGCTAGTAGTTCTACCACAACAGGCTATGGGGGGCTGCAAGTACAGAGCTTCAGCCCTACCGTTTATGTCAGTTAACCTTACTGCTAGCCAGCCCAAACTATGAAATTCAGTTATGATAAAATTCAAGTAGCCTGGGGCGTCGGTGGATTAGTGGGTAGAGCAGGCGCCCCGTGTACAAGGCTGTTGCCGCAGCGGCCTGGGTTTGAATCCAGCCTGTGCGCTGCATGTTATCTCCCTTCTCTCTCCCCCCTTTTCACGCTTACCTGTCCTGTGCATTAAAGGAAAAATGCCCCAAAAATATCTTAAAAAAAAAAAAAATAATTCAAGTAGCCTAGGTCTACTGTACTGTTTCGTTTTTCTTTTAATAGGTGCCTCCAAGGCCAAATATCATCAAATAGCCTAATCATCTTTGACTTGTCATTCCTTGTGGGTTAGCTGAAAGGATGACCTTGACTATTGATTTTTATTTATTTATTTTTTTTTTTAAAGAAAGGCGAAGTCGCCTTCAGTTACATTATAACAAATTATTTTTTCTTTATATCCAAAAAATACTTTAAAAACCCTTAATTCTTAATTAGTTCATGTCAAATTTATGATGACAGTAAACTAGGAAGCAGTACTGAGCACTTGTGAGGAGGCGGGTTGGGGTGGTGATGGGTCACAAAAAATGGACTGTCAATCGGGTCTTTCTTCTAGAGTCTCATTTTTGGATCTGTGTGATCTTTAAGTGAATTTTGAGTCATTTTAAGGTACGTCCTCACCATGTTTTTTTTTTCCTAAACTTAACCTCAGTAACTTTTATTGCCTAAACCTAACCTCCATAACTTTACATTAATTACGTAACAGTATGTTAAGGATGAAGCGTCATTCATGAGGCACAGTTTCTTGGGATGTCATACGAAAGATTCTGTAAGAATACGTTGGTCATGTAATGTGTTGAAAATGAGGACATTGTTCATATCACACACTGATTCTCCATTAAGGACTGGCAAGTCAACATGGCAAGCATAAACTTTTACTGGCCCCTGGCCACTGGTTAGGTCAAACCCTGGTTTATAGGTCTGTGGACAGATTTGATCACATGATTATTAGCCCATTAAATGGCAATTATTTGTGGTTTTTAGCCTCATACTGTGGGTATAGGTTAGAATGGACCTGCCAAACGTTTAGGTTCAAAGGCCTTCATCAGCCCATTTAATGTCCCTTTGCATATCCAGCATTGTGTAACAGTTGCAGTTTAATCCACCCATCCACCACAGCTCCTTTCCCACCAGCCCATTCTCATTCCAAAGTCATCAAAAACCACTGCTTTGTCAGGGATTTCAGTGTCAGACATCTGACTCCAAAACCAATCTTTCACAGCTGTATAGTATGCTGGCAGGCAATGTCAATTTGTAATGCAGCTGGACTTAACCTTCTGTAGGGATATGATATACCACCATTCCACCAGACAAAGTGGAGATATGGGACAAACTTAAGATGAGTGCGTGTTGTCCCCTCCCACCCACAGTAGGAGTGGCAGGCCCCTTGTACCACATATGCTTATAACCACTGAAAATTACCTTTTAATGGTTTGGTAACAGCCAAATCGGCTGATTTTGTTGTTGTGATACAATCACAACCCTGAAGTTATAAACATTACCAGTGTATAGTAGGAGGTCACAGTAAAGGCTAACTTTGAAGATGGGTGTGGTCAGAGGAAAGTGTGAGTGAAGGGGCCATATTGCCTCTCCCACTTTACACCCCTGGGCCACATTCATATTAAGTCATGGGTTGGAGCCCAGCTGGTTTGATCCCATCACAAGATGGTCTCTAGTTTTTCTTGTCCTTTATTTCTTGCCATATTTGTTGCCTTAGACTAGGCATTACTTTGTGATTTTATTTGCTTTGCTATGTGTTTTTTCCTTTTGGCAGATTCATTTTCTCAGCTCAGTATGACTTCCCTTTCTGCTGATTTTTTAAGACATTTTTAATAACTGCCAAGTAAAGAAATAAAACAAAGATAATGGTTTGGATTTCCATCAAGATTTGAGTAACCTGAGCAGGAAAGGCATTACCATGCCATCTTTTCTATATTTCTGCTGGACTGAGACAAAGCACTCAGTGTTTTCTTGCCTTAGGAATATTCTCAACATATTTTTGCAGCATTGTTAAATTCAAAGCCAGAGTATAGACAGTTTCAGAAATACAGAAAACTTAAAATGTTGAAGTTTTGTGGAAACACACATACATTCATAATATGAATTTACAGCTAGCGTAAGAATGTAGCCACAAAGGACTAAGAGCAGATAGTGTAGACAGAGGGGAGACATGAGAGAAGGTGGAGTGGGTGTCAGAGGAGAGGAGTAGATGGCCTTTCTGAGAGAGAAATATTGAACACTGGCGAGAGGCAGGAACGTATCACTTAAAGTGGTTCGCAAATTGGACAGACACAGACTTGGCAACTCTCTGAGAAAATGAGGAACGAGAGAGAATGAGGACAGAGGGCGTTGGCTCTATAATGTGTAGTGGAGTGTAAAGATATCTGTCGCTTGGAGCATAGCTTCAGACAGTGGCATGCGGAATGAAAACACTCATTAAAAAGCTGGAAGCGAGGACAAAAAATAATGGACCATGCGGAAAGGAATCAAATCAGAGCCCAGATTTATATGAAGTCTTGGTGCATTCATCTCTCTCATCCCGTATGACTGTGTAACTTCTCATCTGCCTGCCTGTCTATCTGCAGAAGCTGACTGCATGGTAGAATTAACTGCTTGTCCTCTTTTTTCCTGCTGAGACCATTTTAGTTTTCAATATTGCCCAGGGTCATAAAGTCCAGTAATTGATTGTGTAATAATATTATGAGTATATCCTATAATATGGTCATCAGTATGTGGTCTGTACAGAAGATCCTCATGGTTACATGATATAAAATCATAATGACTGACCTTAGAGAACAAGCAATTATACTGTAAAAATAATGCAGTTATCACAGCTGCATGTTATGACTGAGACAATGAGAGAGAGAGATGGGACTTGGGATGGATTTTTTTTGGTAACACTTTATATAAAGGTACTGTAATAAGCGTTAATTAATGCTTAATAAGCACCAATTAACACTTAATGAGCAATTATAAGACAGAATAAGATGTTTACTACCATTAATAAGACTATATAAGTGTTAATTATAGCATAATTAACACAATTACACAATTATTATTGCATATAGGAGAATGATGATGTGTCTGGGACAATTCTGGGACAGCAAAAAAAAATAAATAAAAAAAAAAAAAATCAAAGCAATATTGAAATGGGTGTTATTTACAACGTCATTACATATGCGTATATGAACCTCGCTTTTGTCGCTTGAATAATTTCAATAAAAACTTACAAACAGCAAAAATGCAGTGGCTTTTGCTGCACCTGATCTGGCTCCACACATGCACACACATGGAACTCAACTCACTACATGACGGTCACGCTAGGTGCCACTCGCCAGCCATGCTCGCCACTCCACATCAGAGCACAGAACCTAGCAATGCTGAGATGGTTGAAACAACTGATGCAAGCCCCTCCAGTGCCGCTCTAGTTGGAGTAGGATGTGACACTTCGCTTTGGGACTCTGAAGACGATGTTTCATCTGTTTCTGCCCCTGTGGTAAGTTAGTTTGTTAAAGTAGGCTATAGGCTAACATTAGTTTGGTTTTTAGCTAGTTCTAGTTCCTTGCGATAGCTAACACTAGCAACTCAGCTAATCATGTACATGATGGCCTGACAAAGTTATAAAATGTGACTGTGTGTTCGAAATTTTGATGTTTATGATAATGACAGTAACGGTACAGTTAATCGGTTCATTCAGTCAGTAATAATTAGGCTAGCAACTTTAGCTACAGAGATGAAGGTCATGCTTGAACTAGCAGCCAGTCATGTTTCTAAATTTCCTACAGGTAAGCTGAGTATAATGAACACCCAGATAACAGTAGTATGTGTTAGCAGAACCTTAGTGTGTAACTGTGACACTCAGAGACACTGACTTTGACCGCGATTAAGAGATTGTGTGTGTGTGTGTGTGTGTGTGTGTGTGTGTCGCGGAGTCGTGGAGGGTGCCGCTAGAAATAGCTTTGGTAGCTAAGTGCGTCGCTAATGACGCTCTGTGTGAGTTAAAGTGAGTGAAATGTGTGTGCAGATGCATATGGTTGAGATACAAGAGTGACAGTAAATTGTGTGAAGCAGGATGAGCAGAGTGACTGTGTTAGGAGCATCAATGTCTGTTATGTTGAGCAGGCTAATGGATATAGGCTGCTTCATGTTCATGCTAAATCTTGCTGATTTGCTAATGCCACAGCCTGACTTCATTCCTCTCCGTCAGTAAGGTTAAAGGAGCATTTCATACATTTTGGCAATTGATGGTTGTATCAGGCTCACGCCAGGGCCACACTGCCAACGAAGTGCTGCGAAGTGCACCGAAATTTTCACGCGAGCCCGTTCACATCAGACGTGCATTTCTCCACGCCGGTCGACAAACGCTTCTGCTCCCAGCTGTTGCCTCCATCACATTTGGGGCTGTTTTTCCATCATGGGTATCTCTCTCTGTTTACGTGTGTATGCCCCAACCGCCACCCCCTATAGCCGGCCCACTCTCTCTCTGTCTCTCTCTGTCTCTCTGTCTCTCTCTCTCTCTCTCTTTCTTGTGTAAGTGTGTGTGTGTGTGTGTGTGTGTGTGTGTGTGTGTGTGTGTGTTCATCTCTCTTGCGCTCTGTTTAGATACTACTGACTAATATGTATAGCCTATATTCCTTCCCGGCTTGACAGATTCGCTCACGGCTCGTGCAGAAAATAGACCAGACGCTGAAACAATCGCTGCAGCGCTGGCCTCGGAGCTGTGCGGCGTGGCCGAAAGGAAACTGGCTTTGCTTCGAGGCGCTTCGAGGCTATTCGCAGCGCTTCCGCATCCAGTGTGGCCCTGGCGTCAGTGTGTAAGTGTTTTATTATCACTCTTGTGAAACCTGTGATGGAAAATCCTGGTATTTAAACATATATTATCCTATAATGCAGGGCCGGCTTAAGGCATACGTGATATAGGATGCCACATTGTCTTGTGGACGCTGGGAAAAAAATGAAAATAAAAGAAAAAATGATACTAATAAAAATTCACCAGTGGGTGCCTATCCTATTTTTTTCTGGAGGTAACAAATGAGCAAATACAGAAAAAAAGCTAGAAAGAGAGAAGCCAAGCAAGAAAGAAAGAAATACACTTTGCACCCCGGTTCCTCAAAATTTTTCATCTACCCTGCTCCTGCACCTGTACTATGCACACAGAGTGGGGTCTGTGTCAAAATCTGGTCAAATAGGCAGATATTTAAGTTTTACCTGCATTTCAAAATAATGACAAGGTCCAAGCCTTCAGGTGCGGGAGGAGGAAAAGAAAGTCTGATATAGAGGTATGTTGTCTGTCTTATGGGCCCGAACAAAGCATAGTGCGTCCAAATTCACACCTGTTCTTCTCTATCGATTTTCTCCACAACCGTGAGCAGAACCGTAGCTTTCCAACAAGACCAAGCCTTTGTCAGTAGTCCAATGTTTTCACAGCGAAAAAAATGAAAAGTTACACTAAAATTATGTATAACACAGCTTTCATACAGCTTTGCACTCACATTACTCTTAGATGGATTACTCGCGAATGCAGGCTTACACAGAAATGCCACACATATGACTTGAAGGTGCAGGACCACAGCTTTCCAGTGACACCACACACATCATTGTGCTGTCACCCCATCATGCTATAAATCCAGATAAGTTGTCTACAAAATAAAAACCTGACAAATTTCTTTACAATCCATTATACAGATCTTGTTATCAGTTACTTCATGTTAGGGCATTAACAACTTTGATTTTTTTCAGGTCGACTTATCTGTCAATAAAGTCGAAGTCGAGTCGATTAGTCATTTGATGACAACATCACATTGACACAGCGGAGGAAAGTGAAGTAACTCCACACGTGATGTGTGTGTGTGAAGGTCCGCACATACTCGGGCGGAACGTACACGGAACGGACTCTGCGGAAGTCCGCGTAGACTCAAAGCGGACGTCCGCAAGCCCTGTGTGCACAAAGCTCAGATTTTACGACCACGTGGACTCCGCTCTACGCACCAGTGACTGCTCGGCATGTATTTTTCACATCGGGGGATTTTTCACGGACATTTTTACAGGAAACTAACGCGGAAGAGTGCTCGACTATGAAAGCCGAATGACTGCGGACATTCCTCACGGAGTCTGCTCCGCTTATAGTACGCCCGAGTATTAGTCAAGGATAAAGTGCCAGCGTAAGCACACAGATCGAGAGAGAGGGAAAAAACACGACTTGTCGACTCCTCCCGGGGGGTGTCGACTTGTGCCACTGACGCCGACACATCGACAAATCGACTTTTCTGTTAATGCCCTACTTCATGTAGTGAGGAATATCGTATCTTACCACGTCTTAGGCTTGCGTGTGTTTCTCCCTGTCTGTCCACATGTGTAGTGCGGGAACTGCCCATTGGTCCAACAGCCCATTGGTCCGACATCCCATTGTTCCGACCATATTAAACCCATTGTTCCGAAGTCCGTTCCGAAATCATCATGATGCCCTGTGGTTAAACGTGCAATATGTAATTTTCTGCCGTTAGGGGTCTCAAACTAAAACAATAACATAAGATGGAGTTTGATGACATCACGAAGTAGCGTGGGATCATGGGTGTTGTAGTTATATAACAGATGCAGATCGCTTCACACCGCTCTGCAGCACAGGCCGCTGGAGCCCCGGCAGGCAGCAGTGCTTGCAATACACTGGTGAAAATGAGCATCACAAGCATCTCTTTGCATCTACACCACGTCAGTTGTGCTGGATTCATCATTTCAGCTGACACTAGTTCTGCTGAAAAAGCCATAGCTCTCTTTTTTAGCGACTGTCTCGCTAACCTCAGTTATTTACACTCTATTCAGAAATGCTACTTACTTTAGCTGAGTGGTTAGCAATCTGCTAGTTATTTGAGCAAACTGCTAGTTACTTAGCTTTACAGTTAGCGATGGCTTCTCCCTCTCTGCGGCTCTCTCTTGCTCAGTGTGTCTTATGTTTAGCTATTCCTCTGCCTCTTTTATCAATGCAGTTCATTTACATCAGCTCAACATGATAGAAACCTATCGTTAGATGTTGTGGTTAGGCAGCCTCCACCCCACACCGCTCAGCAGTGGAGGCCGCTGGCCGGAGCGCTGGAGCCCCGGCGGGCAGCAGTGCTTGCAATAAACTGGTGGAAATGATTAATATTTCCATAACATCAGCCAGATCTTTGTTTACCTGTCTAGCAGAACACCCGCGAGGTCTGTGGTGAATTGTAGTCCTAGATGTTCACGAAGCTCTCTCCATCTCGGACAGGCCACACCAATATTTATCCTGGATTTAAGTTAGCTCTCTTCTTATCCCAAATTCTTCTGGGATCGCTTGGTTGACCCGTATGTTTCCGTTTTACCGGGTTGTTTACCGGGACAGCTTCGGTGTCAGAAGATGCAGCAACCGTCAATGCATAATCATGATCCATGACGAGTTAGCTTAGCCTAGCAACGATAGCGTTCATTCTCTGACGTCACATCTGGTCTGCTTCTTCTTCTTCTCCTTCATTCAATGTCTATGGTAACTGGAGTTACGTCGCCATTGACATGCGCCATAATGACACGGTCCGTTACTGTTATTAATATTTCATATTTATCAGGGTTTGAAAAATTGTTGAAAACATTTCTTATAATCAAAGTACACAACCAAACAAAATATATAATACTGGTTTAGTCGTTTTTAGAAATTTTTATGTGGAAAAACTACATATTATATCTTTAAGGTCAGGTTAGTTTTAGGCACAAAAACCACTTGGTTAGGGTCAGGAAAAGATCATGGTGTGGGTTAAAATGAAAAAAAAAGTGACAAACACATAAGCCGTGAGCCTGCTCCGCCTCAAACCTTTCCCAGCTGACCCAGAGCCGGTCGCGGCGGACCATATGCCCACCGCAAGCCATACAGCACCGCGGACAGTCGGACTAACGGGATGTCAAACTAATGGGCTGTCGGACCAATGACATGGACCTATGTAGTCCAGCTTTCAAGATGCAAATATCTCCATATTGTCCAGTTGACATATTATTTTGGAGGACATCATTGGACAACTGTGAAGTGACAGAATGTCCCAGCATCATGGTTCTTATATTACCAGATTCCAGAGAGTCTCCCCTCTTCATATATGGCAGAATATGTCAACTTCCAACTTGCTATGGTGAGATACATGTAAAAATGTAAGAATTTAGTCACACAGATTTGTTTTATTCATTGATATAAATATTAATATAAAATACAAGCACATAGAAAGTCATGGGATGATGGCAAATCTGGATTGCCTGGATTGTCCTGAAAAACCCCCAAGATATAGCATGTGTATGTAGCCTTTATAATGACTGTGATATGACCTTAAAAGTAAAGGCAGTAAAAAATACCCCAAAAAAGGCCTGGGGCCCATCGGGCTAAATGCTGTTCTGTGTGTAACATCATTAGATGTTTCATTTGTTGCAGCTAGCTAGCTAAGTAGCAACAAAGCGAATGCTACATAATAATGCTACAATAGCTGTTGGACTGGATGTTACAGATTGAAGGATATGAGACTGAATGGCAAGTCAATAGCTAGCTATCTGGATAACTGCTCATTCTTGTGCTGAAATTTCGCTGACAAATGTCAGTGATAATGGCTAACACAAACTTATCCACAAAAACAGATTTCTGCCCTGGCTTGCACCAGAGATGTGAGCGCCACTTGGCATCGTAGCACACTGTAGCAAGCTTGATTGATATTGAAATATATCAATGAACTAGGTCTACACTGGATTACTGGGTTGCAAATTAGCAAATAGCCTATTAGCAATTAGGCTAAATAAAAAAATGCTGTTTTACTACTATTAGTGAGTTCTGTGACATTTTATGATTTACACCTACCCTTTTTGTCTTGAAACCATTGTGGTCCCTGATGTTTGTGTCCCCATTACCGGTGGGGTAATGTTGTTCGGGGGGGCACCAAATCTCAATCTCGCCTAGGGCACCAAAAGGCCGGCTAGGGCCGGCCCTGCTATAATGTGTTGTATAAGGTTACTTGTTTTGATTGAAGTGAACTTCTAACCTAATGATATGTGTTGCTCATTTAAACCCTACTGTGATAGCAGTGTTAGATACAGCAGAGGCCTAAGGTTACAAGCCAGAGAGGCTCCAACAACAAAGTGTCCTTGTTAGTCTCAAGAGATGTTGTGTCTTAGGAATGTCAAACCAACCTATCTACTGCAGGCGCCACATATTTTGACTGTTGATGTGCATGTGTTATGGAAACTATAAAGATAGCAGGGCTAGAGGACTTGCTAGGCACTCACTCACTCACTGACCACAAAGGGACCTCATCTGTGAGCAGATTCTGGAATTCTGGACTGAAGGTCTGAAGACTGTGCACACAGCAAGAGCCGAGGCTCTTACACCCCCACAAAGGAAGGTTGAGAGGAGGGCCTGATGTCTGGAAAACCAGGATTCCCTTCACCGTTGGGGTCCAATTAACTTGGTGGCTGTCAACACCTCGCTGTCTTTTCTGGTGAGTTTTGAGGACAACTCAGGAAAAGTCTTTTCCACCTATTGAGATAGGTTGGCAGACATGCCAGGCACCGTTTCTGGGAAGCTGAGTGCAGGAAAAGTGGTGAGCTCGGTTTAGGTCAGGGACCTAAAGTAGTGTAGGTTCGGAACCTAACACCACCCGTGATTATTTCAGCTATTAAAGGCGGACGAAAAGGTGGTGAGAAGCTGTTTGGGATAAAGGAGAAATAGAAACACTTGCTATCAAAGTAGAACAGACAGAATGAGTGAAGCGTGTCTTTTTCTTTATTTCCTTTTTGCAAGTCGTGCGTGTTTTCAGGTAAAGTTAAAAATGTTCCTTTAAAGTGATAAGTTTGTGCATTTTTTGAGATTGATTTTTGCTTCCACTAATTTGATTTACTTCTACTACTACTGAGAAAACTGAGAGGTTGATTACAATGGGATCTGGAAGGAGCAAAACCTCAAAAGGGAAAATTGAGCCTGATTATGGTGCTCCCGCAACCTGATCTCACAGATATACGTGAAATGACCACGACCTGTTAACACCGCATTCCGTGGTGGCAGCACGTAATGGGTTAAAATTACGTGCTGCCACCACGAAAACAATGCCAATGTAGAGTCAATTAGGACCCTCTCCCGTTGTGGGAGACATTCCTGTATACACACAAAAACGCGGAGGTGTCCTTGATAATTCAACAATATGACAGGTTAATGTCAAGGTCATAAAATAAAATAAATGTATTTTGCCAGCATTTGATAGCGTAGGGCTTTAAGAGCATTGTGCTGTGGGCGGATGGGGCGCGTTCCACCACTGTTTTGTAGCTACTGTCTGCTGTCTGTGGGCTTCATTCCATTTCAGATTGCCGTCCGTCTGCCGTAACCGAATCCAAACACCACTAATAAATAAATAAAAAAGAAGAGAAAAATAAGGCTGAGCACGGAAGAACCAGAGAGGAAACACCATCACATGGAGCCGTCCGCCCACGGCAAACCAGCCACCCTCCACTCCACCAGGGGAGAGCAGACTCCAGCGGACCAGAACTGTGGCTGAACCACTTCCAGTGTTCATTCATTCATTCAATCGCATGTTCAATGTGTGTGTGTGTGTGTCAGAGAGGAGTATCAATAAAAAAAAAAGTTTCCACTAATTATTTCGGTGTTTATTTATTTTATTCTTACTGGGTTTTTTTTTTTTTTTTTTATTAAAATGCGTAATATGCGTAACGCCAACAACATTATTGACCAAAAGTTAATCTAATTATTATTGTAGAATATATTTAGCAAATCACCACTCTCAACTGGAGACAGCAGCAAAAAAAAAAAAGGCATTATATAAAGCCAACAAATAGTTAATTAACTGACATGAGACACTGGAGAGGTTTTCAGTCCTATTCTATCCATCTTATTTGTCACGGAAACACGGAGGCAAAACAGAATGCACCCAGCTTCCGTTTATTTTGTGCGGCACTTCCGGTCCAGCACTCTTGACCACTGTGTAAATGGGAATCGCCTTGTTGTTTACCTTGTTGAGTTTAGCTATATATATATATATATATATATATATATATATATATATATGTATGGTACATGGTACATACATGGTTATCGAAGCTGGGCTAACCATTAGCTGTTAGCCGTTAGCAGTGTCTGTAACTCAATAACTCAATAAATGGTCCGTGAAAAAAATATTTTTTTTCCAACGGATGTCTTAGTTACAACATGATTGAGCTAACTGGAGTAGTTTCATGTCGTATCCGACAACGGAAGACTTTTAACAGATGACGTCCTGATGTTAGCTTTGCTAACTGTCCCTGTCAGCTGCTTAAAGTTACGCCCAACCCTACAAGACATCGTGATTTCCCAAAACTGAATAAATACCACACACAGCATCATGTTGTAATGGCTGTATGGTTGATGCGTACATGCTGATTTGGGTGCTATCAGAGCCGATCCGCGCATCGCTACCCAGATAGCACACATACATCTGGCCGACGTCGGCTCAATGTATCAAGTTTAGATCGTTAAGACATAGCAGGGAAAGCGTTTGCTCATTGCCAAGATGTTGCTGAGACATCGGCCTTTAATCGAAAATGACCACCACACGACGTTCAAACGATCAATAAAAGAAGCTGTGCTCAGTGGGCGCTCCTTCATTAATATTCAGGTAGAGAGGCTGTGTAGCCCGGTGTGTTTTTTCGCAGATTCGGTTCTGCTGGTACACTGGAGACGGGTATCAAGCAGTTTGTCTCACTCGGATAGATTGTGCTTTTTTGGTTCATAGTTTTTGATTGATGTGCGATTTATTCGCGTTTAGAGGGAATAAATTTCCGTTATAACGGAAACGTGGGCACAGTTATCTAATACATAGACTAACCAACTAACTAAGTGATTGCCTAACAAACAACTGAAAATTGAAAAAAAAAATAGCTTGCACCATTAGCTCCGGTAAGGGAAAGCATGAGGGAAACCGGCTGACCAGAAGTCACGCACAAAAAAACGGAAGTTGATCACTATTTACTTCCAAATCTAGGAAAAACACTTTTTAAAAACTACAATTCCCTGGGACCGTGCCATGCAGCTTTATACATATCAGCAACATATTTTTAATGTTCTCTCTTGGTTGTAGATGAACCAAAATAAACATCAAGCTAAACCTTTGCACGATCCCAATGAAGATGATGAGGCGTTGTTGCTTTCCATCAACTGTTATATTGATACAGGAGTGCGTTTACGTGTGGTAAAAACTGCAATCAAAAATACAAATACAGATGAATCAATTGGACATCGTAAATAAATGAATAGCTAACAATATTGCCGTTTTAGCTAACAATGAAACAAGCATACAATAAAGTAACCATCTCAGACAATAATATTTCAAGAAACAGTCCGCAATATAGCGAAATAAACATCCATTACTGCTGACTTACGGCATTGCTTGACCACAACTGAAGGCAAAAATGTTTAAGTGGAGCTGAAAATCTTCAGACAACAGTCTTTCTGGCCGTCCAGCGATCTCTAAAGCAGTACGAAAACAGCGAATCTTCGCGAAACCGGAAGTGACGTCATCGTAAGAAATATCGCTTAAAACAATGAAAACGACCATACAAAAATGCAATACTTTCCCCTATGGCCAAGTAAGTATACTATATATATAACTTGTTATTTTTTAAACATGAAATATGCAAAACTTTTAACAATTTTTAGACCCCTTTTTTTTTAAATGTTACATGTGAATGTGTTGCTGGGCAACACAATATTTGTAGTTCTTCTGATTTGCAAAGTAGGGCTCTAAATAGGGTTGTAAAAAGATATATCTACTGACTATATCTAATATCTAGTAAAGTCGAACTAGTTATTACACTGCATTTAGATGAACTATGTTAAGAAAAAGTGAAGATGTCGGCTAATTTTCGATATTTTAGCTAATAAGCTAGAAAAGGCGTTTTTGGGACAGTAGGTTTGTTTGCGGCTTGCCGTAAAATTGGGTCGTAAAAAGATAGATCTACTGAATATATCTAATATCTCGTAAAGCCGAACTAGTTATTACACTGCATCTAGATGTTCAGAAAAAAAGCAAGGATGTTGGCTAATCTTGGTTATTTTAGACAGTACTCTCTTTTTTTAAAACTTAAGATTCTAACCATTTTTGATATTAATTCAATGCAGATCTCTATCTTTGTTTACAAGACCCTTTACCTGAGCTATGCACTTACCACTTCACTTCCAACAATACTTTTGTACAAAACTCGACTCGACAATCATCTCATCTTCATCCGCCCCGTTGTCACACGATTAGAGGGCAATATAATATTAAATACAGAGGGGTCTCTCTGTGGAATAAAAACTCAAATTTAGCACCTCACACTCTGTCCCTCCCTATATTCAAAACTAGATTAAAAAAAAAAACTAATTGCTGAGTTGTAAATAACTGCTGATCCGGACTATCATCCAAGTATTGTTTTGTTCTGTACCTCGGTAGTTAGACACCTTATTCTTATACTTTCAACTTAATTTTGTCTCTCTTACTTATGCTCTGATTTTTTGTGTGTTTTCAACAACTTCTTCTTCTTCTTCTTTTGTGTTTTCTTACTGAGTACTTATTTTAATTTTGTCCATTTTCTCCATATTGTGTTTCTTTTTCTTTTTTTTTAAATCATCTTTTATGTTCTAATAACCTAATTGCATAATAGTGGTGAGGCCACTAGATAAGCCCGATTGAGTTTCCGACCTCTCCAACACATACTTTGTTTATGTTTTCTTTTGAGACCACTGTATAATCCTACTACAAGATGTGCAAATAAAAAAAAAATAAAAAAAAATGGGACTGAATATTTGAATAGGCTATAGCAAAAATCTAGTACAGCCTAACTATCACGTTATTATCATTATTATTATTATTATTAGTGGGAAATTATAACAGAGGAATATATTTGCCATTTTAATATCAAGAACACTTCTGTGTTTTTGTGTGTATACAGGAATGTTAAAGATATCGTTGAGGAAATCGAATTGAATCAGGGAATCCGTGTGTCCACCACCACGATGGATCCTAATTGACTTTACATTGGCATTGTTTCCGTGGTACTGGCCCGTAATTTCAATCCATTACATGTTGCCACCACGGAATGCGGTGTTAAGAGGTCGTGGTCATTTCACGTATTTCTGTGAGATCAGGTTGCGCTCCCAACGTGAGGTTTATGGAGATTAATTACGGAAAAGGAGAGATCTGTGGATCTTAAATTGCTGTTTCCCGAGAACAGACAGTATGAGTGTTTTAACAGCTCGAGGCTTCAAAGGTGAGGTTGACAGACTTAGAAAGAAGGGGATTAGGTAAGGTCAAGTTCCAGGCAGATTGGTCAGATTTTAGTAGTTGGATGAAAGAAGCCAAGCATAGGCAGGGCCCCAAAGGTTTCCTGGCGCAGTGTTCGAAGCTAGATTCAGACCTTGACGCGGCTCCACCTGAAAGGCCCCCACTGTATGTTGAACACCCCGAACCAGAGGGAGCAGCTTTCCTCTCTGAATCAGCGCTGCTTACAGAGATATTGTTCTTTGGCTGTTGAGAAGATTGAAAACGGAGTTCCCTGTTAGTTTGGACTGGGGAAAAGTGGTGGCGGTTAAGCAGGATGCAGATGAGACTGCCTCTGCTTATCTATACTGCCTGAGACAGGCAGCGATGCAGTATGGTGGACTGACCGAACTAGAGGACAGTCAAAAGGAGGAGGCAAAGACAATGACCGTTGTTTCAAGTACGGCAAAAAGGGACATTGGGCAAGAAACTGCCGTAAAGGGGGAAACAAGAAAAAGATGGGGCAGATGAGTCAGATTGACTGTGTGATGAGAGCACGAGGACGGATGAATCTGGTGACGACACTGACCTGGAAAACCAACCAACGCTTCATACATGTGAGAACACTGACACACACAACATGCACATCATGACTGATACAGAGTATGAGCTTGTTTCTGATGTGATTCTGCACCTTGAATCTAAACAGAGAGAGAGTGAGCCAGCAATATGCTGGCTGATTTCTCAGCGGAGGCATACAAACAGATACCTCGATAGGGTACACACTTTCAGATAAAGGTATGGAACTCTCTTTCTTGGTGGATTCCGGTCTAGGGGTTCACAGGACCACAGATGATTTATCATTTCGTAAAATCCTCACTGGACAATTTAAAGGCTTTTTCCTCTGCATGCTCTTTGTCTTCAAACAAAGAGAGCTAAGTGGCACCCATCTCCACAGGAGGCCTCACCTCACACCTCAGTGAGACTCAAGTCCCAAAACTATGTCGACAGACTTAGAAAGATTGGACAAGACCTTTTACAGTGACGTGTGACTCTGTTATGTCACAGGCATTTGTACAAAACCTTGTCCCTTCCACAGAACTTCCTCTTTATGCTCCAGCTGTTTCAGCAGCTCCCACCTCTTCCCGGTTGGGCCTGGAACATGAAAGGCCTAGACCCAGGCTCCATAGCCCAAACCACTAAAGGGAGGGCAACTGATCTTGATCTTTATTTATTTGAAAGGAACAGTACACATTAATGAACATCAGTATGTGAATACAGATGTAAATGTGTCGGAGTTAGCAAGCCTGCTAATTTACATCCGTCGTCCCTTGGCAGGTAACAGACAGACAGCACATAAGAGGTAGAGGAGAGAAAAAAACAAAAAAGAAAAAAAGAAGGAGTAATAACAATAATGACAGTACACAAAGAGTTCACATTAAATTACCCATTCGTACATAGATATAAAGTGCGATGCAAATTCTATAAAGTGCCGGGACTCTCTTGCAAACACAAGGTTTGCAACCAGCTTTACAGCAACAAGGAACTAAGTTGGCACCCAGCTGGTAACTCTGCAAGGACCCGAGCGACCAGCTTCCTCGGATCAGAACCTTTGGAACAAAGGACCCAACAAAGACTGCAGCTGAAACCACACCTTCCCAGCCTTCTTCTGCCGGCTAACAGCAGCACACCACCAAGTGACTCTTTCTTCCATCCATTCAAGGATCGGTAATATAACAACTGGGCATAGCTTATCACAGCTTTACAAGCTAAGCAAGACTGTTTAACTTGTTGTATGTGATTTAATGCTGTTTACTGAGTTATTGTTGTGATTGTTGGCAGTTAGGTCATTGATTAGTTGGCTTCGCCAAAGCTAAGTGTTTAGTTTGCTAATACTGTTTACAAACAGATTCTTGCATGCAACTAAACAATCTCTGCACTAATCAAGACCGTTTGCAACACACGTCACAACCACATAGACTCATTAACAAATAGGCTTTCAACAGAGCTGCACCCAAACAGGCATTTCAAAGTTTCCGCTTCTTTTCCTTTGTCTTTGTCCTGACCACACGGTCAGACAACCACCTCCCCCAAAAACTGAAGCAGCCTTGATACGGCCATTTTGGTAGTTCTCTGTTGTCAGCTATTTTGTTTTGTAGGCCAAACAGCTACTTGACCACCACACCCGCCTTTGTCTTTCTCTTCTTTCTCTCTCTCTCTCTCTTTCTCTCTCACACACACACACACACACACACACACACACACACATATACACACCAAGCTTGTATATAGTTTAGTAGTATTTGTGTGTTTTGGTTTGCTTTGCTAATTTGTGAATAAATATAATTCTTTGGAATCATACCTGCTGTCTGTTTAACGTTGCACAAGAGTGAATGAATAGTCAACCTCTGCTGTGTCAAGAACTCCAAAATCCTTCATGCGTTACTGTTAATTTAGATTGTTGTCATTAATTTATTTATTAATCAAACTCCAAATTAATAGTTTAGCCTACTTTATGAGACTGATATCTTTAACTGGCTATCATTTTCCCTTTACGGGAATGGTGCCCCACGAGGTGATTTAATGTTAATTAAGTCACATTATTTAACATAATTATTAATTATTTCCGATAGCCAATTAAACCCCAACATATTTGGTACCTCCGTGTGAAGCCTAGTGTGTTGATCCCAACATTTATGGTGCCGCCGAGTGAGGTAAATATATGTTGATTCCCAACACCAGGGCCACAGAATCAGTCGTAAGACGTTGTGATTTTCATCCAAGTGCTAAACCTAAACTGAGTGGGAGATACCCGAAAACAATTGGGGTTGCAGGAGTAGCGATTATTGAAAAATTCACTGCTCCGCTGAATTGTTTTGATTCTGAGACAGGGAAATCTTTCAAACACTCATTCTTGTATTCTGAGAAATCCCCTTTCAATCTGATGGGACGAGATCTCATGTGTATGTTGGGAATTGTTTTGATTTGTACACCTGATGGCATTCAGGTGAGGAGAGAGAATGAAATGAAGGAAAGTTCTGTTTTTTCTCCAACACGCTGAGGGACAGTTTGCGTGCGAGTGAAAGACAGATCTCCCTCCCTCTGTTCTGCTGCAGACATACACATACATGCTGACGTCACATGCCTGCACTGCACGGCACATAATCACGATGTCACACACTGACCGTGATCTTGAGGACATCTGGTATAATACAGGACAGGAAAAGGAAAAGGGTTACAGCTAGACTGGTTGTATTGGAATGACGTTAATTGTGATATCTCGGTGAAACTTCCTGATCGATTGCATGAATTGATTTTGTCACAAAACTCTGATCCACACATCTCACTGGTAAATCACAACCGTGCAGACCTGAGTCTGTAGGTGCAGGAGCTGAGCGCCACTCCATGCTGGAAGTCTACAACTGATCCTCATATTGATTTTAATGAGGAAATGAGGGTGTACAAAAAGAAACTAAATTGTGCCATTGAGACTTCCCCTTCAGTCGTGTTTGCAGACAAGACTGGTTTTGATGCTGACATGTGCATGGTTAAATCCATTGCAGACATCCCAGAGCTACAGCAGGTTCCCGCTTATCTCGGGGCCAAAAGGAAACATGATGTTTGTCTGATCAAAATCTGCGAACCTGTGATAATAACACCTAAATCAGACTACAGACCCTGTCGTAATCAATATCCTCTCAGACGTGAAGCAGTTGAAGGCATTAAACCTGTGTTTGATGATCTGTTGAAAGCGGGCGTGATTGTTCCATACGTGGACTCTCCTATGAAAACGCCCATATTAAAATAAAATAAAATAGTAATAGTAATAAAATAGCAATAGTAGTAAAATACGACCTGATGGCGAACCTGCAGCATGCGCGCAGATGGCACTGGGGACGGGGGTCCCCCCCAGATTTATAGTGACCCCGATCTGCCCCCCCCACCCCACTGTCCCCCGCACAAAAACAGGATCAATGTTCCGTTAGTTAGGCTAACTTACATTGCAGCACAAAGTTGAAATGGCAGCGGTAGTAGCCTTGTCAGTGATCAATCCACATTACACCGATTCAAGAAGGGGAAAGGCTGGAGCAGATCCTTGCTGAGTTGGGAAAGTAAGGTGTTCAATTTTCCACATAATTCTTGGTAAATAACACTGCATAGCTGATTCATTGATAGCTGATCCACTGATGGTGTGTTCAGTTGTACTCGTAAGTCGGAATTTTGAAGTTGGAAAAGCATTGAAATATAGCATCTACATGTATAAATGTTTGGGTTTTCGTTTCATTTCATTAACTGTCCATTTTTTTTTCAAATTCCATGTCCCAGTTTTTAAACTGACCAAAAGACTCCTTAGCCACGCCTGCCACGGCAGCTGCTGAAGCACCACCGGTTCCAGCTCCCCACGCCCCGGCTCCTGACCTTGCTCCGCCCGAAAAATTCTCCAGTGAGTCTGGGGAATGCCACTCATTCATAGTGAACTGTGAAATGCATTATGAACAATTGCCATCAGCCTTTCCCACAGAAAAATCCAAGGTGGCGTTCATGATCTCCCATCTCACTGGGAGAGCGAGGGCGTGGGTAACGGCAGAATGGTCCCGTGCCTCACAGATCTGTCAATCACTGGACCATTATCCACTGAAAGCGGATGGAATTCCACGGCATTGTATGATGCATTTATCAAAGGACTCTCTGATCCTATTCAAGATTTGTTGATTCCACTCGAATTGCCTGAGGATCTTGATGCTGTAATAGCATTAGCTGTTAGAACTGACCATCGCTTGAAAGAGCGAAGAAAGGACAAGTCACGAGCTACAGTTCTCCATGATCACACCAGAGGTCGCCCTTCACCTGCTTCACCTGGCTGGAGGGATTTTCCTCGCCCATCATCGCAAGCCCCGCGGAGAACAGCGTTCTCCGGGGGCTCGGAGGAACCCATGCAGGTAGGACGAGCCAGGCTGTCAGCGGAAGAGCGACGTCACCACCTGCAGGAAGGGAGGTGTTTCTACTGCGGGGAACAAGGCAACTACTAGCTGCCCAGCAAAGGAGAAGGCCACCAAGTGAAAAGGGGACCCCTGGAGAGTCGCTTCTCCACCTCTGACAATTCCTCTTGCTCTCTGACTAACATCCAGGTAACACACCATGACACCACAGTTTCGCTGGGAGTGTTAGTTGACTTTGCGGGCTGATGAAAGTCTTATGGACTGGAGTTTTGTCCACAAGATGGATATTAGGACTGAACTTTTGCCTCAGCCTTTGAAATCCAGTGCCTTAGATGGCGGCTTCATATTTAATGTAACACATGCGACTGAACCTGTGGCAGTGTGCATTGAGGATCACCATGAACTAATAACTTTTCACCTGTTTTACTCAGCCCAACATCCCCTGATCCTAGGGTTCCCCTGGCTCAAGAGACACAAACCCCACATTGACTGGTGTAGGGTTATGATTTGGGGAGGGGCTGGGGTGGGGTCAGGTGTTGACCCTAGCAATGAAGTGGAGATTGGAGTTGTTGCTGACCTTAACTCTGTTCCTGTTCCTCCCCACACAGACTTAAAGGTCTACCTGCCCGACTTCACCTCCATTCCCAGTTGCTACCATGATCTCAAGGAAGTGTTCAGCAAAAGTAAGGCCACTTCTCTGCCACCCCACCAACCTTATGACTGCCCCATTGACCTTATCCCGGGGGCACCGATTCCTAAGGGGAGACTTTATTCTATTTCCAGCCCTGAGAGGGTAGCTATGACCGAGTACATTGAGGCTTCTTTAAAAACAGGACTCATACGCCCCTCATCGTCCCCAGCAGGAGCAGGGTTCTTTTTTGTCGGGAAAAAAGATGGTTCCCTGGGACCCTGTATTGACTATGGACCATTAAATGACATTACCATTAAGAACCAGTACCCTCTGCCCCTCATGTCATCGGCCTTTGAGCAACTGCAACAGGCCAAGATTTTTTTAACCCAGTTAGACCTAAGAAATGCTTACCACTTGTTCCGCATTAGAGAGGGCGACAAGTGGAAGACTGGTTTCAACACTCCTTCCGGTCATTATGAGTACCTTGTGATACCATTCGGCCTGACCAATGCTCCTGTGGTGTTTCAGGCCCTGATCAACGATGTGCTGAGGGAGTTTCTTAATCAGTTTGTATTTGTCTATTTGGATGACATCCTGATTTTTTCCCCTGACAAAGACACTCACATTCACCATGTCCACCAGGTCTTCCAGCTGCTGCTGGAGAAACAGCTTTATGTTAAAGCAGAAAAAATTGAGTTTCACACCGATTGTGTGTCTTTTCTGGGCTTCATCATAGCCCCTGGAAAGATACAAATGGACCCGGATAAAGGCTCAGTGGCCGGATAAAGGCTCAGTGGCCTACACCTGATAACCGCAAGAAGGTTCAGCAGTTCCTGGATTTTTCTAACTTTTACAGGCAGTTTATCAGAAACTTCAGCGCCATAGCTTCTCCTCTTCATGCTCTCACCTTTCCTCAAGCTCCGTTCCTGTGGTCTATCCAAGCTGAGGGGGCCTTCACCCGGCTCAAAGAGATGTTTACCATCGCCCCCATTCTCACGGTTCCAGGCCCCAGTCGGCAGTTCGTGGTGGAGGTGGATGCCTCTAACGACGGTTCTCTCTCATCGTTCTGCCAAAGACCACAAGCTGCATCCATGTGCCTTCCTGTCCAGGAAGCTTTCATCAGTGGAGCGGAACTATGATGTCAGTAACCGTGAGTTACTAGCTGTAAAGCTAGCATTAGAAGAGTGGAGACATTGGTTAGAGGGGGCTCAACACCCATTTATTGTCTGGACTGATCATAAGAACCTGGAGTATATTCGCAAGGCCAAGCGTTTGAACTCCCGCCAAGCCAGATGGACACTGTTCTTTAACCGCTTTGACTTTGTTTTGTCCTACAGGCTGGGGTCCCAGAACACCAAGTCAGATGCCCTGTCTCGTCTGTTTGACCCCGAGCCTGCTGCCAAGGAACCTGAGCCCATCCTGCCACTGCGCCGTGTGGTAGGAGCAGTAACATGGCAGATAGAATCTGAGGTGAAGCGCGCTAATGGTGAGAACCCTACACCTAGCGGTTGTCCTGATAATCGCCTGTTTGTTCCTGTTGCCATGCTTGGTCACTGTCATAACCAAGAAACGTTGTTAAGTTAATTTAATCAGTTTGTCTTGTTTCTATGTTGCCTCGTGATTTCCTGTTTTATTTTGAAAGTTAACTCAGGCAACTTGCTCCTTTCCCTGTGTGTTTTCCAGCTGGTCTGATTGTCTGCCTCGCCCCTGATTGTTTCCACCTGTGCCCTTACCCTGTGTGTATATATTGTCTGTGTCTCCCTTTGTCCTGTGCCAGTTCATCTTGTCCTTCATGTCAGTGAACCAGCGTCGTATCACTGTCTTGTTATTTTGATACTTTGTTCATGTTTATTTTCTGTTTGATTTTCATAGTAATAGTTCAGCCTCAGTAGAGTGATTTTCTGTTTGTTTTTTCATAGTGAAGTTCAACCTCAGTAGAATGATTTTCTGTTTATTTCCTAGATCATTTTTTTGTTCTTCAATTTAGTGTAGGGTTTTCCTCTTTCGAGAGTGATTTTCAGTTTGTGTTGAATAAACTTTGATTTTGTACTTTGCCTCTCGAGTCGTGCATTTGGGTTCAGGTCCTTTGTTCGGTCTTGATGGAAGGCATTTGGACTTACCTGAAGTAGGCTAAATGTAAAATAACAGCATTTTAGGCTATAGGTGAATATCTTTAATGCTGTTATTTTTATGTATATTGTTATTTTAGTAAGCAGCAAACCAGTTTGGTAAACAAAGACCTACCTACATGACTAATGTTCATTCAGTCAGAAAACTGTAAAAAAAAAAAAAAGTGTGTTTGTGTGTGTATATATATATATATATATATATATATATGTATATGGGTCAGACGAATAAGGATTTGAAAATTGAAAATCAGCTAAAAATGCCAAATTAGGCACTTCCTATTTTTATTAGTGTCCTGTATACAACTCAACAAAAGGGATTCATTTTAAAAATGCAATTAATATTTTTCAGTCAATCATATGGATAATCCCATGGAAAATGTCCTTCCTGGGTAAGGGGAATGGAATTGAAAATTAATTAAAATGACTACCATTGTTGGCATATAAAAGTTTCTAGATAACTATTAAAGCTCAACAAACAATAACTGTTTAGAAAACAACATTTTCATCACAAATAATGTAATATATTTGGATATTTATACTGAAATCGGTTCATTAGTTGCTCACACAATGTTCCATGCCAAAAAGAGAAAAAAGATGGAAAATGTCTTAAAATGTTTTATAGTGAAGGTAAAAGGGTTGTTATTGTAGAAAACATGACTGAGTAATATAACATGAAAATCTGGGTTAAATTACTTGACTGTGTCATTGTTACCCAGAATGATATGCTGTTAGCCAGGAATGACATACTGCAGGATTTCCAAGTATTATCATAAAAGGCTGTCTCAGGAACATCAGTTTTTCAACAAATATACATACAAAGAGACTGACAGCTGTTAAAGATTTGATGTTTTTAATCTTTAATTTCATGCTACAATGTAAATTTCATTTTATTTATCAAGTAAATTTTGAATGAATGTTCAGGTAACCATTACATACTATAACCATACACATGTGAATGTTCAAGTAACTGTAACCAACATTTTTATTTATAGTTCTATTAATGAATGGAGCATTGAAACAAACATTCGAACCTAAACCTTTCTTTCAGATCATCAATCAATCAATCAATCAATTTTATTTATAAAGTCCAATATCACAAATACAATTTGCCTCACAGGGCTTTACAGCATACGACATCCCTCTGTCCTTTAGACCCTCACAGCGGATAAGGAAAAACTCCCCAAAAAAAACCCTTTAACGGGGGAAAAAAATGGTAGAAACCTCAGGAAGAGCAACTGAGGAGGGATCCCTCTTCCAGGACGGACAGACGTGCAGTAGATGTCGTACAGAACAGATCAGTATAACAAATTAACAGTAATCTGTATGACACAATACAGTAATCTATATGACATCCTCGGTAATGACAGTAGCTTACAACAACATTCATGAGAGTAATAATACTGTTGTTATAGATCTGGCTACTGTGGTACAACATCATATTTTTTGTTTTATCACAGACATGAGTGTGAATATGGTATGAATGCTGCTCAGGCTCTTTTTAAACTTGTGGGGGTCTTCTCTCTCTTCCAGGTACTTGGAGTTGCACTTTTTGAGCTTGTGGGGGTCTTCTCTGTGTCCCCTGTGCTACTAAAGTCTATCTCATTTGGACTGCGGCAGTCACAGTCCCTGTTTGTTCCTCGACTGCAGAAACAGGACAGTTCTCGGTGTCTCAGCTTCCCAGGGGTGAGAGAGATAATTTGATGAATTTCCATGGTGCCCTTTATGACTGGCAGCTTCTCAGGACAGCTTCATCATGTCTCAGGATGTCCTCTTCTGAGACCCAAAAGTATTTTATACTTGAAATTGTGCTCTGTAATGCATCAAAGAGGTCTTTGGGTGTCTGGATGTCAGCACCCATTTTCACCTTTCGTCAGGAGTGGGCTTTACAGCGGCACCCACTCTGTCTGGTGCACCTTTTCCGTGAGCTTTTTCGGAAAAGCTCCATGTGACTTGATTGTGTTGGTTCTTTTTGTTTCTATACTGAGACACAGGCCCGTTAGACTCACAAGTCAGTCTTTAGACACTTTGCTTAACTAAAGACTGATGACTTTCTCCCTGATTTTGTGTTTAGATGGAGGGATACAATTTCAGAGTTTAGAAAACTCCCAAGTTATATTTATATATTTGTAACATTATAAATAGGGCAGTCCTTCGGTGGCTCGCTGAACTCTTGTGCTCGTAAACATAGTCCGACTAGAAACACGTGTAGCGGTACAAAATGGCTCAGCTGCGCTTGCAAAAATGCCGTCAAAGTTAATGGATGTTTGTCGTGTTTGCGGCAACACATTCTCGCCAACTAAAAGAGCAGAGTTTAGCTATATCTATATCTATATCTATATATACCTATCTCACATTTTTCACGTCACTATATCACCGTTTAGACTAATATGATGTTTGTAAAGTCTATAAACACAATGATTGAACAAAGATTACTATTTCTGTGTGCACGTTTTGGAATTAATAACATCGTTACCGTAGATTAGCTGGGCTAACCGTTAGCTGTTATCCCTGTTAGCCATTAGCGGTGTCTGTAATAGGTAATAACTCATTAAACGGTCCGTGAAAAAAATATTTTTTTCCAGTGGATATCTTAGTTACAACATGGTTGAGCTAGCAAAGCAGTTTTATGTTGCTATGTATGTTTTTTATTCAGTTTTGGGAAATCACAATGTCCAGAAAGCATCAGTGGCTGCAGCTGACAGGGACAGCTAACAGCAGCAACAAAACTAACATCAGGACGTCATCTGTTAAAAGCCTCCCGTTGTCGGATACGACATGAAACTACTCCAGTTAGCTCAATCATGTTGTAACTAAGACATCCGCTGGAAAAAAAAAAAAAAAAAGGATGAGCACACGTTTGATAAAACGGAGTTAAATCTCTCGGCATCCATTTTCAAGCTCTCTGTGTGTTGTTGTTTCCTTGCGGATGAGAAAAGGGGGAGTGCACATTTCTGGGAGGGCGTGTCCTTTTCAAAAATGCAAGAGACGTTGCTTTATTGCCGGCCGTTTTCACCGGGGTATTAAACACACTTTAGAAAGGAGTGTCCCCGACTATTAGAAGGCGGAGATCTCTGATTGTCTGGTGGCGAGACTACAGGCCCGTCACTCAGTGGAGTGGACCGTGGATCATTGTCAAACTTGGGTTATGCATCTTGATGTCCTTTAAAATTGGCTTGATGTGTCCCCACACAGCTCGCTTGTCATGCTTGTCAGGCTGTCGGCAGTTATTGCATATGACTGGATCCCCTCTGATGTGTAGACTGACTTGTGTGTATGGTGGCCTGTTGATTGCTTCCACCAAAATGGAAAGCTTGGATTTCTGTGTGAAGTTTGCACGCGAATTTCTCAGAAGTCCATGTGGAACACTACCTCAGTAACACTGATGGTGTCTTTAAGTTCTCTGCACTGCTCAACCTGGTGTAATCAGTTGTAATGATGCTTGGCAAGCAGATCAAGTTTCTCGTTGAGTGTTCCTAGTACGTCCTGCCATGTACCACCTTCATTCATTTTGACAAAATTTGTGAATTCCTTATCGCCATTTGTGGTCTTGTAGTGAATGTGTTCTCTTCTTGAACATCTGTTTCTATCTCTTTGTAACACCAGTCCACACAAACACGATACATGCAGTCCTTTCTTTTAGCATCGCACACTATAGTGGCCAGCAACTCTGAAATGCTTGCTGTTTTCACTAAACCACTTTGGGCTAGTTTCTCTGCACGTTTTCATGGTCTATGTATGCACAGGTGTCGTGATCACTTGTTTTTGGTTCTATTACATAGAAGGGACAGCGGCGTAAAAACTACCTATATGACAGTGTAAGTTCCTTCTTTGTTTCTTTGTTGTATTGCACATGGAGCTCTTTCAGTGTTTTTTGGAAGACTCTTCTCTGTACCTTATTTTTTTTTTTGGTAACTGTGTCTTTTTTTCCTGGTAGCAGTCTGTTTGACCCACAACACAACAGGAGGGTTAACTAAAACATCTAAGCCGTTTGCAATGAGTGTAAACCTATTTTGATATTTTTTTCCTTTTTACTGATCTGCCTTCACTACTAAATCACAACACCATGCTCTCTTTTCCTCAAGATACTCAGCCCTAGCTTGTGGATCAGCATTCTTCCTGGCCCTGTAAAGTCTCAGCCTCTCTTTATTAGACAGCGGCATCTGGAAGAACAAAACTGATCCTGAAACATCAAAAGCTGTACTAAAACCTTATTAAAAACATAGATATTAGATTATAGCATTATTATTGGTTCATTTTTGGACAGTAACTTCACAAAAAGCTATGATAATGGCCTGTTTTCATTGAATCAGATGAATTCAAGAAAAACAACAGAAAATGGCATAAAAGTTTGAAGGATACATAATATTGTTATTAATATAATATACAATATCAAGTCAATGCCTAAAAAGCTACAAACACTAATACAAATCTGTATTGATAAACATGTCCACTCTGGATAACAGAGGACATGTCCTGGGTAACAGAAGATCTTTGTTATCCAGGGAGGACATATCGTTATCCAGGAAGGACACAAAAACAGTTTTCCCTTTATAATCAGGCTTTAACTAGGCCTACTGTGGAAAACTTTAACTTAAGCTTCAACACATCAGTGTCACATTTCACATGAAATAAGTAGTTTTTAAATATATAAACATCATAAATGTTTTATTAGCGTTATCCAGAAAGACACATGATTTGAGGACATAACGCACCATTGACCGAAAAGGTCAAAATATGAACATTTTAAGAGAGACTTACTAACCTTGTAATGTGTTTTGGGGGTCCTTCAGAATCTTCTGAGTCTGTCACATGACTATCCAAATCCAAATATGGTCATATTGTATGTATGTCTGTTACCCAGGAAGGACATCGTGGAAATCCAAATATGGAGACAAAAGTATTTCTTGCGTAAAAGTGTAAATAAGCCTAACATTGTTACTATATTTGCAGATGTCATTGCAAACATTAACACAATTATGCCCCAGTAGATAATTCATGCTTTTATTAACATTTCTGACATTTTTGGCATATGTTGTACTTAGATAGTAGGGAGGTTATCCAGGAAGGACAGTTTCTTATAGTGAATACTCATATGAGCAAGTAAAGAGGGGAGAGTTGAGTAACATAATGTAGTGTTTTGAAATATTTATATATTTTTAACATTATAAATATGCTCTGGACACGAGAATTGACATGCCACGTCTTTGACCCATATATATATATACCACATATACCACATACCACCATATCTCTGGGCAATCCCAGAGCTGATGCATCTGCAAAAGCAGCCTCAAAGCTGCCATTGCCTTCAGCCTTGCATGCTACCTCACTAACCCCTGCTTCTACTCCTACAGTTGTGGCTATGGCTGAGATAATAAAGACGTGCACATAAGGGCTTCTCTGGTAGAGAGGGCCGTTTGGAAAAAAGCTGGATGTACTGTGGTTGATAAAGTGTGGACGGGCCCTGATGGCCTGCCCTGTCTCCCTCACTACCTTTTTCATTTCTTTGCTAAATTGACACATGGTTTGGACCACGTGTCAAAGGGGGGCATGGTTGATGAGATACGGAGATACTGGTTTACAAGAGGATTTTCCAGTTATGCCACATAGTTTTGCAAAAGATGTGTGATCTGTGTTACAAAATGTGGGGAGGGGTATCAAAATACCACAGGCTGCACATCCACCTCCAGAAAGACCTTTTGATCACTTGCAAATGGATTTCATTGATCTAACACCAACTGAAGGGGAAAAGTTTGTTTTGGTGATTGTGTGCATGTTTTCAAAATGGGTTGAAGCTTTTCCCACAGTTAAACAGGATGCAGCAGCAGTGGCGAAGGCTTTGATGACTCTGATAATTCCCAGGTGGGGAATTCCAATTTGTGAGTTCATGGGTATTGATTGGAGAGACCATTGTGCATATCACCCAGCCTCTGGAGGGGCATGTGAGAGAGAAAATGTAACTTCGAAAAACAAACTTGTGAAAGTGTGTGAGGAGACTAAGATGTCATGGACAAAAGCTCTTCCTATTGTGTTGATGCACATGAGGGCTAGAAGGAGGAGCAGAAATGGATTCAGTCCATTTGAGATCTTATTTGGCAGACCTCTCAATGCTGGGATTGGGCCTGTTAAAAGGCAGTTGCCAGACACTGGTCACTGCAAGGATGAAATGTTACGATACTGTGCAACCTTGTCCTCTGTGTTGTCTGAAATCCACCAACAGGTGAAAGTTGCCCTGCACAAACCAGTGGAAGGTGTTGGGAATCAACATATATTTACCTCACACGGTGGCACCATAAATGTTGGGGTCAACACACTAGGCTTCACACGGAGGTACCAAATATGCAGGGGTTTAATTGGCTATTGGAAATAATTAATAATTATTATTATTAATAATTAATAATTATGTTAAATAATGTGACTTAATTAACATTAAATCACCTCGTGGGGCAACATTCCCGTAAAGGGAAAATGATAGCCAGTTAAAGATATCAGTCTCATAAAATAGGCTAAACCTTTAATTTGGAGTTTGATTAATAATTAAATTAATGACAACAATCTAAATTAACAGTAACGCCTGAAGGATTTCAGAGTTCTTGACGCAGCAGAGGTTGACTATTCATTCACTCTTGTGCAACATTAAACAGACAGCAGGTATGATTCCAAAGAATTATATTTATTCACAAATTAGCAAAGCAAACCAAAACACACAAATTCTAACTAACTATATACAAGAGTCACTTGGTGGTGTGCTGCTTTGTTAGCCGGTAGAAGAAGGCTGGGAAGGTATGGTTTCAGCTGCAGTCTTTGCTGGGTCCTTTGTTCCAAAGGTTCTGATCCGAGGAAGCTGGTCGCTCGGGGTCCTTGCAGAGTTAGACGCTGGGTGCTAACTCACTTAGTTCCTTGTTGCTGGAAAGCTAGTATGCAAACCTTGTGTTTGCCAGAGAGTCTGTGATCAATTGCCCTCCCTTTAGTGGTTTGGGCTATGGAGCAGGGGTTTGGGCCTCTGCTGTCCCAGGCCCATCCGGGAAGAGGTGGGAGCTGCTGAAGCTCCAGGGGCAAGAAGAGAAAGGAATCTATTGGAAGGGAGCACAAATCTACAGATGCCTGTGACATCAGAGTCACATGTCACTGTAAAGGTCCAATCAAGTTTTGGGACTTGAGTCTCACTGAGGTGTGAGGTGACACCTCAATTCAATTCAATTCAATTCAATTTTATTTATAAAGCCCAATATCATAAATACAATTTGCCTCACAGGGCTTTACAGCATACGACATCCCTCTGTCCTTTAGACCCTCACAGCGGATAAGGAAAAACTCCCCAAAAAAACCCTTTAACGGGGGAAAAAAATGGTAGAAACCTCAGAAAGAGCAACTGAGGAGGGATCCCTCTTCCAGGACGGACAGACGTGCAGTAGATGTTGTACAGAACAGATCAGCATAACAAATTAACAGTAATCTGTATGACACAATACAGTAATCTGTATGACATCCTTGGTAATGACAGTAGCTTACAACAACATTCATGAAAGTAATAATACTGTCGTTATAGTTCTGGCTACTGTGGTACAATATGTTGAAAGTATATATTAGTATCAGGCAGTATACATGTATGATAATATCATATGTCTATAATAGCAGTAGAAGTATGACTAATGATTAATGATGGCAGCAGCAGCAGCAGCAGGAGGCATCTGGCAGGACCACGGCAGCAGCACAACCACACACGTCACACTATCCAGGCACCGCTGCAATATGAGTTAACCTGAGAGACAGTGGAGCACAAAGGCTCCGGAGAAGAAGCCGAGTTAGTGACATCCAGAATGGCCGAGTAAAAAAGATACAGTAATAGGATACGAGAGAGAGAGGGAGAGAGAGAGAGAGAGAGAAGGTGCCCGGTGCATTATAGGTGGTCCTCCGGTAGACTAGGCCTAAGTCAGCCTAACTAGGAGCTGGTACAAGGCAAGCCTGAGCCAGCCCTAACTATAAGCTTTATCAAAGAGGAAAGTCTTAAGTCTAGTCTTAAATGTGGAGACGGTGTCTGCCTCCCGGACCGTAGCAGGAAGATGATTCCACAGGAGAGGAGCCTGATAGCTGAAGGCTCTGGCTCCTGATCTACTTTTGGAGACTTTAGGGACCACGAGTAACCCTGCATTCTCAGAGCGCAGAGTTCTGGTGGGATAATATGGCACTATGAGCTCTCTAAGATATGACGGAGCTTGACCATTTAGAGCTTTATAAGTTAACAGTAGGATTTTAAATTCAATTCTGGATTTTACAGGGAGCCAGTGCAGAGAAGCTAAAACAGGAGAAATATGATCTTGTTTCTTAGTTCCTGTTAGTACACGTGCTGCTGCATTCTGAATTAGCTGAAGAGTTTTTAATGATTTACTAGAGCTACCTGATAATAGAGAGTTACAGTAATCCAGCCTCGAGGTAACAAAAGCGTGGACCAATTTTTCTGCATCTCTTTGGGTCAAGATAGGCCTAATTTTTGCAATATTACGCAGATGAAGAAATGCAGTCTGTGAGGTTTGTTTTAAATGAGAATTGAAAGACAGATCTTGATCAAATGTTACTCCGAGGTTTCTTACGGTAGTGGTAGAGGCCAGAGCAATGCCATCGAGAGAAACTATGTCATCAGATAAAGAGTCTCTCCTCCTTTGGAGATGGGTGTCACATAGCCATCTTTGTTTGAAGACAAAGAGCATGCAGAGGAAAAAGCCTTTAAATTCTCCAATGATGATTTTACCAAATGATAAATCATCTGTGGTCCTGTGAATCCCAACAAAGAGAAGCTGCATGATTTCAATCCAGGTGAGTACGTGAGAGATCTGAGACGAAAGAACTGGAAAGGTCGCAGGTGCAACGGTCCAGTCACACACACTATGATCACTACTACCCGCCGCACAAAGCGAAACGAGCTGTGGTAAGGGTGCCCCCCCTGGAGAAAGGTTTTGGGGGTTTCCTGCCATGGTGGGGAACAGTGAACAATGCACACAAGATTGATGCTATAGTTATGGACTTGGAGAATCTCACAGACGGCATGGCTACAGGTTTCAGCGCACTCACACCAACACTACAGGGCCTCAGAAATGTGGCTCTACAGAACAGGATGGCTCTGGATTTAATCCTGGCCAGCCAAGGGGGTGTTTGTCACATTGTGGGTACTGATTGCTGCACATACACACCTGACGTCACTGATCACACGTGTGGTTTATCATCTTAATTATCTGTTACATCTGGAGAAGAGTGATGACACTGAACTCGGAGCAGGTATGGACCTGTGGTCCTGGTTTTCTTCGAGTGTATGGAAAGCATAATGGACCTGTTTGCCCCTGTCATAGTGGTTTTGCTGGTGCTATGCATTGTTATGTGTTGTGTCGTTCCCTGTGTGAGATCTCTGATTACATCAAAAGTATCGTCTGCTGTAGGGCGCTATGCGCAAATGGAACTGTGGACTCCTCCTTACAATTCACAGGAGACACTCGTTTTAGTTCTTCTTCTGATTCACATTTATTTGTTTTAGTTATCATTCAAGTTGATTCATCAGTAGTTTGATTAGCAAATCACATTTATCATTTATTCACATTTTAATCACATTTTTACATTATATTACTTCACATTGATTACACTTGGCATTAGTTTAGTAGACACCAGATTTACTCAATTTATTCTTTTGATTTTCTCTTTCATTTTATTTTTTATTTTTATTACTTATTTTATTCATCTTCATTTGCTTTTATATAAACGTTCGCATGACAGTGTTCCCTTTATTGATTGTGTATTCTCTTTAAAGATGACATTTTTCATTTATGCTTATCTTGCTTTAGCGTAGAGTTTAGTTTAAGGGATTTTTTTTGTCCTCATCATATAGAGGTTTTTTCCCTTATTAGGTAGTGTAGTTAGATGGACAAGTCTTTTACCCTCTCCTTTGCCATATAGGGAGGGGGATGTTTGGCTTGCCTGTGCATGTGGCCTGTGACTTCTTCCTGACTTCTCCCATGTTGGAGGCTGGAAGTACTGGCGTTTGGCTGGTACGGGTGGAACTTGTAGGACATAAGGTTGTAAGATAATTTTCAATGCTTTTGGTTTAGCATTTGAATGCTAAAAAGGGTGGAATGTGATGGAAAATTCTGGTGTGTTACGTTTACTTGTTTTGATGAAACTGAACTTTTAACTTAATGATATGTGCTGCTCATTTAACCCCTACTGTGATAGCAGAGGCCTAATGGAAGTAGGTTAAGGGTTACAAGCCAGAGACTCCAACAACAAATTGTCCTTGTTAGTCTCAAGAGATATTGTGTCTTAGGAATGTCAAACCAACCTATCTACTGCAGGCGCCACATATTTTGACTGTTGATGTGCATGTGTTATGGAAACTATAAAGATAACAGGGCTAGAGGACATGCTAGGCACTGTTCATGCGGTTGTATGTGTGACTCCATTCATGAATGCTTATTAAAACTCAAGAAAGACAGCCAACGTGTGAAGATTTTTTTCTTTAAACTGCTTATTAAATAGTTGTTTAGCCACCACAAACCATTGTGAGAGTAATTCAGTACTAGGCTGTGGATTAAAAACAAGGGAGGTTAGATTAAATGTGTTTATGTGTTTAATTCTGAGCCTTCTCTTTCAGAAGGATGGGCTGACATTGCAGGTGGCGTTAGATGGACTGCAGAAGACGACCCTGGCCCTTGTAGCCATGCAGGTTAACAAAATAAACTCCCTAGAGAGGAATTAATGCAGGTCAGCATCTGAAGCAGTTCCTGGATGAAGTGAGACCTTTTCCCGGAAACACCTTCTCTGGTGTAAAACTCAACAGGAAACAAGTGGGTGGTGATGACTTCCACAAAGTGAAAGATAAACAAATCAATGGCTTCTATGACAACCTCACCATACGGTTTGGCAACCTTGATGAGGATGTCTGCCACTGCCACCATGTTTGACCTAGGCAGCTGGCCTGAAGACATCACTTACCTGGCCATCTTTGGCCTGGCCGATGTTGAGACTTTTGTCACTCACTTTCAAAAAACTGATGGGTTACAGAGAACTTTGTGGAACTCTGTATTCACGAACAGTCAATCTAAATAACAAAACTTTTGAAAAAGCCAAATGAACTCAGATCTGTCATTTTTTTAGAACTCAACTAGTAGGGTTTCCAATCCTTTTTTCCTGTTTTTGACGATAGTGGTTGCATTAAAAATCATATGAAAAGGAAATAAGAATAAGAATAACTTTATTCATCCCCAAGGGGAAATTCAATTACCTGTCAGCACAAGAGTTGAGTAGGTCACGAGAGTGAGAAATAACATCTAAGAATGAAATTTGGACATACAGTGGGATCCATACGTGGTTATTTCTCTGGCCCAGTAAAGCACACTTTGGCTGTGGTGTTGTGTGCTGCCATTGTACAACATGGCTAAATAAACGAGAATGATGGCACCTGCTCTCATGGCACGCTGTCTCTCTGTCTCTATGTTTGTCCCATCCTCACTGTTTCTGGCGCTTGTTGCGCTTTTTGTGGCATCTTTATTTGTTACAAACACTCAATCGGTGCTGGTTTAGGAATGCCAGGCACTTCTGGATATTTGGAACACAGCTGGGAAGTTGTCTCACTTTGACTGTGGAGAACATGCCTCAAGACTTCCACCTTTCCTGGCTTCGGTACCGGAGGAGCTGCTTCGCCGTGAGCCAGCCTTCCTGCCTCAGTGGAGGATCCGTAGGTATCGCGGACATGCTGTGAATAAAAATAGGCGTGTGAAGAAAAATAGGTGGCTGAGGAGTTTAAATGGGGACCCAATCGCAAGTGTTTGTCATGATCGTCTGGTTTCGACGTCTCGGCTGCGGTGCATCCTGCCTGTTTACCCATTGTCTGTGGAGCTTGATCAGCTGTCACAGCTCTGTGTGCGGAGGAGGTGGGGCAGGAGTGGTGGTGTGTGTGTGGAAAACCTGCATCTGCTGGATTGCACTGCCCCAGCTGATGAGGAGATAAAAGTCAAGATGGCTCTCCTGAATGCCCGGTCCCTATCTAATAAGACTTTTGTCCTTCGTGACTTTTGTAACTCCCATGCTCTGGATTTAATATTTATCACAGAGACTTGGATGCGTGATGGGGAAGTAGCGCCCCTAATGGAACTTTGTCCTCCTGACAGCAGCTTTTTTAGCTACCCTAGACTGACTGGAAGAGGAGGGGGAGTTGCCTCACTTTTTAATGACAGTTTTAAATGCAAACTGATTTCGTACTGTGATCCCTACACCAGCTTTGAATTACAGCTTTTCATGATAAACAAACCTTTAGTTGTTTTGATTGCTGTGATCTATCGTCCACCAAAGTACAATGATAACTTCATCTCAGAGTTTGCAGACCAGATTTATTTTGCAATATGAGAGGATATTGATTGTTGATGACTTTAATATTCACATCTGTTGTGATGACAAGGCACTAGTCAAAGACTTTTTAAATGTCATTAAGTCTTTCAGTCTCTTTGTGTTCTGCCAATCTTGGATCACTTGTTGATATTATTTGATATTTTCATTCCTTACCTTCTTGTCCCTGGGAGAACATCCTCAATTCTGAGATCATCCTGTTACACTGGCCGCAGAGCATTAAATGATTTTGACTTGGTGGTCGACTTAGTTTTTAGTCAATTTTTTTTTCAGTCGAATGTCTTACTGAAAATTTTAATAATGCTCTCCAGGTACTATTGGATTCAGTTGCTCCAGCAAAGACTCGGAGGGGTCCCCAGAAAAATCCTATGCCCTGGCTAGATGACGACTTATTACCTCTCAGAAAGAGCTGTAGAAAACATTGAACGCCAGCGGCATCACTCTAAGCTGGAAGTTCATTATCAAGCATGGCAGGAATTTCATGAGGGCCACGAGGGCTATAGCCCTCCTAATTTGGCCCTGTGCCCTTGAAAAAAATACCTGCCCTAAGGCCACAGTGGCCTTGATGCCCTGCCCGCACTGCCCAGGTGATTTTGCGGTTATTATCGGTGTTACTTTTTAAAGATTCTTTTTTTTCTTTTTTCATTCTGCAGCCTCTCTCCTGCTCTCTGCATGTCAGGGCTGACCTCCTCCTCACAGCGCGTGCGCGCACACGCATGCGCACACACACACACACACACACACACACACACACAACAGAGTGAAGTCAGACAACAGCAGAGAGGCCGCGGTGCAGATGAAGGGAATATAACTTCAAGATTACTCTAGTTAACGACAACTACGCTTGTTATTGTGATTATGTGCAGTAAAACCTCTGCCAGTAAAAACCCAGTACTTTATCAATACATGTGATCAGCATGTAGAAAGCCATATTTCAATCTGTTCTGTCCGCAGTCTCTCATTCACTGCTATCACTGCTGCTGCGATCGTGGTCAACACAAGCACATCGCACTTGCGGTGAACAAAAGAACAAATAGGAAGGCTAATCATGAAGATAAGACCTGGATCACAAAGGGGTTAGAAAATGCCTCTAAAAAGAAAAATTTACTCTACAAACAGTTTTTAAAAACTAGAACAAAGGAAGCAGAAAATAAATATAAAAACAAATTAATAAGTATAATGAGACTTGGTAAAAAGGATTATTACCACAAACAATTAGAACTGCACAGAAACAATACACAGGATATATGGAAAGTGCTTAATGGTATAATTAAAAAAGGTACAGGAAAATTAAATTATCCCAATCACTTCATTAAAAACAATCAACCAATTATAACCGAAACAAAAGAGACTGCAAATGACTTTAATAAATGTTTTGTGAATGCTGGTTATAATTTAGCTAAATAAATTGTTGACCCAATAATGAAAAATGATGTAGATGAAACTAATTATTAATTATTATTATAAATTATTAACACAAATCCTAATACCATTTTTCTGAAAAGAATCACAGTAAAGGAACTTATTGATGTAGTTAACAATTTCAAGCTTAAAAAATCCACCGATTGTAATGATATTGATATGGCACTCGTAAAAAATATTATAGATAGTATAGCTGACCCTCTGACCCATATCTGCAACCACTCACTTCAAACTGGCATATTTCCAAACCAAATGAAAACAGCAAAAGTCATTCCACATTACAAAAATGGAGATGAGCACCTCTTTGAGGAAGAAGAGAAATTGGTCTATAGTTTGTATAGGCCAATTTCTCTTCTTCCTCAGTTTTCAAAAATTTTAGAAAAACTATTCACCCATAGACTTACTAATTTCGTAGAAAAACAACATTTATTAAGTGAACATCAATATGGATTCAGAACCAATCTATCAACCACAATGGCAGTAATGGAGCTAGTAGAAAAAATAACAACAGCAATAGAAAATAAGGAATATACGGTGGGGGTATTTATAGATTTAAAAAAGGCATTCGACACCATAGACCATAACCTACTCATGAGGAAACTGGACAGATATGGGATCAGAGGGATAGCATACTCATGGATCAGTAACTATCTGGATAATAGATATCAATATGTACAACTAAATGATGAAAAGTCTGACTTGCTGAGGGTTACATGTGGGGTTCCACAAGGTTCTGTGCTAAGTCCAAAGTTATGTATTCTGTATATTAATGATATTTGTAATGTGTCCAAGCTGTTGCACTTTATTTTGTTTGCCGGTGACACAAATTTGCTTTACTTCAGTTCTGACCTGAGGCAACTTCTGGATACAATGGAAAAAGAACTTAAAACTTTGAAACGATGGTTTGATTGTCATTAAACTGTCATTAAATTTAAATAAAACTAAATATATAATATTTGGATATTGTAAAACTCAAAATCAAACACAAATTATGATAGATAACATTGAAATAGAAGTTTTTAGGAGTTATTATAGATCACAAATTAAGCTGGAAACCACATACAAATCATATTAAAAACAAAATATTAAGATCTATTGCAATATCGAACAAAACAAAATACATTCTCAACAGAAATTCATTACATCTATTGTATTGCTCCTTCATGGATCCATACATCACTTACTGTGTGGAGGTCTGGGGACACACAAAACAATCACAAACCCAATTTTTATATTACAGAAGAGAGCAATAGAAATAATTAACAGAGCTGATTATCATGAACATACAAACATATTATTCATGAATTCACGGATCCTCAAATTCACTGATTTGGTTGACTTTAAAACTGCACAAATTATTTATAAAGTAAATAACAATCTGCTTCCAGGAAGTATCCAGAGGATGTTTCAGGTCAGAGTGAGTCAATATCAACTAAGAGGGATTTGCATGTTCCAAAAAGGCAAGAACTAATGTAAAGCAAAGATGTATAACAGTAAAAGGTGTAAACTTATGGAATTATTTAGAAATAGAAATGAAATTATGCAATACGCTACATAGATTTGAAAAAGATATTTAAAAATAATATTATTAGTAAATACAAAACAGAATTCTGAACACTATTCATATTCACACCATTCACCAACTGCATTGGGACCTTTTGTGTACACAATATACACATTTTGTTTCGTTTCTTTCATTCTTTTTATCCTTTTTTCAAAGGGAGCTGACAAAACCTTATTAATTTAAGAAGGGTAGGCAAAATAAGCTAAGACTTCAGCCTATACCTTTTCGGTCAGTGCATTTGTAGATATTTATGTTTTGCTTTTCAGTACTGAAAGGAAATTAACTATTGTTTTATTCAGTATATAAATTATGTGTATGAGTTATTGTCTGTGTACTCAAACTCTACAAGTTGTAAATGACCGAAATAAATTCACTAAAAAAAAAAAAAATGTTTGTCTTCATGCTGCGATAACGTGACTTTCTTCACTCAGTATTGTTATGTCAGGAGGAATATTTATATTCCAGTGAGATATTATTGAGTTTATATAGTGACTTTGTTGTTGTAAACATGACTGTTGCTGCCATAGGCTGTATAAAACTATATCCTGTGTCACTGACCTATAAGGAAAGCATCAGGAGGTGAGGTGTGTGCGTGCGTGTGTGTGCGCGTGTGTGTGTGTGTGTGTGTGTGTGTGTGTGTGTGTGTGTGTGTGTGTGTGTGTGTGTGTGTGTGTGTGTGTGTGTGTGTGTGTGGAGGAGAGGGGAGAGGGAGATGCTGGTAGGAGAGAGATAGTGTGTGTTATTAGATACTGTTAATGTCACTTATTATGCTTTTTTATTCTGTTCCTGCATTATGTTGAGGAGGGCCATGCCCATAAATATGTATGCAACAAAAAAAAGTGGACCGGTTGCTCGCTGCTAAAAATGTGGCCCATCGACATTATCTGGTTTTGAAATGCGGCCCAGTTGAAATAGTAATTGAATAGCCCTGCTGTAGTTTGTTTGTTAGCTACCTAACAACACATCAAAAATAATTGTCAGCCAGTCAGTTTATCATGTACACTCAAAAATATTTAGGCCTAATATTTAAGATTGTTTGCTTATAACAAACAATCAGTTCTATATTCAAAATACATTGGGTTTATTAGTACTTAAAGCTGCCCTGTGGAGTTTTGCCCATTTGCGCCATCTGCCGTGTTTTTCTGAGTACTGCAACAAGAACAGTCAGCGTGCGCCATTCGATGACGTCGGCAATACGAGTGATGCTCCCGCACCGCACAAAGCTAAATCACACACCTATTTACCACCCAATAACTTTCGTTGTTTTATTTGCTATGAACAAATATACTGTAGTGACCCTGGGGCAGTGGTGAGTGTGGTATGAGTGGAGTCAGCTGTCAGCCAGTGTGTGGGCTTGAGATTGGTGGAGCAGAGAGGTGGAGGGCTGCCCCGCTGGGTACTGTAAGTGATTATGTGTGTATGAAATGTGTGTGCTACGCTAGAAGAGTCAGAGTTTGGGACGGAGACTTTTACGTGTTACCTCCCTGGAGTGTTACCGGAATTTTTGGAGTGCACAAATAAACTCTGGTCTCCTGCTCGTGAGTGATTCATTACAATACAGACAGCTTGGCGGCAGAGCGGTGCGCTCTTGCTCCGCGGTAGCACATACACAATGAATGGGTTAGTTGGCGGAGGTCTGCGCTTTGCGCGCTCTGTGTGAAATGGGCTTTATTTCTGCGTTTGTCACTCTCTCGTTTTGCCTTTTTTCCTTCTTCTGAACGTTGCGGAGGACCAGCGGGACCAGCTCCAGAGGCTTTGGAAGCTTTCCTGGGCCGTTTCTTTGGGTTTTCAGACATCTTTCAGTAGCCCCTCTGCTAGCCTCGTCGTCTCCGACATTTCCAACTGCGCATGCGCTCTTTAAACTCTACATCAAATGCGTCATTTCCTGTGCGACTGCGCAGGAATGTTGCTAATGAGAGGCAATAGCGCTTCTAAGCAAACCAGAGACTGTTGTGTGGTGGAGATGCGTTCAATGATCATCCTAATAACTTGTTTGGCAGTGGCTGTAATGTAACGGACATTGGTTTATATGTAAAAACTCCACAGGGCAGCTTTAAATAAATCACATTATTGCCTATTATACTCATTATTGTTCCTTGAGCTTGTTTTATTTATTCATTTCACAGATAGTTATACATCCTTAGTTCTTAAATTAAATTCATTATAGACGTGGACTTAAAGTCATTGTTTTATTTTATGGCCTTGCTGCCCTGACTTTTGGCCTTTGTGCCCTCAAAAATTGACAATAGGAAAGGCCAAGTGGCCTTGCCCCTAAAATGACGAAATTCCAGGCCTGAAGCATGGCATGAAAGTCTGACCACTTACCAGTCTGAGATGTCTGCGGCAAAGGCTGCCTATTATTCTATTTTGATTACGAATAATAAGCACAACCCAAGACATTTATTTGACACTGTTTCTAGATAAACACAGGATCAGCAGCCAGTCATCAGCACTGACCTCTCTGCACAAAATTTTATGGAGTATTTTAATGATTGAGTAGAGGATATTAGATCTAGAATACCCCAGTCACTGGCTAGGGGATCAGACTGTGTTACCACTTTTGCAGGACAAGATTCCTCTGAGTTTGAGTATACTTCTCTGGCTGCTCTAACTAAGGTTGTTATGGCTGCAAGAAGTACCACCTGCTCTCTGGACCCGCTACCAGCATGGGTTATTAAGGAGCTTTGGTCAACATTAGGATGTTATGTTTTAGCTATCCTAACCTCTCTCTGTCCACTGGAGTTTTTCCAGCTTGTTTTAAGTCCACAGTGGTTAAACCCTTGTTGAAGAAACCAAATCTGGATGTAAACTCTCTTGCCAATTATAGGCCTGTCTCGAATTTAGCTTTTTTATCGAAAATCTTTGAGAAAGTGGTCTCCAACCAACTTTTAAAATTTCTGTCATTGAATGATTTATTTGAGCCACTGCAGTCTGCTTTCCGTGCTAACCACAAAAGTGGTGTTATCTTAGTCTTGACACGGAGTCCCACAGGGTTCTGTCCTGGGTCCACTGTTGTTTTCAATGTACCTGGCACCACTAGGTCGGATCATGCACTCTTTCAGGATTGTTTTTCATTGCTATGCTGATGATATGCAATTATACATGCCAGTCATTGCAGGAAATGGGTCTGTTTCTGATAAACATACAGCCTGTTTGGCTGCTGTGAGGTCCTGGCTATCAACAAACTTTCTGCTACTTAACCCAGCGAAGACTGTGATGATAGCTATTGGACCGTCAAAATTTAGTCACCAGTTCGATCATTTCACCCTGTCTCTTGATGACTGTGTCATTCATTGCAAGGGCAAGGTAAAGAACCCTGGTGTACTTTTTGATCAGACCCTTTCATTTGACTTGCATGTAAAAGAGGTGACACGAGTGGCCTTCTTTCACCTCAAAAAAATATTGCAAAGATCAGACAAGTCCTTTCAGTGAAAGATGTTGGGTCTCTTATTAATGCATTTGTGACATCCAGGTTGAATTTTTGTAACATTCTTTTATCAGGGTTGCCCAGGAAGAGTTTTCGAGGTCTGCAGTTGGTTCAGAATGCAGCAACTCGTATTTTAACTGGATCATCTAGGTATGATCATATTACTCTAGTGCTGGCCTCTCTTCACTGGCTCCCTGTTCAGGTTAGAGCGGACTTTAAGGTGCTGTTAACCCTCTGCGGTCTAGAACCGCGCCGTCACAATCACGTGACCGATTTGAGACGACATAGCAGCAAGACGTAGCCTCGCTGAGTCTCCGTTTCATTTTGTGTGGAAAGTGCAAACTTCAAACTTTGTACCACTTTTTAAATCATCTTGATAGGCCAAATAAAACCGGACTTATGATAAATAATAAACGCCATGATTTTCCTGAATATTGTTGTCACGTTTGATCCGTGTTTGATGCAGGAAGAAACGGTAAAAACGGGCCGTTCGGCCTGACGAAAGTGCTGAAGGTAACAGCAAAAAACAAAATGACATCCCTTTTCCTATTGGTTGAAAAATGCACCAGTCAACCAATCACAAAATTGTATGGCAACACACATCGTTTGTTGCTGGGGGAGAGGGGGAAGTTGTGGGAGTGACGGCAGCGAGAGAGACAGATAGAGTTGGGATTTGTGATGTTTAGCGTGTTTGGAGTGTATAGTCAGTGTGTGGTGTAGTGTGTTTTGGAAGAGGAGAGAGGAAAATGAGCCTCCGATGACCGCATTGAGCGGTACTCGGAGGTCCGCACAGAGGAGTGGACGGTGTGGCAGGGCACGCCCACCAGGTCCACATCTCCGTTTGCTCAGGCAGCAGAGCCACACAGTGTGTGTCACTCCTCCTGTTGTCCTCCTGTAGTGTCCTCCTCCTGTAGTGTGTTGTGGTGGACAGGAACTGTTTTTCAGAGTGGCACAAATAATTTGTGTAAAATCACATAGGAGAAAAGCAAGCACTCTCAAAATAAATCCCCTAGAAAGGTGCACGGCCAAAAACAGCGACAAACACAGACGTTTCAACAGAGGAATACTTTCTGTCGAAACGTCTGTGTTTCTTGTACTGCCACCCAAGTTGGTTTATTAAATTTACCAAAAGGACATTTGTGAGTGCTGGCATTTTTCCCTTTGACAAATTATTTTTGTGGCATCTGATTGTTTTGTAAGTAGGCTAGTTGTTCAAAAACACCTGAGGCATTGCTTGCATTTTAATGTAAATAGTTATGTATAACGTTGTTGTTTGCTAAATTAGGACATATGTTTTTGAAGTTTACAATTTATATTTTTATTCTAAGTTACAAAAATGGTTCGTTAGACATGTTTGTGGTTTTCACAGTAAAAAATCAAACTTTTTCGTACTCGGATTTTATGTTTTCTTTGTGATTTTAAGTCCAGTGTGTTAATACAGTATGTCAAAATGAAAAAAATAACTGTAAAGTCACACAGGTGAGGTTGTACTGAAAAGAATGATACCAAACACGGCAAGGTAAACAGTTTTTTAAGGTGAAATTTAAAGGTAAAATGAAAAGTAGTCAAAAATGGCCAATTACCCCCTAGAACCCAGAGGGTTTAAAGCTGTAAATGGTCTGGCACCTGTATATTTAACAGAACTTGTGGATGTTTATGTGCCTACACGGTCTCTGCGCTCCGAGGGGAGTGGCCGTCTGCCTGTCCCTGAAGTCAAAAAGAAGACGGTTGGTGAACTTCCAGTGTGTCCAACCTGACTCCAACCACAAAGCCAGCTCTTTTGACTAGTTTGTCCAGCCGCCTTGCATCTATGTGTCTGATGCTTCCTGCAGCATAAAACAACACACTTGCCACCACAGACTGATAAAACATCTGCATCATCTTACAACAGATGTCGAGAGAGCTGAGCTGCCTCAAGAAAAAGAGGTGGCTCTGCTCCTTTTTGTAGAGAGCGTCTGTGTTTAGGGACCAGTCCAACTTATTATCCAGGAGTACACCTAGATACTTATAGCTTGGCACCACCTCGATGTCCACCCCACAGGCATTCACTGGCTGAAGAGGGGGCTTGGACCTGCGGAAATCTATGATCATTTCCTTGGTCTTTGAGGTGTTCAGGAGGAGACAGTTCTTGTGACTCCAGTCACTGAAGGCTTTTGTCAGGTCCCTATATTCAGACTCCTGCCCATTCCTGATACACGCCACAATAGCAGTGTCGTCCGAGTATTTCTGGATGTGGCAGGACTCAGAGTTGTATTTGAAGTCCGCCGTGTACAGTGTGAACAGGAATGGAGCCAGGACAGTCCCTTGTGGAGCCCCCGTGCTGCTCATTAATGTCCCAGAAACACAGTTCCCCAACCTGATATACTGTGGCCTTCCTGTCAGGTAATCTGTGATCAAGGAGAAGAAAGGAAAGGAAAGATCCACTGACATCTCTATGAGCTTGTCTTTGAGTATGTTGGGTTGGATGGTGTTGACGCACTTGAAAAATCAAACAACATGATTCTCACATAAGCGCCAGGTTCCTCCAGATGAGCTAGGGCACGGTGAAGCATGTAGAGGACAGCATTGTTCACTCCAATGTGTTGTATGACCTCAAGTCTCAGTTGGCATAGAATCAGCTGCTCCAAGGTCTTCATGATGTGCAAAGTGAGGGCTACTGGTCTGAAGTCATTAAGTTCAGCTGGACATATGTCAGTGACAATATGTCCTTATGTTGTGTTTTCACCCCCATTGGTAGGCTGAATTCTCATCACAAGTGAATAAAGCAGCTAACTCTGAATCAATCTGCTCAAATTTTTAAGTTCAAATAACTCATGTTTGTCTTAGGGCCAATTCCAATTCCTATCTTAACCCTCAATCTTAACCCTCAAGCTCAACCCTCAATCTTAGTAGCCCTCAAAACCAAGTGTTAAGGGCTATGTTGTGACTTAGAAATGGGACACCCCTCAAAGGCAAATACGTCTTAAGACTGTGGGGGCCAAAACTCTGTCCAGTCTGTCAGTTCAAAGAATAAGAAATATACATCATCAGTAGTCATCAATAAAAAGATGCAATGATTTTTTTTCCCCAACACTTTATTTCAATTCTTGTACAAAACAAGCAGTGACAGACATGAACAGAACAAATATGCCAGGGTTAAGAGAAAAGAAAGAGAAATAAGATAAACAAATAAATAAATAAAAAGTTCAGCAGCTCAAACCATTAAATTGTTTACATATTTTCAGAGTCTTTATAGCTTTGGAGTTTGTGGAGTGCTGAATGGTTTCTAAGTATTGCTGCATTTCATTCATAAAAATTTTGAACAAGGATTTTCTATTATAAAATTTACTCTTATGAATATAGAATTTCGCTATAGATAATAAATAGAATAATGAAATAGAATTGTTTTTGTTTAGAAATGCTGACATCATAAAATCCAAACAGCACATCTTTGTACAGTAGTGAAAATAAAACATAATGTTACAATGAATATACTCGACAAAATCTTTCCAAAAAGTGACAGTATAGGGGCAGCAAAACAAATGTGCAGTTACCAAACAATAATCTGCTGCCGTCTGCAGCTGTGTTGATTTCATATTGAAACAGAATGTTTGATCACTCAGGGAACAGTTGTCGTTGTGCCTGAGAATTATGTTATGAATATGAACAGTTCACAAGTTACAAATTACTCACTCCCATAGTTTTTTTGGAGCCTGCGTGCTTTTTGTAAACTTGTCTTCATTGGTGGCCCTGAAATGAATCAGGGCTTGTGTTTTGTTTGGTGGCCCTGAAATGGAACAGAGATAACAACATTACTTTCTTTTATTTTTTTGGCTACCTGTCAGATATTCATTAAGTTATTAGTTTAGTTTCATGCAGTATTGCAAGTATTATCACAATGAATACTGTAGTCAACATGCAGTAGAACTAGTGAGGCTGTTTATACGGTCACACAAGTGTTATCTGGTGACTTTCATCCACGTTAACGTTTCACTCTTTGGGTTACAAGTTGATATTCAACCAAATAATCTGTACCACAACAACCGACTGAACTTATTCAGCTGAAAGTCACCAGATAATACGATCACTAACGTTAACCTGCAGTTGTACCGTTACCAGCTGCAGACTCTACGGCTACAGGAGATGACACCGTCCGGTCATCTTACAAAAATGTCAATGCAAACATTTCACGTATATTAAAACAACTTAACAACTACATTATCACTGAGAAACATGACTTTTTGTAACTGAATGACAGCATACTCGGTTATCAGAGAACCGGGGTTACGTGCAGGGGCAAGCGCCCGCGCCGGCTTCGTTAGCTAGCCAAAAGATATGTGTGTTACACTACATAGAGGTCTATAGTCCATAAAATGACGTTAAACTAAGATAATGCAACGGTTATCATAATTTTAAAACAACTATTAACGAGGAAAATACTCACATTGATAACTCCGCTTCCTTACGCTTGTCGCCGCCATCTTGCATTGACTGAATCGTCTGTACTCGGCCGGGCTCGGCTGGGCTCGGCGGATGATGCGCAAAGGATTCTGGGATAGCACTCACTACCAAGGGTGGTCCTGGAAAATCTTAAAAGTGAGGCACATACAGCCCTTAAACTTGCCCCTCAGCTTAACGTTCTGAGAATCGGGACAGCACTAGCACTTCGCGGGAGTGCGCATTTTTGAGATTGAGGGTTAAGATTGAGGGTTAAGACAGGAATTGGAATTCACCCTTAGTATGCCATTTTGAGGAAATGAGATTCCCATGATCCTTTGCTAAAGAAAATAACATTCTAGAGTAAAAAGAACGCATCAGAATTCTTTAATGTTGAAATAATGATTGATATCTGGAAGTTGCAATAGGTGCATAATTAATAGAATTATTAAAGGGATAGTGCACCCAAAAATGAAAATTCAGCCATTATCTACTCACCCATATGCCAAGGGAGACTCTGGTGAAGTTTAAGAGTCCTCACAACACTTACGGAGATCCGAGGGAGAAGTGGGTAGCAGCAGAACTGCACAACTAATGGCTGACGGCGACACCAGATTAAAACGTCCAAGAACACAGAACTGAAACCATAAAATATCGCCATACTGCTTGTCTGTAGTGATCCAAGTGTCCTGAAGCCCTGACATAAAACGTTGTTTGGAAAAACGTAATTTGAACTGTTTTTAGCCTCGCTGTAGCCTATAGCTCTAACTGCCTATGTGCACACCACACTGATGTGTGTGCTTGCGCGAGGCCGCTAGACATCTGCACCGCCTTCTTGTGTGCTCATGTGCTTGCTGGTCTCGCACAAAGCTGCAAAGATGCATTATGAGCTGTTAATAAGTGCATATTTATAATTTATTAACCTCTATACGACACTGTAGCTGCAAATGATCATTATTTACTATTAATAAGTACATAATTTAGCATTTATTAACCATAATATGGCATTTATATTAACTTCTTATAGTCTCATTAAAGGAGAACTATTATGCTTTTCCGGGGGCAGAGGTGGAGTAAATTACACAGACTGTTTGAGGGATGCAGGAAATACAAAGAAGCAGTGCAGCAAGAGGCACAGCATCCTGAAGATCTTCAAAGCTTTGTGTGCAGGTAATCGTGCGTAGCTGCTCTATAGGAGTCCAGAAATCAAATACAAAGGCCCGAAAATGAGTATAATAGGTCCTCTTTAATGTTAATAAACACCTTATTAATTTCATCTTATAGAGTCTTATAGTGTCTTATAAACCAGTAATAAACGTGTCTATTATTCTATAATTAACCTTTATAAATCATAATTAATGTAAATAGACATCTTATTAATATTTAGTATAGGTTTCTAAACTGTCACCGTTGTCAGTTTCTATTAAGTACTTATAATGCTCCTATAAGCAATAATAACTCAGGCAGTTAAGCTGTAATAAACACTTAGTCTAGACTTATTAATGTTAATAAGCATCTTATACTGTCTTATAAGTGCTCATTAACTGTTCATTTGTGCTTATTAAGCATTAATTAGTGCTTATTACAGTACCTTAATATAAAGTGTTACCGATTATTTTTCTTTTTTGAACACTGTTGATTCAGCAAACTTACATTTTTCTATGTAATTTGGTAAATGCTCCATTGAAGCATAGATACACGTGTTTATGTGAGTCAAAGGAATACTTGCTGCTTTTAGTGCACCCCCATGTGTGTGTACACACACACACACACACACACACACACACACACACACACACACACACACACACACACACACACACACACACAAATGTAGGCATGCATGTCACAAAAGCAGCTTGAGTTACAGACTTCAAAGACTGAGCTCTGCTCAGTAGAAAACACACACACACACACACACAGTCACAGACAACAACACCTTTACACAGCGGTACTGAATCAGCAATAAGTTACTTACAGACATCCCCACTGAGGTTAAAATGTTCTGTTTACTGTTTTCTTTCTTCAGACACAGGCATGCACACCCATGCAGAGGAAAATAAACACACAGACACACAGTGTTTTTTGTTACTTTTGGGAACACAGACCGGAACTCTTTGTTCCTTTTACTGTAAGGCTTACCCATTTCAACCACTAACCCTAAAATCAGCTAAGATGGGTCACTGTGGGTGACCTGGCAATCTCACAATCCATATATATATATATATACAGATATATAGATATAGATATATATATAAACTGTTCAATTAAATGAATAATTTCTAATAATTTATTCATTTCTATCTTGCTTTGATATTTTTTGTCATATACAGGTATGCAATGATGATTGTTGGGTGACATGTATCTTGATGTTGCCTAGTGATCATGTGACAAGACTATACCATACTGTAGCTACTTTAGGTGCAAAATCTTACAGGACTGACAAGCTGAGCACATCTGCAATCCCAGTGAGCAGTCATGCCTTTTAAACAGAGAAGCAGCAGTAGAGTTATTGGGCTTTATAAATAAAATTGATTGATTGATCGAGTACAAGAGAGAAACCAATAGGAGGAAAAAGTAGTAAAGCTCCCAAAATAAGATTCTTTTGGCTTTTTCATAAACAGTTGGCAGTAATGTATGTGTGTGTGTGTGTGTGGCCCTCATGAGTATATGAGGGGTGAAACGTATCAGCGAACATGCACACACTGCATTCAAGCAGTGAAGCAACAGCGCCTCATCTTACGGACGTGTGACATGTAGCATCGTTATGCTAACTAGCTTGCTATGCTAATCAGACGTGCGTGCGTATACACGTCATGTGAGCACAGGGGTCAAAAGTGTCAGCTGTGAAGCAACAGTCGTGTGACGGATGTGTAACACGTAGCATCGTTATGCTAACTAGGTAGTAGTGTATATATATATTTTTACACAGTATCTATCTATCTATCTATCTATCTATCTATCTATCTATCTTTTTATTTTATTTCCTTGTTCAGGCACTATTTTTAACACTTCGACAACATATCATTTGTTAGTGTTATGCCCCGGTCTAGGGGTGTGGGTGTGTAACATAGGATACACAGGCACACAAGAATAAATGTACAGGTGAGAAATTTATTGCTACACACTCCAAAAAACACACGGTACAATATGGCACACGGATGGAGTAATTACGTCAGGGTGAACCCAGGCCAAAACAACAAACAAAAAGCAACCTGTCTACCGACCGCGAAACAACTAATTCCTAACGAAAACAAAAGAAACAAAAATACAATACTAGGCCTAACTCCCTAGGCTAAAGAAAAACAGGAGAAAACAGGTACAACAGACATAGCAGCTCACCCCTACGCTCCATGCAAACAATAATATGTGGTAACGTTAGTGACTATTTACAATATATACACAAACGACTCAGTCGGCCCTAAGGCGCTGGTCTGAACAAAAGGTACAATATTTAGCAAGACAAGCTAAACGAACACACGATAGTCACACAGTAAAGCACTTATCAATCACAAAAACCAAAGAACGATGCGCTGCTGCCATGTACGAGAGAGGAGGTGGCTTCCGTGTGGCCGGCATTATGAAGGCCGAGCCCCTCACTCAACCAATCCGGCAGCGGTGACGTCACGCTCGTTACCCAGTAGGTGACTGTTGACACTGAAGGTCGAGCCCCTTGCTCAGCCAATCCAGCCGTAGCGACGTCACGATCGTTCAGCAAATCACCAGGGGTCCGTTTCACAAAGCAGGTTCAGTGAAAACTCAGTCTGTTTCAAAAAGGGAGGTAACTCAAACCAGACTCCACCTTGTGGCAAGAACAGGCAACAACACACAGCACCCCAACTGCTGTGGAAATAAGTAGGCCTAGGCCTATGTATAAGTAGGTATGATAAATAATATAACAATTTCATGAGACACAATTTCTTCCCCTTGATATAAAGCTGCAAGTATCCTGTTATTATAGGCTAACAAATGATCTGTTGTAGAAGTGTTAAAAATAGTGCCTGAACAAGGAAAGAAGATAGATAGATACATAGATAGATAGATAGATAGATACTGCGTAAATATAGGCTACACTTATAGCATATATAGCTATATATACATATATATATATATATATATATATATATATATATATATATATATATATATATATATATATACACACACAAACATTCTAGCAGGAAGTACCAAGGGACTCATTAGAATGTTTATGTTGTCAAGTTTGAAATGGTCTATATACAGTAGGTATACACACACACACACATATACATATATATATATACACATATATATATATACACACACACATATACATACACATAATCATGCTTCCACGTTTCGCCATTCAAATAACAAGAATTGCGGTTTAATACTCTTAATTATAACAGCCAGCTTATTGAAAAATGTCAGGTTTAAATCGGGCTCGGGCCCACAATTACAATTAATTGGACGGGCCGGACGGTCCCGGACATAACGTGCACGGGCTCGGGCCGAGTCAGGCTGGATTTTTTTGGGCCCGATCTAAGATGTATTAGCCGCTCTCGTGGAAAGGGGGTCAGTTCTGGATGTCTGAAAAGCTGTTTCCACAAACAGTCTAATTCGCAAAAGGGCAAAATGCAAAAAAAAAAAAAAAAAAAGTTTATGAAAACACAACTATTGATTAAAAACATACAGATGGAGGTTTGTAGCATTTAGGATCCAATTCAATAATAAGCTATACATTCACAATTAGGCTGTTGTAGCCTATATATTATCTTAGTTAAATATTTTTAAACCACAGCCAGACATCGAGGGTGGTCAGTAGCTCTGATTTGTGAGGATAAAATAAAGATTAAAAAAATCAAGTGAATCAAGTCGCTGCACACATATGCGTGTGTATACACTTAATTCATTTATTCATTCCACTTTTGCGAAGTACACACACACACACACACACACACACGTCTGCCTGAACGTGTAAACTAGGGAGACAGACAGTTTGCTAAAATAGGCTTATTTGACGCGTTAAAGTGTTCATGATGTGTACATGCATTATGTGTGTGCGAGATTCACACGCACACGTAAGTGTAGTGTATAGCCTGATTTATGGTCGTGCGTTGAATCGACGACGTCGCTACGTTGTAGGGTACGGGGCTACACAGAGGGCTCGCCGTAGCCCCCGGCGTAGCCTGACGTGCACCTCCCCAAAAATGTAACTACGCGTCGAGGCGACGCAGACCCAGCGCAGACCGGCATGGCTGTGATTGGTTTGCTTGGTAGCAAAGTATTTCCGGTTCCGTATTTCCACCGCCATCCCCACGAACTTTAAACATCTTCTATTGCCATGTAGATGTTGTTAAGGCTCATTATATATATGCCATTGTGCACAACGTTCAATACAGATACAGCCAGAGCCGTCTGTCCGTGCTCCGTGTTCATTTCTCTGTGACCGAAAAAGCCGGAAGCTAAACGAAGAATCAACTAGAGACGGCGATAACCACTCAGGAAAGGAACGAAGCCTCCTACTGCTCTGGCGGTGAATTGCACCGCAACGAAACGGAGTGACGGAGAAGTTCGAAGGGTTCACGACGGCGTCACGGCAACCACGTAGCGATGTCGTCGACTCAACGCACGACCATAAATCAGGCTTATGTGTGGCATTTGTGACGCGCTGTGCACGCGCACTGATAAGCCGTGTGAGCGCGTCCCCTCATAGTCATGTGTGTGGAGCGAACAACGCCTGTGCGTCACGTAGCGGGTGTGTGTGTAACACTCATGTCTCCATAGTAAAGCCTGATTTATGGTCGTGCGTTGAATCGACGACGTCGCTACGTTGTAGGCTACGGGGCTACGCAGAGGGCTCGCCGTAGCCCCCGGCGTAGCCTGACGTGCACCTCCCCAAAAATGTAACTACGCGTCGAGGCAACGCAGACCCAGCGCAGACTGGCACGGCAGTGATTGGTTTGCTTGGTCGCAAAGCATTTCCGGTTCCGTATTTCCACCGCCATCCCCGCCGTCTTTAAACATCTTCTGAGGCTTAAGTAGGCGCAAGTGACGCATTGTAGTGTGGTTGGGTGAAAGGTTTGACCCCTCATAATGAGTAAAGCCATCGTGTGTGTGTGTGTGTGTGTGTGTGTGTGCGCGTGCGCTGGTTGGTCAGTGAGGTGATACGGGTGTCTGTCCTGGAGGTCTGAAGGGGATGCAGGTGGCACAGTCTGCCATGCCACCATATTAGGATGGTATTTTACCACCTGCTTGGTTGAGATCAAAACCCACACATCCACCCACACATACACACAAACAGCTGCACACTGATGTACACAAACACACACAAGCCTGGGGGGGTAAGAGATGAAATATCCTCCTCATCAGTCTTACACTGAGACCCAGACCTGGAGACCGTGATCATACATCTGACCACATGACCCTGATGACACAGATACACTCCCGGGCCACACACAGAGATGCACACACACTCACACACACACACACACACACACACACACACACACACACACACACACACACACACACACACGCACACATTGTTCTTTATGTTCTCATTTTTGCTTATTCTTCCTGTATCTAAAGCAATGCTGTGGCTTATGTGTTCTGAATGTGTTTATTTGAATATCACAGCTTTGAACATTCTCCTCTATCTCAAACCACCTCATTCTTGGCCTCCATACCACACAGACAATAGATGCCATCAAATCCTGACATGTAGGTGCATGTTTGTGGGTGTATGGTTGTGTGCCACCACAATGTCACTGTATTAACCAGATCAGACGTTCAATGAATAAATAGGTCAACCCTTTATTGCCAATTTAGAGACTGATGAAAGGGCGTAGGAAGGCATATATCATTTTAAACCTTATTAAATGGGCCAGTGTCTGTCCCAGAGACTGGAGCAATGATGTTGTAAAAATGTTATCAGTGTAGTTGTAATATGAGCTACAGTGCTCATTATGCATGTGACGATAAGTGGCCAAGATGCTGACACATTTAGGTATATTTTGTGGTTGGCTTTATTACCAAACAGCATTGTTTGTTTGGTAACACTACGTAATACGGCCCGCGACTTAGAGCGTACCTACCGCTCACTTACAGCGTACCTACCGTTCACTTTGCGCCTATTTAACAGAAGTACTGATTAACTCTCGCTCACTCCCCCGCCCTATTTCCGCCGTGTTTTACAGTATAACTAGGCTGCTTCTTAGCGCGTAACTCCCGTTGACTTATGTCCTACTTTACACCAACTTCCACAGAAGTACAGAGTAACTCTTACTCACTTCCCCCACTATTTCCTCAGTGTTTTACAGTATAACTAGGCTGCTTCTTAGCGCGTAACTCCCGTTGACTTATGTCCTACTTTACACCAACTTCCACAGAAGTACAGAGTAACTCTTACTCACTTCCCCCACTATTTCCTCAGTGTTTTACAGTATAACTAGGCTGCGTCTGACAGCGTAACTCCCGTACAATTACGTCCTATTTCACACCAACTTAAAGTAACTCTTGCTCACTTTCCCCGCTACTTTCCCTGTGTTTTACAGTATAACTAGGCTGCGTCTTAAAGTGTAACTCCCGTACAATTACGTCCTACTATGCCCGGACTTACAGTGTAACTCCTCCTGGTCTTTTTTCCCCACCAATCATTTGAAGTACCAGGTATATTAAATTAAATAGTCTGCTGTACAATATGAGCACAGCCTTTTGCTCTTTGCAATTGTTAGAATCTTGTTTTTTCAAAGTGTCAGCAGGCAAATTTCACCCCTATTCCAGAGATGTACTATTCATTATAGTTTGGAAAAATAATATGTTGGGAAATGGGTACACAGTATAGAAATTGGCTAATAACAGGCTGGCTGGTAGCAAACTTACCTCTCTAAAATGCACATCTATGGAAGTCTCATACTGTCATCCAAGGGCAAAACACAAACTATACAGTAATATATCCACAATAATGAGTCATTCAGAGTTATAAAATGTTTTTATTATGTGATTACACAGAAAACACATGACAGGCACTATTCCTCTCATCCATACTCCGTAAGTACAGTAATTTTTATTTATTTTATTTATCCTTTATTTAACCAGGTGAGTACCATTGAGATTGACATCTCTTTTACAGGGAGCCCTGGCCAAGAAGGCAGCAAACCAAAATTACAACAATAAAACATCATAAAACATAAACAGTACATAGATAGGTACATGAAGTACATACAGTACACATCAAACTGTAATCAGTGGCTAAGTAGATCTAAATTTCCCTGTAACTAGTGTCTAGGTATAGCCTACCTCTCCTGTGAGTACTGCCAAACTATGGAGAACCAGGCAGGATTATGAAGTTTGCACGGTTATCCCGTCCTTAGTGTGTAAGTACAGTCTACTACCACTGTAACTAATGTGTAATTAGAACCAGTGAGTTAGAACACAGTTACTTCAATGTTTCACAAGATAACATCATCTGAAAACAATCCAAAGATGAAACTAAATGTCCCAGACAACATAAAATAACACATTTCTACTGTTTTTTGTTATTTACGTTCAGTTTTGTTCCTTCTGTTATAAACTGTTCAATTTAGTCTTGATCCTTTATTGTGATGCCTTTGGTTTTTCTAATTCAAAAATAGTCAGTCAAGTCAGTTTCAGTTGACAAATGTACTTTCTAAGTCAAAAGTCAAGTGGAAAAGATCATTGTGGTACTACTATCATACTGGAGTGTGACACCCAGTGATGGAGATGGAAGAATGTATGAGCTCCTCTGGATAAAAGGTGATCTTGATCCAACTCCTTGGGTCAAGGCAGAGATCGGGGTCATGGGTGGCTAGCCATCTCCCTCGTCAGGTTGAATGTCAAATCCACATGTAATTTTCCACAGAATCTCTAAAAAAACATCACCTGTGCAGAAAGACAGGTATTACTATGTTGCATCATCAACTTCAATTTCTTTTTGTGGTCATTATCATTATTACGTAAATACATCACAGTAACACAAAGTGAGCAAACTTTTAACTGTAAAATTTTTCTCGGCATGGAAAACTTTATCCTGTCTTTACATTTCACATCATGAATCATGAGCCTTTTAAACTATAACTAGTGGATTACATTTCCTATTGAACTACAAAGTTTGTGTTTTTAAACATTCTTAACTGTTTTCCACTTAACTATGGATAACAAAACGTATTTCGAAAATATAGGCTACATCAGTGCACACACCGTATTACACTTGACTATTCATCGGTCAAATAGCATTCATGACCCAACTGTAGTGGTGCAAATGTATACAGTACACCAACACAAATACAAACGGCAAGGGGCCACGAGGCAAAACAAGTGCAGCATTTTAGAGTTACAAGTAGGTCACGAACAGTAATTGCAATGCCAATTAAGTGTAGTGTAGAGGGGACGCACACACACACACACACTATAGCTATGTCCCGATTTGGGGTCTGCGTGCTTGAAGGACTATTAAGTTATATTTTCATGGAGGAGGAGTTGCGGTGGCAGCGGTGGCAGTGGCGGAACCGGCGTCTTCTGCAGCACAAGCTAACATCGCTAGCTGTGTTAGCATCAACTCACCAAGACGTTGATAAACGCATTAACACTCCCACAGCACAGGTCCTCGGATCCTCCCTCACGTCTCCTGCGAGGATGTCGGAGTGTTATCGTTGGGTTTACAGCAACACTTCTCACCGTAGACATTGTAGCTTTCCTCCCATTTGTTTGATACCAGTAATGCATATCTTATCACATTCATAAATACTGTATATTGGAATGCATGTCTTAATCAAGATAATTGCTATGTTTTTTGTTTTGTTTTTCAATTTTTTTTTTTTTATGTATAATTCTTGCCTTTATCTGATAATCATAGTAAAATAGCAGAAGCACTCTCTATCTCTTTATCACTCTCTCTACATAATATGGCGGCACACATAGAAGCAGCGGCTTGGTGCTCTCAGAACGGCAGCAGTTTTTTTATGTTATTGTGCGTCTTTTGTTTACTTTTTCGAGCATAAAGTATGGGCGAGTCAAACTCCTCTATATCAGAGGGAGATATCAGTGCTTCGCTCCAGAAAACCTGGACTTTATCCCACCAGAAATCCAGTTGCGAAGAGACCCTAGCGGAGTTATCTGGAAAAATCAGGAGAGTTAGCAGGAGACTTCAACCACAAAGATCTGAAGACAGTGTCTACGCAAGTTCCATAAAAACGTCTACCAGAGACAACAACATCTGCGACCAAGGCTACACAAGTATTCCTGGAGCCTACAAAGCTGCACCATCTCACTCATCTTTTGAAAGCACACACTGGGAAGTGTTTGCAGAGAGAGCAGATCTAGAGGAACACCTCAGCAGTCCTGGCCTACGTTGACTTCTGCACTGAGACAGTATTAACCATGAAAAACCATCAAGGTGTTCCAGAACCAGAAGCCATACTTTTATCTTCCTTATTGCTGCTGGACTGACAGTCACCAACGACGTTTCATTGTATTTCTGACAATGACAATAAAGTCTCTTATGTCTTATCTGTTAAAAACCCAGGGTAACGCTTTAGATTACAGCCCGCAATTTACACCGTAACTATCGGGTAGTTACGGTGTAAGTACAGGATATGTGGGCTGTAATCTAAAGTGCTACTCGTTCCCCTGTAGTTACATTTAGTTACAAGGTAAGTACAGGATATGTGGGCTGTATCTATCTATCTATCTATCTATCTATAAAGCCCAATATCCCAAATCACAATTGGATTTATCACAAAAAAAAAAGAGAGAGAGAGAGAGAGAGAGAGAAATCTGTCATGAAGTCAAGTAGGCTAATGTAAACCTGGTCAGGTGAACGACAGCTGAGGCGGTCTTCAGAGGCCAACAGTATCCATGACAACATACTGTCACCTGGACCCTTGTTTCAAAGTAAACGCACAGATGTACCCTGTAGTTGTATAGGCTACCCGCTGAAAATATAAAGGAACAATGTAGATTGACTGTTTGTTTGTAATTAGGTCATTTTGAAATAAAATCACATCTGATTTATTACTTGCTGCAGAAGTCATCATTCCATCTTCCCTCCGATTTTTCAGTTTTATTGTCATACTGTGCCGTGTAATAACAGAATAAGTACCCTGTAATTAAAAATACCTACTGCATAAGTTCTCTGTAAATTCCCCCCAAACGTCCATATTATTGATCAGCAGGTCGCACATACCCTGTTATAATAGAATAGGTACCCAGTAGTTAAAAATAGCTACTGTATAAGTTCTCTGTAAATTCCCCCCAAACGTCCATATTATTGATCAGCAGGTCGCACATACCCTGTTATAATAGAATAGGTACCCAGTAGTTAAAAATACCTACTGTATAAGTTCTCTGTAAATTCCCCCCAAACGTCCATATTATTGATCAGCAGGTCGCACATACCCTGTTATAATAGAATAGGTACCCAGTAGTTAAAAATACCTACTGTATAAGTTCTCTGTAAATTCTCCCCAAACGTCCATATTATTGATCAGCAGGTCGCACATACCCTGTTATAATAGAATAGGTACCCAGTAGTTAAAAATACCTACCGCATAAGTTCTCTGTAAATTCTCCCCAAACGTCCATATTATTGATCAGCAGGTCGCACATAGGTACCCAGTAGTTAAAAATACCTACTGTATAAGTTCTCTGTAAATTCCCCCCAAACGTCCATATTATTGATCAGCAGGTCACACATACCCTGTTATAATAGAATAGGTACCCAGTAGTTAAAAATACCTACTGTATAAGTTCTCTGTAAATTCCCCCCAAACGTCCATATTATTGATCAGCAGGTCACACATACCCTGTTATAATAGAATAGGTACCCAGTGGTTAAAAATACCTATAATATAAATTCTCTGAAAATTCACGAATTGTTAGCCCCTTATTCCATAACTTAACATCCTGTTCCCCTGTACCTACATATATGTATTGGAACGTAATACACTGGTACACCGTTAGTACAACAGATTACACCGTAACTACCTGATAGGGTAGGGTAAGACCATCCTGATGACATGAGCTCAACATTGTGTTTCAATCTGTTTATCAGTCTGGACTCAGTGCTGCTCTAAACACTTCGAGTGGGTGGGAGCACACACCTTGACAGACAAACTAATCAGAGTTACAAAACACCAGGGAACACCTTCTTCATCACCAACGTAGCCAGTTGATAAATAAAACTTTTGCCAAATCCAGTCGGAAGAAGGAAAAAAACATATTTTCCTCTGAGAAACTCTGTGAGTGCATACTCTTGTTCTTGTTTAATTGTTGTTATCGACTATTTTCTGTCATAAATTCACTTATTGCTTGTTTACTCTGTTAACGTTAGAGTTAGCATTTGTTGCTTATGGAGCCACCATTACTGTTCTGCATGCTGTAGCCTGCATTTTACATTATCAACTACAATGCAGTCCCCGATTGGCTGCTTACATTGTCAACTATAATCTATTTATTGGCTCCGATTGGAATTTAAGTTCTTTTAATTTTCTGGATTGGGTGGCGCCAAGTCCAGACCAATACAGAGATTGAAACAAATTGTTGAGCTCACATCATCAGGATGGTCTTGCCAGGCTAGGTTTTGCTTGCTGTCATAATTCTAACTGTGTTAGTTAATGCGATGCTTCAGCATTGTGAGATAAGGAATCAAAACTAACCTATGGAGTTACATTTGTTTCTTTATTATTCAACCAAATGAAATAGATTTTGCAATCAAAGAAAAGATTTGAGAGCAAAAGTATCAATATTGCAATCAAAAAATGTTTTTTTGCAAGTTAAAAAAATGATTGATTAAAAAATGCAAATCCAAAAGTTTTGTTTGCAAATCCTAAAATTTTGTTTGCAAGTCATTTTTTTTGTTTGCAAGTCAAAAAGTTTTGCGAGTAAAAAGCTGAACCTGGTGGGCGGAGCCTAAACCGAAAGCTGTAAGACACGTCTCTATTGGAATGACAGCTTGCAAAGCAATTTTTTTTTTCGTCTTCTCTTGGTTTATTGGCAGATTGCAAATAATTTAAAGGTGCATACCGCCACCTACTGTACAAGAGTGTGCAACATCATGTCATTTCGCCTGTTTCTTAAATTCTACTCATCAGCCTAGTACGCTTGCAAAGCAACATGGGAGTTCTGTAGTTAACAGGGAATTCAGTGCGGGAGCTGTGGCGAAAATCAATTCTGAAACCGAAGTTTTTCAGGCTCCAGTTTCCAAAAAATTCATCCACACGAGTGGTGTGATGAAAAAATATCCACACGAAACCGCAAAACCCGCTACCAAATGATGTAATACACATGTCAAAGCAGTAGGTGGCGATGTAACTTCTAATGGAAAGGTCATTTTAACCAATCAGAAGTCAGAGTCAATACTGGAGTAGGGAAGTGCGGAAAATAAACACAACCCAATTCACAAAAATAGCGTGACCTAATTCAATAGTAGAGGTGCCTGAACGACCAACTACAGTACCATGAAAGCAGTGACGGGCCTGCCAACGAAGGGCCGACCTGGCCAGATCCAGAACCTCCGTTGGCCCGTCGCTGCTTTCGTGGTAGTGTACTTGGGGTAGCTAGCAACAGCCTCCTTTGTTGGTCGTTAGGCGGAGCAACTGGATATGTCATCCAAAGACAACAAATAGCACGCTCACAAATAAAGTTAGTGTGACATATAGGGTATTTATGTGTATCTGCCCACTCAATTGTGACATTATTTTATGCATATGATTGACAAGGGCTGGGTTTCAGCTTGGACCACAGTACTCTTTTTAATGTTCAAAAAACAGAGGCAGGCAGATAGAAACTGAAAAATGCTAGTGCTGAGCAGTGGTGGTGACCTGAGGCTGGCTGACAGCGGCAAGCTGGTAGCAGGCAGAAAAACTCCAGGACTCACACACTGATAATCAGATGAACACACAGGAGGTGAGGAGGCAGCGGAGGAAAAACACCCTGGAGATAATATAACGAGCTTACTAGAAAAATACGCAGGAATCACTCAAGTTGCATTACCAAAGAGGATTGAATTATCTGGCAGTGTGGTGGAGTGAGGACGGGTCTTTTATGGAGAGGTGATTAATGATGAATGAGACTCAGGTGTGCCTCGGCTGCAGAGCGGGAAGCTGGAAAGTGGGTCAGCCACGCCTCCAGCCACATACACGCCCTGAAAAGAGGAAGGTAAGGGAGGGGAAAAAGGTGGAGGAAAACAGAAAAGAAAACCACAAAAAACCCAAAACACTGCTAGCAAACCCAGCCCATGACAATGATATCGATTTTGTGTCTTTACAGATACCATGCATATACCCCCCATGCCTTTGCACGAGAGTAATCTGGGTATATAAACCGTTGGTTCTTCAGTTGGCAGATACATCTAGAGTAAAGCTACTGAAGACCAGCAAAACCACAGTTTTTATTCTTTCAGGTGGGTAAATGTCAAGTAAGTGTCTAAGTACCTTCAGATTTTATCAGTAGTGTACCCTTAATAGATAACTTGTTTATATAGTTTGTATTGTGCTTCATGATATTGTTTGAACTGTAACGTAAGGTAACTGCATACGAGTGGATGCAACCGTCACTAATGCTAGTGTAGCTCCTCAGGGATTTACGCTGTTATTACTTTCATTTTGACAATCTAACCTATGACAACACATTAGCGAAGGTTGTAAGGACTGTAACTGGTGGTAGCTGTTGTTGATTTTGTTTAAATATGTTGATTTAGAATTTTATAGGTTATTGTTCATCGGACGATTGACCTAAGCTAACTAACGCTAACGTCAGCTGTCTTTGTTGCCATAGCAACGGTAAACATTCACATAGCCTACAGGCCAAGTGCAGAGTGCAGAATCAAGCTTCATTGTAAATATAGTTCAGATACATTGACTTTAACACAGGATGTGGGGTTTTAGTAGTTAGTAAATTTTTAGAAAAGAGCTATTTACCATCGCTCTGACGTCAAACAATGGAGACAGGTGTTGGGACCTCAGCCACATGTTTTAAACAATAGAGAGGCCTTGACAAACCAGCCAGTCTAAGAGCAAAGGAAAGGCGCCAAGCTTCCATCAGTCCAGTAACTATAAAACATATAAATCACTTTGAAATTTAAACTCTTGCTGCCTGTTGGGCGACAGCAGCCAGGTTCAGGTGGAGTCAGAAGGAACCCCCTCTGACATCACTGAGAATTTAATTGTCGCTGCGCGCTGACGCCCCTCACAATCCCTGAGTGACGAGTTGCTGGAAGGAAGCCAAAGTTTTCTGTGCGCAAGTTACTGCTAGGGAGCACCTCAAATGTTTGAATCCCACCGTTTGAATTCCACATTTGATTGTGCTGTACACACGCTCACAATACGCCGCGTTCCTATCTGTAACAAGGACTAGTGGACGGTAGGCTGACCCCAGGGGTGATTCTAGGATCAGAGGTGTAGGGATGCTGAGCACCCAGAGAGCTGCCCGGCAAGGCAAGATAAATTTCACTGTTTTGCACATTTTAACTCAATTTCATTCCCACATTTGTTAAAGAAAAGCACAACATTTTTGGGGAAAGTCTGTGACTAAACCATCAAATCTGATAAAGGTTATTTCAACGCTGAGCCAAGAAACATATTGTAACCCTAATTCTGGGGGAGGATAACTCATTTTGATACAGCAGCTCCTCAACATACACATAAACAGTATGTATGTGATGGTCAGTGCTCGGGTTCACGCCTTCTAAAATTTGATTGTTAATATTCACCTATATTAGAAAACTGAGATGAGGATTTTTCCCTTTTTGTCTAAAAACCGGTTGGTCATTGGTCCCTGTATCCAGGGTGGTTCCCCGGAATTGTAAATACATATTAATAATTTTTTTTGAGAGCCCTAACACTGCTGGTCTATTCACACGGGATTAATATTACCTGAGGTGATTGTCCGGGACCCTTTTACAGAAGGTAAAAGTCGCGCTAATCTTTACTGACATCGTGCGGTAATGATTACTGACATTACACATTCGGATGGGACCAGAATCTTTGGTAATTATTACTTTACCCCACGTACCTATGTAAAACTAATCCCGTCTGAATAGGGCTCTAGAATTACTTTAGGAGGGGATCTCTTTACAACTCAGTATGGAAAAGAAGAATGATTCAATATATCCTCTTAGAATGTTTTGTACCAAAATACAGACCCAACAGTTCATATGATATCCCACAAATTAGCACCTGAAGAATGATTACATTCTTAACGTACGGTTACGTAATAAAGTTATGGAGGTTAGATTTAAGAAAAGAAACTTTTATTTATTTAACAGGGACAGTGCACAGCTACTTAGCTGCACCAGAGATGGCTGAAAGCTAATATTCATCTGTAGTCCCAACATGGCTGGGTGTCTTTAGGTTTAGGCAAGTGAAGTTACAGAGGTTAGGGTTAGGTGAGGAAACATGGTGAGGATGAGCTAAAGAAAAATGGCGGCGGCAGCAGCAGTAGCAGCAGCAGCAGCGGTGTCGTCGGTCACGGCACGCTGCGTTTTTAGACCTGACGACTACGTTTAGACAAAAATCTCTCACAGATACCCGAACTGTCGGACAACAGATGACAAACTTTCCCAACTTCTACATCCTGGACGATCACTTGGCAAACAAACACCTGAGCTTTGGACATGCAACAGTTAATGACCTGCTGAGGTGCCTATGGCATCCCCTCTGCCATCACAATGAAAACGGCAGGTGGGGAGGTGTTCGTGCTCTTTGTGTCCTCCTCATCTGTCTGCTCATGTTGAGGGATGTCCACCCATGTCCCAGCCCTGGTATTCTTGAGATGGCTACCGAACTAACGCCTACGGAGCCTCTTCCACCGGCGGTGTTAGCCGGGGGGCTAGGTCCCAGTCCTGGTATCCTCGAGAAGGCTGCTAAACCAACGGTGACGGGGCTTCCTCCGCCAGTGGTGTTAGCCTGGGAGCCGGCACCGCTAGGTCCCGGCCCTGATATCTGCGAGACGGCTGCCGAACCGATGCCTGTGGGGCCTTATCCACCAGCGTCATTAGCCAGGGGGCTAGTGCCGCTAGATCGCAGCCCTGGTAACGTTATCCCCAAGACAGCTGCTGAACCGACAACTGCAAGGCCTCCTCCACCACCAGCGCCGTTAGCCAGGGGGCTAGCGCCGCTAGGTCCCGATCATGGTATCCTCGAGACGGCTGCTAAACCAACAGCAACGGGGCTTCTTCCACCAGCGGCGTTAGCCGGGGGGCTAGCGCCGCTAGGTCGTGGCCCTGGTATCCCCAAGACAGCTGCTGAACTGACGTCTGCAAGGCCTTCTCCACCAGCGGTGTCAGCCGGGGGGCTAGCGCCGCGAGGTCACGGCCCCGATATCCGCAAGACGGCTGCTGAACCAACGTCCGTGGGGCCTCTTCCACCAGCGATGTTGGCCAGGGGGCTAGCACCACCTGGGCTTGGCTACAGCATCTCTAAGACGGCCACTGAACTGCTGGCCACAAGATCAATAGATATTAAGGGTACAGTTTTAACACACACACGTGATGGCATGTATAAACTCAAAACCACTTATGGAAAACCAGTGTTCAAAAAATTTAGGTCGACAAAGATCTTTTCAACACTACATCAGGCCAAAAAAAAGAAAAACACCCTGAAAAACACCCTGAAGTGTAAACAAATTATTTGGCTGTCTAGTATTGAAATTGAATGTGTTGGGGTAAATAGTGTTAGGTTAGTTGGTCAAGGAGAGGCGCTGAGGCTCGGGAGTATATGTGCAGGGCGACGAGGGAGGGATGTGGAGGGCCGCTGCGCCGTGACCATAGGGCCGTGACAGAGAGCCGAGCGTCGGGGGTATATGTGCGGGGCGCGAGGGACGGAGGGGTGGATGGATGGGGTGGGCTGCTGCGCGGTGAGCCCAGGCTCCCAGAGAGGGAGACATAGAACCAAGTATGCTATAATAAGAGGACCGACTGAGCTCCAGCCGCCTTCCCTTCTACCCGTGTGACACAGTTAGGGTGGGTTTCCAAGCCACCATTGGCACAATGAAAAGCCCTCTCTCCTATCCCCGCACCGAGGGACAATCTTCACATCGCCCCCTTCCTCAGCCGCTCGCCTCAAGGAGGGTGAGCCAGAAGAAAAGGAAAGCATCATTACCGTGGTTAACCCCTGATTTTTTAAATTTGATGGAAGTACGTGATCTTCTTCTTAAGACTTTCTTAACCACAGACCGGTTAAAATTCACTGCTGCAAGGAACAAGGTAACTCAGGCAATGTGGAAGGCCAAAGCAAATTTTTTTTGTAGCAATCATGGAGAGTGCTAAGGGTGATGGGAAAAAATTTTGGCATAATATTAATAAACTAACGGGTAAACAGAATAAACAAAATAACTATGAATTAGAACTTATTATTGATAGCAGTGAAAGTCCTACAGCTCAACAAGGACAAAACAGAGGTCTTAGTTATTGGTCCTGAAGGCAAGAGAGAGAAACTTTTACCAGAACTACAAGATTCTAAACCTTCACAATGTGTAAAGAACCGGGGTGTCATTTTTGACTCTGAACTTAGTTTTATTCCACTATTAAGACTATTGTAATGCCCTGCTCTCTGGTCTTCCCAAAAAGACCATCTCTAATCTGCAATGACTTCAAAACTCAGCCGCTCATGTGTTGACGAAGACCAGAGGACGGGCGGGCGCACATTACGCCGATTCGCTGCATTGGCTCCCCGTGTGTTTCAGGATCAATTTTAAGGTTCTTTTATTAGTTTTTAAATGGGTTAACGGTCTGGGGCCATCTTATTTATCTGACCTGCTTTTATCATATCAACCCTCGCGGACCCTGAGGTCCTCTGGCACCAGCCTTTTAATCGTTCCAAAAGTCAGAACAAAAACCCACGAGGAGGCTGCATTCAGCCATTATGGCCCTCACTTATGGAACAGCCTACCGGAGAGCATCAGGACTGCATGTTGATGTTTTTAAAAGGAGGCTCAAGACTCACCCTTTTAATTTGGCTTTTAACTGATTTCTTCTACTCTTCTTTTATCATATTTTATGTTATTTATTTATTTATTTTTTTTTCAAATGTCTAATGATCCACTTTTAAATCTTTATGCATGTTATTATTAATTTTTAATCTTTAAATTTTTTATTATTATTTATTTATTTATATATATATATATATATATATATATATATATCATGCCTGATTTTATCCTACCCTATTGTCTTTTAGTCTTATAGTTTTTAGCTCTTTCTATCCCACCTTATTGTCTGTTAGTCTTGGGAGGTGTGTTCGGTCTGCCCGCGGGGACATCATCCTGGAGATCCCTCAGGTCCGGAAGACTGGGGGGCTCTGCACAATGTGTGGATTCCACCCCGGTCTATCTGGGTTGGGGTGTGTTCTGTGTGCGTGAGCGCATGCGTGTGTTGGGATTCACAGGATCACAGATGATTTATCATTTGGTAAAATCCTCACTGGACAATGTAAAGGCTTTTTCCTCTGCATGCTCTTTGTCTTCAAACAAAGAGAGCTAAGTGACACCCATCTCCACAGGAGGTCTCACCTCACACCTCAGTGAGACTCAAGTCCCAAAACTTGATTGGACAAGACCTTTTACAGTGACATGTGACTCTGTGATGTCACAGGCATTTGTACAAGATCTGCTCCTTCCACAGAACTTCCTCTTCTTGCTCCAGGAGCTTCAACAGCTCACAAAGCTCTCCCGGTTGGGCCTGAAACAGTCCAGAGGCCTAGACCCTGGCTCCATAGCCCAAACCACTAAAGGGAGGGCAACTGATCACAGACTCTCTTGCAAACACAAGGTTTGCACCCAGCGTCTAACTCTTTAAGGGCCCCCAGCGACCAGCTTCCTCGGATCAGAACCTTTGGAACAAAGGACCCAACAAAGACTGCAGCTGAAACCACACCTTCCCAGCCTTCTTCTGCCAGCTAACAGCAGCACACTACCAAGTGACTCTTTCTTCCATCCATTCAAGGATCGGTAATATAACAACTGGGCATAGCTTACCACAGCTTTACAGGCTAAGCAAGACTGGTTAACTTGTTGTATGTGATTTAATGCTGTTTACTGAGTTATTGTTGTGATTGTTGGCAGTTAGGTCATTGATTAGTTGGCTTCGTCAAAGCTAAGTGTTTAGTTTGTCCATACTGTTCACAAACAGATTGTTGCACACAACTAAACAATCTCTGCACTAATCCAGACCGTTTGCAACACAAATCACAACGACATAGACTCATTAACAAAGGCTTTCAGCAGAGCTACACCCAAACAGGCATTTCAAAGTTCCCGCTTCTTTTCCTTTGTGTTTGTCCTGACCACACGGTCAGACAGATACCTCCCCCTTAAGCCAGCCTTGATTCGGCCATTTTGGTAGTTCTCTGTTGTCAGCCATTTTGTTTTGTAGGCCAAACGGCTACTTGATCACCACACCCGCCTTTGTCTTTCTCTCTCTCTCTCTCTCTCTCTCTCTCTCTCTCTCTCTCTCTCTCACTCACACACACACACACACACACACATATACACACCAAGCTTTTATATAGTTAGTTAGAATTTGTGTGTTTTGGTTTGCTTTGCTAAGTTGTGAATGAATATAATTCTTTGGAATCATACCTGCTGTCTGTTTAATGTTGCACAAGAGTGAATGAATAGTCAACCTCTACTGCGTCACTTATCTTGTCTTGCAGAGAGCATCATGAGGAGTTGTGCTCTGCACCTTCTAACGCTTCTTAAATCCAAACCGTTCAAGTTAGGACAAAATCCTTTGCAAGTAATGTTCACCAACTCCAAAATCCTTCAGGCGTTACTGTTAATTTTGGTTGTTGTCATTCATTTAATTATTAAAGCAGCTGTGTGGAACTCTTCGTTTTTGTTGATTATAGCGCCCCTTTGGTCGAAGCGGTATGACACCCACAGCCTGGTGTCGTAAAGCCGGCAATTACCGCATGCATTTGTTTTGGAGAGCGAGAGGATTAACTAACATCAGGTCAGTCCAAGTAAATTGTGGAAACAGCAAAATTACTCAGTAAATTCTCCTGTCGTGTTTCTGTTCTGATCTAATCTAATCTGTTGTGTATTTTGAGCTACTAAGGCTACCGTAGTAGTGTGAGCCTCAAGTTATTCTGGGTAATGTAGTAACCGTTGTTGTGCTACCGGAAACAATGAGAAGCAGCCGTGTATGTTCGGTCTAAGGAGGAATAAACAGTTAACAAGTCATCTGCTGAGTCCGCATTATTATGTGAAAAGAATACTCCAACGATTTGGCAGTTATGCCCTTTCTCTATCATTTTCATATTGAGACAGCGGTTAGCATGGCACTGTCAGTACATCTTGAGCGGAGGGATACACCGGTGAGCAACAGCTGCAGCTGGCTCTGGGACAGGTACGCTAAGTCACTCGGTGAAAACAAACAAAGAGACGACACGGACGATATTACTCAGCTCCTGCAGGCCTGGAGCGTTTTTTCCAGTTCATCTCAGCTACATGAAAAAAAGTTTCAATCACACCAGGATTAGTGATTGCTGCAAAGTTTTCATTCCTTGTGATGCACTCTCTGCGGCGGTTTTCCTCCTGATGATATATCTCCCCAACGATGGCAGCACCGAATCCCACTATGTGCAGGAAAATAGTAGCGGAGGATTCAGCCTCTCTCATCTCTGCTCAGCATTCAACACATAGAGTTCCTCATCTGTATGCTCCGGCTCAAACAGGTATGGCTCTGGATCTGTGTCCGCTACAAGAAACTCTTTAAAATCGAGTTCAAAGTCGTCCATTGCAGCTGCTAAAATCCGGAGATATCACTAGGCTAAATAAACAGCTGAGTTTTGTTTACAAGCTACGTCTGTGCCTGCTCATCGTCATATCCCTCAGCGGGTCACAGCGCAGGACGTTTTGACCCTCTATAAGCACAATGCTAAACGCTGAGACCCAGCCACTGGACGTACAGACACAAAAACGATATTGATCATGTTGTCTCAATATGAAAATGATAGAGAAAGGGCATAACTCCCAAATCGTCTGTGTATTATTTAATGTGAAGATATACAGTGAAGACATAACATAATCCTAACACAGCAAAGCTGTTACCTGCAGCCTTCCCTTGCAAAGCTAACGCTACTAACGTTAGGTCAGTCCAAGTAGTTAGTGGAAACATGCTAACATGCTAACGTTACACACAAGTTAGTAGTAAAGTAAGACCTGTTCATAAATGTTCTGGTGTAGCTCTGAATTTCTTATAAACTGAGGACAACTGACTGCTGTATATTTGTGTTCATGGTCACAGTCACAGATAATTTTACATGATGCTCCTTCGTTATCCGCCATGACATCAAGATACATCGTCCTCATAGATACATCTCTGGTAAAACTGTTAGGTGTTATGTGTTCAGCAATGCCCGTTGCCTACTGCTTAGTCGAAGAACACTGTAAACACGGCACCTCCTTCTTCTTCTGTGGTTTAATCGCTGCGGGCGCTGCGGGCGAGCAGAATCACTTCCGCCTCGGGTGCTGTATTCTGGTTTTCTGACTTCCGCTGTGTGTAGGACCCGAGCTAGGTTACGCTAAATAGCCATATAGAGAAAGGCTGTTTTTGTCGCTGTTGGGTTCAAATAAATATGCAGCTCTTCAAGGGGGGGTGATACGAACTAGGGACAATTTTATTAATGGTAAAAAGTTCCGCACAGCTGCTTAAATCAAACTCCAAATTAATAGTTTAGCCTACTTTATGAGACTGATATCTTTAACTGGCTATCAGTTTTCTCTTTACGGGAATGGTGCCCCTCGAGGTGATTTAATGTTAATTCACTCCTGCTTCTGAAGAGTGCAGACGCTTTCCTGCTTGCTCCAGCCTGCTTCCTTCTTTACTTTGCTTTTTAATCGTTTTACTCCTTCTACAAATCCTGGAAAATCTCTATATCCATCATTTCATGAATTATTTTAAGTAAATCAAGACTTTGAAGAACATTTTTATGTTTTTAACCGATCTGACGAGCCAGCAGCATGTCCGGGGGAAGAAACCAAACAAATTCTTTCTGTGAACGCTGTCGGAGATATCAACAAGAAATTAATGAGCTACAAGCACGGATTTTTGCTTTAGAATCTGAAAAAGGACTTCACAAGACGCTCCCAGTGACATCCGGTGGTAAGAAGCCCACAGTTACTTTCAGTAAAAAGGGTGAAAAACTTGCTACTTTCATCTTAAACCTGAGTGATACTGTGTCTTTTCCAAAACTCTGTAAAGACCAAAATGCCTCATCCTGGAGAGAACTTGGTGCTAAGCCAAAGCAGCACAAAGTGATGAGAGACAATGTTAATACCTACGTAACATCACCCAAAATACAGCTTACAAACAGATTTTTGCCACTGTCAGAGACTGAATTTAATGTTTCTAACGAACAAAGAGAAAATGGATTATCTAGCCATAAAGTCGGCAAAAGACAGCAGGCAGACAAACAATCTGGACCAAACGTCAAGGTCAGAGATACGCTGCTAAAAGGAGACGGTGCTATCAGTGGCATAAACCATGGAAGAATTCAAACATGCTGCTGTCCCAGTGCCACTGTCTCTGAGATAACAACACTCCTCTCAAAAGTTTTGTCTACACACGAGGAGTCAAACAGCTGATCGTGCATGTGGGTGCAGTGGACATCAGAAAGGAACAGACTGAAGTCTTGAAAAGGGATTTCACTAAGTTCTTCAAGGAGCTTGATAAACTGGAGGTCAAGGCATTCATTAGTGGACCTCTTCCAAACATAGACAGGAAGATAAACAAGTTCAGCAGGCTGCTTCAGCTGAACACATGGCTGTCCAAAGAGTGTGCGCACAGAGGATTGCAATACATTGAGAACTTTTATCTGTTCTGGAAACGAGAGGACCTGTTCAAGGGAAAGGGCCCACACCTGTGCAGAGGTGGGAGGAGAGTGCTGACGGAACACCTCCTCCACGCTCTGAGGCATCAGAATGGGCCGGGACAGGGTCCTGAGCGACCAGTGAGAGAAAAGAGGAATGAGAGAAGCATCTCTGTCGCAGAAGCCAGAGACCGAGCCAGTGTTTCAGCACCACCACAACAGCCTCCACCGCCCCCAGCAAAGGATTCAGCTCCAGCACCACAACAGCCTCCACCGCCCCCAGTGAAGGTTTCAGGCCCGCCATCGGTTCAACCTCCCCCCGGGCCCTCATCACAGGCCTTGGACTCGTCTGTGACGGCCCCAGCAGAAGTTTCAAACCCGGCAGCACCCCCATCACCTCCTCTACCCACAGACCAGCCCTGGGCCCCCCCTGCCACATCTACCCCCTCTAGAGCCTTGTCCCTCTCCCTCTCCTTTCCATCCCCACCTTCCCCCATGGGCCTTCCCAACCATCTTGAAAGCCTGATCAAATCAGGGATTAAGATGGTCCCCTCACCCCTAATATCAAGTCACACAGGAGCTTCAACTCTCCTGCTTCACAAACTAAAGCTCCCCCAGCTCCTCCCCCTCAGTTTTCATCTCCATCACCCAAACTTCCCCCTGCTCGTCCTCCCCTGCCTGCCCCCAGAGCTGGTATCCCTAAGAGCTAGGATGCACAGGGCCTCTGCTGTCACAGGACTTACAGCCATGATAAAGGTAATATCAAGCTGGGGCCCTGTGAGACAATATTCTCCCCTAGTGCTATATCTACAGCCACACCACATAGACCAGATTACAGAATGACAGTTAGACAGTCCAATCAGAGAAATTTAATCCATATCCCTTGTAAGAAGATAATGTCCAGTCCCACTGACACTAATCTGAAACTTGCTGTGCTTAATGTCAGATCCTTGTCTAGCAAATCATTTTTAATTAATAATTTGATCTCTTCATATAATCTTGATTTTATGTTTTTAACTGAAACATGGCTTGACAAAAACACAGGTAATGCTGTTCTAACAGAATCAGCTCCACCCAACTACAAATTTGAATCTGAAACACGAGAAAACAAAAAGGGTGGAGGTGTCTGTGCAATATATAGAGATCATATGGTTACGCACAGGTTGTCATTTGGGGTGTTTTCATCATTTGAGTATGTATCCTTTAAAATGGAGCTAAAACAATCTCCGTCCATACTCTATGTAGTTATATACAAGCCTCCCCAGCACCGTCAAAGTTTTATTGATGATTTTACCAGGATGCTTTCAATTGTATGCACAGACTTTGATGGTTTGGTCATTACAGGTGATTTTAATGTACATGTGGATAATGTCTGTGACAGAAATGCTAAAGAGCTCAGTGCTGTCCTTGAAACCTTTGGCCTGACTCAGCATGTGTGTGAGCCCACACACAGCAGAGCGCAGCACACTCTGGACCTGCTCATTACAAAGGGGGTTAATATTTCAAATGTCAATGTGGTTGATGTTGCTCTGTCTGATCATTTCTGTGTCTTCTTTGACCTGTCTGTTTCTCCCAAACCACCGGCTGGTCCTGCAGTTGTTCGGAGGAGACACATAAATAACAGCACAGGCGCTCTGTTCATGGAAATGATAAACTTTGAAAATGCCTCATGTTCTAATTCTACTGTTGATGATTTGTTGAACTCTGTTACTTAGAGTGTTTTGACTGTTCTGGACACCATTGCCCCTGTGAAGGTTAAAATGGTTAAAGATAAGCAGAAGGCGCCATGGAGGAATGACGACTGAAAAGGGAGTGCCGGAGGGCCGAGCGGAAATGGCGCAAGTCAAAGCTTCATGTTTATTATGAAATTTACAAAGAAAAGTTGTACGTGTTCAACCAGATCTTACGTAGAACAAGGGAGAGGTACTTTTCTGAAATTATTGGAAACTGCGGTAACAACGCGCGTGTCTTATTTGCAACAGTGAACAGATTAACAAACCCTCCAGCTCAACTGCCATTGGAACTGATCTCCACATCTAAGTGTAATGAGTTTGCAGTATTCTTTTGCGACAAGGTTCAGACCATTAAAAAGGCCATCATTTCCACAACACCAATAACAACCCTGCGGCCACCTAGACACTTAGAGCTGACTCATTTTGCACCTGTAACTGACAAAACTGTCCAAGAGATCATCACCAGTCTGAGTTCATCTACATGCTGCCTTGATGTGTTACCCACTAGATTTCTAAAGTCTGTGCTGAGCAGTTTGTTACCACCACTCGCTCACATAGTTAACATGTCACTACAGTCTGGAACATTCCCAAAGGCCTTGAAAACTGCGGTCATAAAGCCTCTCCTAAAGAAGAGCAGTCTTGATGCCACAGTACTGAACAACTACCGGCCCATTTCAAATCTGCCGTTTTTAGGCAAAGTCCTTGAGAAAGTTGTTTACCAACAGCTGACTGACTTTCTCCTAATGAACAACTCCTTTGATGTTTTCCAGTCAGGTTTTAGACCCCATCACAGCACTGAGACCGCTCTTATTAAGGTGACAAATGACATCCGCCTGAACACTGACGCAGGCAAAGTCTCAGTTTTAGTCCTGCTAGATCTGAGTGCTGCTTTTGACACTGTCGATCATGAGATCCTGTTACAGAGATTAGAGGACTGGGTGGGCATCTCTGGCAATGCTCTAAATTGGTTGAAGTCCTATCTAGAAGACAGGAGGTACTTTGTTGAAATTGGTAACTGTGTCTCAGACCACATGGCCTTGACCTGTGGGGTGCCCCAAGGGTCAATCCTGGGACCCCTTCTGTTCAATCTATACATGCTGCCTTTAGGCCAGTTAATACAAAGTAATAATGTGTCCTACCACAATTATGCAGACGACACTCAGATCTATGTGTCACTGACAGCAGGTGAATATGGACCAGTGGATTCACTCTGTCACTGCATCCAACAGGTCAGTGTGTGGATGCAAAACAACTTTCTCCAGCTAAATTCAGACAAGACTGAAGTCATCGTATTTGGTCCACAGAAACAAAGAGAAAGTGTCAGCAGTCACCTCCAGTCTCTCTCTCTAAAACCTACAAATCAGGTTAGAAATCTCGGGGTAATAATGGACTCAGACTTGAACTTTAACAGCCACATCAAATCAATAACATCAGCAGCCTTTTACCATCTAAAAACATTGCCAAAATCAAAGGTATAGTGTCTGAACCTGACTTGGAGAGACTTATCCATGCATTTGTCTCTAGTAGGTTAGACTACTGTAACAGCCTGCTCACTGGCCTCTCCAAACGGGCCGTAAGACAGCTGCAGTACATCCAGAATGCTGCTGCTCGGGTCCTGACCAGAACCAGGAAGTACAAGCACATTAGTCCTGTGCTCAGGTCTCTACACTGGCTTCCTGTGGCTCAGAGAATAGACTTTAAAGCAGCTCTGCTTGTGTACAAGTCTCTCCACGGCCTAGCACCAAAGTACATCTCTGACATGTTAGTGCCATATGAACCATCTCGGACTCTGAGGACCTCAGGGACCGGCCTCGTGCTGGTGCCCAGAGTCAGGACTAAACATGGGGAATCAGGGTTCCAGTTTTATGCAGCTAAAATCTGGAACAGTCTTTCTGAAGATGTGAGACAGGCCTCTACTCTGACAATGTTCAAATCTAGGCTCAAAACAGCTCTATTTCACTGTGCATATGACTGAAAGGATCTTATCTGCACTCTTCTCTTTTAAAGTTCATTTTATAATGATTATTTATGTTTTTATTTTGTATTGTGATTTTAATGCATTTTCTTCTTCTGTAAAGCACTTTGAATTACTTTGTGTACGAATTGTGCTCTACAAATAAACTTGCCTTGCCTTGCCTTAATTCAGTCACATTATTTAACATAATTATTAATAATAATTATTAATTATTTCCGATAGCCAATTAAACCCCAACATATTCGGTACCTCCGTGAGAAGCCTAGTGTGTTAACCCCAACATTTATGATGCCATCGTGTGAGGTAAATATATGTTGATTCCCAACATGTGTGTGTGTTATATGTGGGGGGGGCGTGATGCACTTTGTGTTGCATTTTTAATGTATGAAAAGTGCAAATGTGCAAGTGCAATGTAAATAAAGTTTGATTTGATTTGATTTGATTTAAAGTTCACAAGGTTCTGAAAATGTGATTCCAGAGTAATGTTCTGGGGGAAAGGGGTTTTTGCAACCGATCCACCACCTCAACCTGCCTCCTTACAAGACCACTTGGGACTGCTTCCTCATTTACTCCCATCAGCACATTGGTGATGTAATCACAGCCTTTCAAAATATGTGACATATGTACATATTTGGGTACATTACTTTTTGTAGGAAAATGTACCGTTTATGCAAACAGCCTAAATGATTACAGTGAGGAAATGTTCAAATAGACACCTGAGTATTGTTTTCGGATGAACCTATCATTTAACATCCTTTAACCCATCTTACGAAACACTATGTTCTTTTTCATTGATATGTAATGATAAATATGACTGTAGAACTAATCAAGTGTTTCAAGTGCCAAAGATCTCATTACCAGCAATGAGAAGCTTGCCATATAATCAATCAGGCATTTTGTTTCTGCCAATAAATTATCTGATTAATGTAATCAACAATTAAACTTTTTGTTGCACAATTTCCTCCTTCTGGCAAAGATGTACACAGCTTAATGGAAGCATGTCTTGTTGCTCTCTTCTGAACATAATTCATTCATGTGATCTTTTTGTTTTGGAAAATGAGACTAAAATAGAATAAACAAATGTGAATTACCAGATTGGACTGTGTTTAATCCCAGTGAGAAGCTGCAACAGACTTTTCTGTAATAAAACTATCAGTTTGTGCTACGCATGATAGGAAATGATGGTGAAGAACATTTTAATAAGGTCATGGCTGGAAAATAGCATGCCTACAGGTTACTCATCACAGCAGTTGTTGGCTATGGCTGGTATTGTCTTTGTAAATAAAGCTATTTTGAAATGTTTTGAAACATGAAATATTTAACATTTAACTACTTTTGGGTCACTGTCATAACAGACGTACTTCTGTATTTTACTGTCTAAGGGCTCTTATAATCAGTCTAAAATTTCCACACAGATAATTTTAAAAGAAATTGCCAAAAGCATGTCTTCCGACAATAACATTATTGGGGTTTATGGGGCACACTGATATTTTGAGTGACAGGATTAAAACAAACTTTTTTAGAAACAGCCAATGGCCATGGAGAAAGAGGTAAACTGGGGTGATCATTTCAGCTGACATAGGCTGTTCACTTGTACTGCAACGGTGAACTCCGATTGTGTATTTAATTTTAAAAAGTTGTGATTTAGGCAACACAGTTTGGGCATTGCTGCCTCAAGGGTTTCATCAGTTGTTGGCACCGCATGCTGTGACATTGCATATTGTCAGAAAATCAAAAACCTAATATGTTGGGACTTAAATTGGTTATGTGAAGGCTTTTTTATTGTATTGATGAGAACTGTATACAGTAACAAAATTATAAGGCTTTTGGGATTGAATCTGCATCTACACAAATCCAGTGGTGGGAAGCAACTAAGCACTCAAGTATTGTACCTAAATGTACATATACAAATATTTTACCTTATTACATTGATTTGACAACAGCAATTACCAGTTAGTAACTGACTGGCTGCTTTACAATATTAAGTAATAATATGAGGTCGTTCAAAAGTTTGGAATCAGCTGTAATATTGTGGTTTATCTTTTCTATTGTTTGCTTTGGCCCCACAGGAAGAATGAAATGATTTAAATTTCCTTTTAGCTGAGGTCCCCCCAGTGTTGCCTGATGGGAGAATGCTGTGTGAACCTGGATTTTAAATTTGTATTTTTTATATATATATGACGTGATTTAACACACCTGGTGTCAATTGTCAACATCTGGACCTCCTTTATAGTAGAGTTAGCTGGGATCAAGCTACAGAGCCATCATAAACTACGAACTATAATAAGAGGCGCCTCTGTCTACAACCAGGATCTAAAATAGGTAATTTGAAAGACAGATAAAATGCATAGTAACATCAACATTGGACTTTTGACCAATGACCAGCCTAGTGAAACAACTGAGAGGGTGGGGTTAGGGAGGTCCCCTCATCCCGGAAGGCAGGGAGAGAAGGAGAGGGAGCAGCCAGGCTCTGTGCCGGGCTCTCTGTCCTTCCTCTCAGCCAAACCAGGGAGCGCCGGTGTGGAGAGCTGGTCCATTTTCCACTGGAAATGCACATGGTTTGCATCGCCACACAGCCAGTGTGTCCCAGGCATTAGAATTCAAGTAGTGCAGGCTTGGGGTCAGTATTTTATGTAATGATCTCAGATCCTCCGAGAACCGTCATATTATCTTGGTGGAAGAGTTTGAGTGCCCTAGTGACCCTAGGAGCTATGCTGTCGGGGGCATTTTGCCCCTGGTAGGGTTTCCCATGGCAGATTGGTTCTGGGTGAAGGGTCAGATGAAGAACGGTTCAAAAGACCGTTCATGATGGACCAGTAGACGAAAGGGTTGCTTCCTTGCGCCTTCGGGTCGGGGAATGGGTCCTGACTGTTGTCAGGTAAATGATTTGTAGTCGTATCATTTGACCTGTGACCATATGTTCTGGACACTCGGGTGAAGAGAGGAGCAGAGCTGTCAACTGATCATCACCTGGTGGTGAGTTGGGTCAGATGGCAGGGGAGGACGCCGCACAGACCTGGCAGGCCCAAACGAACAGTGAGGGTCTGCTGGGAACACCTGGCCGAAGAACCTGTCCAGATGATCTTCAACTCCCACCTCTGGGAGAGCTTCGACCAAGTCCTGAGGGCAGAGGGGGACATTGAGTCCGAATGGGCCTTGTTCCGCTCTGCCATTGTTGAGGCGGCGGTTGCGAGATGTGGCTGCAAGGCCACTGGGGCCAGTCGCAGAGCCATCAGGCTGAAGAAAGGAGGCCTACAGGGCATGGTTGTTCTGTGGGTCTCCGAAAGCAGCTGACAGGTACCGGCGGGCAAAGCGAAGCGCAGCAGCGGCAGTAGCGGAGGCAAAAACTCGGGCGTGGGAGGAGTTTGGTGAGGCCATGGAGGAAGACTATCGATCGGCTCCAAAGAGGTTCTGGCAAACTGTCCGGTGCCTCAGGGGGGGAAGGCGGCAACTTCCTCACACTGTTTACAGTGGGGGCGGGCAGCTGCTGACGTCAACTGGGGACAACTGCTCCGGGAGTATGGGGTTGGTGGCCCCTTGCTAAGGGCCATCCAGTCCCTGTACCGAAGGAGCGTGAGTCTGGTTCATGTGGCTGGAGTGGTGGAGTGTGTCAGGTTCGGTGAAGGGAGGATCTCGTACCTGCTTTACGCAGATGACGTGGTCCTCCTAGCTCCATCGAACAGTGACCTCCAGCTCTTGCTGGGACGGTTCGCAGCCGAGTGTGAAGCGGCTGGAATGAGTATCAGCACCTCCAAGTCTGAGCCCATGGTCCTCAGCCGGAAAAGGGTGGATTCCATCATCCAGCTGGCCTGGGAACGCCTTGGTGACAGAAGTGGCTGGGGAGAGGACTGTCTGGGCTTCTTTGCTGAAGCTGCTGTCCCCGCAACCCAGACCTGGATAAGTGGAGGACGTCGAAACGAGATGAGATCTTGGATGAGCCAGTTCGCACTGCATGGTTCGGTTTGGGTTGTAATTTTTCAACCCACTGAGAACTCTGATGCTCTGCTCCTTAAAAGTACCACTCTGAGTAACAACTAAACACCCTGGGCTGCCTATGTCATTTGCTTAATCTTGAAAATGTGGTACAACTCAAAAGTATTAGTGAGGCATGAGTATGGAAATTTTGGCACCTTATGTGTTAAATCACACTGTCACAACAATATTTTTCTTGCTCCACATGCCCAGAATTATTCAAGCATAAGTCCATCTAACTGGCATATATAAAGGGAGAGGCGGAATGTGGGGAGTAAATGAATAAACAAAGCAAAACCTCACACACCAACACATATTAGAGCTACACTGTAAAACAGTTAGAGAAAATAAATTTGCAGTTCTGTTACAATACATGAAAGTTATCCATGGAGGATTATTTTAACAATTTCATAACACTTAACAAAATTCCATGATTTTTGTATAACTTTAAGGGATTTTACTGATTCCATGACATTTCCAGGTCTGAAAAATAAGACTATGAAATTCTAGGACTTTCCAGGTTTTCCATGATGGTGGGGACCCTGTAAATCTGCACAAATTTTCATGCTAAACTGTCAGTGTCTTTTACCAGTGAGCAGTGATTTTTTCTATTCTTATTCAGATGTTAATATTCAGAATGACCTGAACACTGATGTTGTCAAAGCCATAAGTCAAACTTGTATAATAAGATGTGTTTATTTGGAAACTGCACTGTATCTGATAAATAAAGTTTTCTTCCAGCACACACACCACAGAAACATACACTCAGGCACACACAAACTTGAAAAGCTGATCCCAGGTGCAGCAGTGGCATCCTGCTCGCTTTGTCAGAATAGATGTCAGAGTGGAGCCCTCTCACCGACCCCTGCCTTAATTGAAGGAAGTCGTTGAACAAGTGGACCGGAAAGAAATTAGTTCTTCCTACCAGCCAAGCACACAGTCAGACAGAAGTACAGTTGGAGACACCCATAAACACAAATGTATTTACCACACACACAGACACACACAAACAGCTGAGGATTTCCCTACCCCTGATGCAGTGACCGCATCCTGAACTTTGCTCTACTGGAACGTAATGATTGACATCCTCCTTGTCTAACATCACCTGAGGCCCATTTAAAGGGCTCTGTAAAAGTTCACAGCTTTTAAAGTTTAATTAGACAGGACCAGGCCAATAGACAAATTATCACAGAAGTCCTCTGGTGTACTGAAAGAAATACCAGAAGACTGGTTCATTGCAGGTTTTATGTCACCTCTGTGGAATGCAGTACATTCTTTTGGGAGCCCATCAAGGAACATTTGCTATTTTAGGGTAGTGGACCTCACAAAGCAGTTTTGGGTTATGCTCTCAACCTGTTTAGTCTCATTGAAATTAAACCTTGTGCAATTGCACCACCAGGACAGCCTGAAAAGACAGTTTCGTGGTTCACTTCAGAGTGTACTCCAACCTCTTTGCACATCACTTTGTGAGGATTTAGTTCACCTCTCTCTTCTCTATGGACTGTTCAGAGTTATTCAGAGAATGCAGAAAGTCTTGAACTCAGGTAAAGGGAGTTGCGATGGTATAAAAGACTCCATATCCATTTCCTTAGCTCTCTCTAATAGTCCCTTTACATGCAGTTTGCACTGAACTTTTCAACTTCCTACTAATTAGTCACCATCTCAAGTCTTAAGCTATCAGCCATCATTTGCAGCAACCACCTTAGCTGAATGCTCAAGTGCTTCTCTGACTGTGCTGAATTATCAGTGGGAAACTGTGTTCACCTAGAATGTTAATAAAGCCAAATTCATATAATTCTAATGAGGTGTAAATCTATATAAGTGTTGTTTCATTTATCAGGAATTGTAGCATGTGGTCACATTCTTACTTTATGTTTTTCAGACACTGTCGATCTGGATAGCCATGAACAGATAACCCAGCCCATTCTCATTCTGACGTCGCCAAATACTGCCCGTTTTGTCTGTGACTCTGGTGTCAGACACCTGACGCCAAAAGTCACCTTTATCAGAAGGACGGCACCTGACACAACAGTATGATATGCAGACGGGCAGAGTCATTTCAAACACAACCAGGTGGCACCTGTCGCAGCGGTATAAAGAGCCGCTGGACGGTGTCAGATTAAGACGCTGTTGGTAACAATGTCATATAAAGAGCTGAAATGTCCCTACAGAGGGGATGGGGGGAGTGGTGGATGGGTCCAACAAACCCAGGAGCATATGTATCTTACAGACAACTTGGGATGAGAAAGTGTTTGATGATCATTGTCTGAAAAAATAAGTAGATCAGACCAGATATCAGTGTTTCTAAGTCAACCAGTGCTACCATTATATGGACAGTGTTTATTTACTAGAGGAGTGCCCAGAGGGAAAATATGTAGCTAACAACTACACAAGAGCTTCTTTATCTTATGGGAAAGAAAATGAGATCCTAAGATTACTGATTCTGGGGCTGTTACTCAATAGCCCCACTACCTCAGGAGAAATGAGGAAAAAATGCACACTTCCATCAAAGACAAATAACTTTGGGGAAAAGAGAAGAGAGAGGCAGAGAGGGAAAAAAATCCATTGCAAACTGGGATGTACAGGATTTGCTGCCAGTTGCAGTGGCGGTCACTAATGTTATTTGTTTAATACAAAATAAATGACAAGTCCTTAAAGTGTTTCAAGAAATTTGAACATCTACAATTCCATGACAACTGGGCAAATTCCATCTGTCCAGGGAAAATATAAAAGAAGGAAAGGTCATGAGTTTGAGGAGCCAGACTTGGTGGCACTGCACATCACACTGTAACCCATCATGTCTTTGTTTTTTCCAACTTTAACTGAAAAATCTTTACAACAAATTAAAAAACACACAATACGTGAAATTGACTTACGTTTTTTTATCTGACTGTGCATGTTTGTTTTTCTTTGTTTGGTCTCCAAACAGATCATGGCTCTGCCCATCAGCTGCAACTCACCTCCTGTTGCATAAAGGGTTAGGGTTAGGGGCAGGGGTCCGTTTCACAAAGCAGGTTTAGTGAAAACTCTGAGTCTGTTAACCCTGAAATGAGGGAAACTCTGGATTTTCCGTTTCAGAAAGAGAGGTAACTTAAACCAGAGAAAGCGGAGTAACTCCAGCCCATTTCAGAAAGAGAGGTAACTGAAGCTCAGTGTCAGTTACTATGGCAACTGACTCTGTGGACTTAACCTGGTCGGGAGCAGGTTTTCTTCAATGAACCTCAAGTTTCTAGCTGTCTCCTCCCTTTTACACCACACACACAATGTGACTCAGTCATTCATTCGTTTAGTGTCGCGCGGGTTTCAGCAAGTTGGATGATCTGTCTCAAGGTAAAGTCGGATCCTAAAGTGTGTTCTAGTTCTAAATATACTTTTTTCGACCATGGCATGTCCATTCTTGGAGGACCCTGTGGACGAAGAGGCAGTGTTACTGAGGAGGGAGTCGGGAGATTATTCACAGGCCCAGAATTGACGTATTATCATTTCCGGAACATTTTCTTTTTGAACGGTACCGTTTCACATCACAGTCCATCATTTATATCCATAACCTCATCCGTCATGACATAACCAATGTCACCAACCGTGGACGTGCACTTTCATTCATTCACCCAGATTCTTTGTGTTGCTCTTCGTTTTTTTTTGTTGTTTTTTTGCAAATGGGACTTTTCTGTATACTTTTCACTCATTTCAAGTAGCCTACATTTTCACTTGAAAAATAATTAGGTGGGATCGCATCTAAGAGAACTAAATTTTAGCTTTAACACCATTCCACCTGTTTGCATCTGTAGCCTAACATTATTGTGATTGCATAAATGTATAAAATAAATTTAAACTTAGGCTACGCATTGACTCGAGCAGTAATTTTCTCCCACGCCGACTCCCGTTCCTTCGCTGCTGCAGCCGTGTTACTCTTCTTCCTGAAAACGGCTTCAAATTCACTGTATGAGCGCATTAAAATATCCAACTCCAGAGGAGTAAAAAATGCAGACCTTTTCTTGTAGCTTGTTGCCATGGTGAATCATGTTATCGGGGCTCCATTGATGACGGCTATTTAAAGTCGTGGTGCACGCGCTTAACAAACTCTGTGTTGATTGAACCGATTGAAATCACCTGTTCTGAAACCCGTAACCCAGAGTTTCCCATCTCAGAGTTACTCAACTCAGAGTTCAGGGTTAGGCTCAGAGTTTGTTGAACCTCCTTTCTGAAACGGATCCCATGTCCGACTTGTTATCGCTGAGCAGAATATAATTATAACCCCAACAGTGCTTCACACTTTTCCCACCAGAGGATTATGTTTTTAAGTTCAATTAATCAATCAATCAATTTTATTTATAAAGCCCAATATCACAAATACAATTTGCCTCACAGGGCTTTACAGCATACGACATCCCTCTGTCCTTTAGACCCTCACAGCGGATAAGGGAAAAAAAAAAAAACCTTTACCGGGGGAAAAAAAATGGTAGAAACCTCAGGAAGAGCAACTGAGGAGGGATCCCTCTTCCAGGACGGACAGACGTGCAATAGATGTCGTACAGAACAGATCAGCATAATAAAATGACAGTAATCTGTATGACAGTAGCCAGCCAGAGACCCACAAGTTGTTCTATGAATATGTAAACTGTGTAAACATGAAACGATAGAAGACACCTTCTGTTTTTAAACACAAAAAAACATTTTATTCTATCTTATTCCATTCCTTACCTTTTTTTATCAACACTTGAATTTTTCGTTTCTTCTCATTTCCTTGTCAGTTTGAATTGTGTAAATGAAGATAATTATACTACTACTACTACTAATAATAATAATAATACAATAATCACAATAATTCTAATGATAAAAAATAATATTCTCTTTGAGGTATAGCGAAACACGTTGCCATGTTCAGTGTTTGTTAAGTGTTCTGTTGTCTCCCTCTCCTCTGTGGTCATTTTGTCCATGTGTCACTGTCACAGTCATGGAGATCCCATTTTGTCTCACCAAACACATTTGCTTCTCTATCCAAATGGGATTCAAAATTATGATTAAAACAGGAATTGTCAGAGTCTAAGTCCATCAACATCTCCAAGGCTTGAGCAGCCATAAACTCTTCCACTCTTCTTTCGTACAGTTTACAAACTGCAACATCTTCTTCCAGTTTCCAGCAGATCTTTTTTGTTTGTTTTTAGACACGGTAATGCTGTTCTGTTTTACAAGATGTGTAACAGCGCCCCCTATCATCTAACAGTGGAAACACAGATTGCCAAAAAATCTTGTCAATGGTGGGGAAGCATTGTGTCATAAGTGGCGGAAAATTGCGGGAAAAGATTTAATTCTGGATTCTCAGCACAACACCCAGGCTGTCTTGTGAAGTTTGCGGATGACACAACTGTGATCGGGTGCATCACGAATAATGATGAGTCCGGCTACAGGCAGGAGGTGGAGCACCTGGAGGGTTGGTGCGGAGAAAAAAATCTCTGCATCAACGTTAAAAAAACAAAGGAGATGGTTGTGAACTTCAGAAGGAAGTGGTCTTCAGTTACAGGTACTTGAGTGTGCACCTTAAATAACGACCTGAAATGGAGTACCAACACCTCCAGTCTGGTCAGAAAGGCACACCAGCGCGTCTATTTCCTCAGAAGGCTGAGGCGAGCTGGACTGGGGAGCTCAGTCCTATCCTCCTTCTACAGGGGCGCGGTGGAGAACATCCTGTGCTCCTGCATCACCATGTGGCACGGTAGCTGCTCTGCGGCAGAGAAGAAGGCTCTGCAGAGGGTGGTGAAAGCCACACAAAGGACTGTAGGAGTAAGCTTCCCCACCACCACGGACATTTCCACCTCCAGATGCAGGAAGAAGGCCTCCTGCATCACAAAAGACCCCACTCACTCGGCACACAAACTCTTTGTCCCCCTCTCCTCAGGCTGGAGGCTGTGGAGCATTAAAAGCAGGACCACCAGACTGAGGAGCCGCTTCTTCCCTGAAGCTGTTAGACTGTTGAACTCTGGTGGGGCTCTTTAGCTCTGTTCCTCTGTAGCTCTGCAGCTATGGAATTACAACAACTACCTCCTGACTTTTTTGCACTGGACTATTTGCACCATTGCACGCCATAAAAGGTTACCATAGCCATGCTGCTGCCTGCATCAGTGCTGTTGTTTGTCTGTTTATTTGTAACTCTGTCACTTTATGTGCCTTTATTACCTTTATTACCTTTTATATTTGTCTTCTTACTCATCTTTTATAGTTTCTTACTTATCTTTTATATTTGTCTTCATATTTTTATATTTATTGTATATATTTGTTGTTTACAACGTTTACATGGGCTATGCTGGGACTTGAGAATCAGAATTTTATTCCATTGCATGTAAATGTGATGTGAATGACAATAAAAGATCCTTGAATCCTTGAATTATTAAATGTTAGCCCTCCTGAATCACATCAAATATCATTAACAGTTTAAATTTTGGTTAGCTATTGATAACAGAATAGATGTATCCGCTAATAGAAGGTAGCGTTCGTTGTCTTGGACCCGACAGGGGCTGAGATGCAGCTGCTGGACGGTGCTATGATCTGTTTGGAGACCAAAAACAAGGAATACAAACATGCATATTGAGAATTAAAAAAAAAAAAACTAAAGAAAAGAGGTGGACACTCAAAAGTAGAGTCACCAATTCAGTATCTGACCAAATGTCTCCCCTTCTGTTATATGACACTTAATAAGGTTTTATGCAGAACATTATGATGTCACAGTGAGACTGACCTTTGACCTTTTGGGTATAAAATGTCATCACTTAATTGTTTTATCCTACATTCATCCAGACATTTGTGTGTGTGAGATTATCCTCACAATTAGAATATCAATTATTTAGTTACAGCCAAAAACATATTTTGTGAGGTCATATTAACCTTGACCTTTGACCTTCGACCACATAATGCTAATCCATTTCTTCCTCAGGCCAGGTGGACATTTGTGTCATATTTAAAGAAAGTCTCTTCAAGTGTTCTTGAGATATTGGGCCGTATTTAGATGGTCTAAAACGCAAAGCGCAAGGCGTGCAGCGCATGGGCGTCACTTGCTAGCTAGACAGCGTGTTTTCAGACTGTGCGCCATGGCGGAGAGTCTAAAAGGGTTGGACTTACTCTGTGAATTAGTCATGGGTGTGTTTTGGGCGTATTATTCAATAAGCCAATCAGAGTGTGTGGAGGCAAAAAGTCAAGGTCCCGAGCCGTGTCAGGAAGCTCGCGACCCCGCTCTCCGCCTCCCGAACAAACTTTCTTTGTCTTCCATTAGATATCAAAAACTCAAATACTCAGAGGTCAAAAAATCACATTTTACATCACATTTTAGGTTCTTTAGGAGAGGAATTCGTCAAATACCTCCGACTCAGGCGGCTCCCAACTGCACCTCAGACGCACCCGGTTTAGGCAGAAAAAAAGGCTCTGCTTACCTTATCTGGTGGCCACCTACACGTCTGATGCACAGCCAAGCACCCCCGATCTTAGGATTCGACTCCCTCGCCTTCCTCCTGGCTGGCTCGCCAATTATTGTGGAGGCAAAAAGTCAAGGTCCCGAGCCGTGTCAGGAAGCTCGCGACCCCGCTCTCCGCCTCCCGAACAAACTTTCTTTGTCTTCCATTAGATATCAAAAACTCAAATACTCAGAGGTCAAAAAATCACTGGAGACACGTAGAATCAGATGCAACTGAGTTTAATGTGCTCGCAGGCAACAAACACATCACACTCAATGAGTCAAGCTCCGGAACAAGACTGAAATTTCTTTGTTTGCGCTCGCTCTTTTATCGTAGAATTTCTGCTGAGTCATCTCTTTTCCTTAAACTTTTCCATTGGGTGCTGATCATAAAGGTGTCACATTTCTGCTGAGTTAACACTTTTTTTTAGTCCTTCCCACCATATCGGTGTCACATTTCTGCTGAGTCAACACTTTTTTTTAGTCCTTTCCCCCTCTAGGGTCATAGCAGGACAAACTGCAATTCCCCTAACTTTCCACTAGTGTTTTCTGAACCCATCCTCATGCTATTTTTAGAAATGATTCACAGTGAGTCCTAGGTACTTCTCCACCACAATGCTTAAGTGCTCAATGAGTGTGTGTGTGTGTCATAAGAATACATGAAATATTAAACCAGTGTGTAATTTGTCAGTTGCACAGATTATATTGCTTTACACACGTATCTTTTAAAGGTCAGTTTAAAGGTACAGTACGAACACTATAGTAAATATTACACTACATTCCCCCCTTTGGGGCTACATAGTCCCATATAATGCTTAAAATCAGAGGGAGAGAAAAATATATATATTCCCTCCTCTGGGACTCATAAGTCCCATACTACATAATTAGCATCAATGAATTTCACACACAAATCAGTAGAGAGAAAAATATATATTCCCTCCTGTGTGACTTGAAAAGTCCCATACTACAGATCCATCATCGGTATACATCACACATAAAACAGTCTTGGTAATAACTCCCGTAATCTAATTGCTGTGAATGTTATTAATGTAGTGGTGTTTGGATACAAGAGTTATACTGGGTGCCCTTGCTGTCATTTTCCATTGCATGCATGATTAATTACAATAACCTTCTCATATACAGGTCACAGTAGGTATGGTACATATCAATCTTGGCTATTGATGCTGCCCAGTTACTGTCCGTCGGACACATAGGCGGATGTGCCAGTCATCCACAGGCGCCTGTAGGACGCCTCCTGGTCCCTCAGCATCTCAATCTCCTGTTGCAGCTCATGGTGGTTGACCAGTTGTCGCTGTAGGTTATCCCTAGCCTGGGCTCAAATGGGGCTGGTCCTCTGGCATGGCTGGGCGCTCTTGGTAGGCCTAACCCTGGATTCTGCTACTTTGGATACAGGGATCTCCACATGCTGGCCATGCTCTGCACCTATCTGTGTGTTGGAAAGGACATTGTTTAGTTCAGTTCACCTCCCTCCTTTTCCTCCTAATTGCCCTGTGGTATAAATGACCTAATATATGTTAATCAGTCAATTGTTAGTATGGGTTTGGTAACAGCAAGGTTTTTCCTGAATCTATTGCCAATTATTTGGTTATTTCTTACCCTGAATCGGCTCTCCCTCCATACAGCCACATATTCCCCTTCCAGGTTCCCCTTCATTGGCTCATATAAGTTTATATTGTCAGCCATATTCTCACATACATCCGTATTGTCAATCACGGTTTCATATAAATCGTTGTTCAATATTTTGAGTGCATAGGATCTTACCCACGGTTTATCTAGTTTCCACAATTCGCCTTTCTCGGGGAGCTTTTCCTGCTGTTGTATCAGCATAACAAATTGTCTCGTGGCTGTTCTCATAGCCCTTTTTATCAGGATCTGTACTAGGAGAAGGACGCAACAGATTATCAAGAGAATAGTCAATAGAACAAGTCCAAATATTACTCCAATAGTCCAAAAGATTTTTCCAGTCAAGAATTGATGAGGTTTTAGTGTTCTCAATTGTTGAGTGTTGTACCTGTTGGTCTGTGACATTGTATCCTAGCTTGTTCTATGGTCTGACACACTTTTGCAATCCAAGTCTGATTAGTTTGCTTATGGGTGACACTTTCCCACCAGCATTGGATCAATTGTTCCACCTCGAGCGTGTTGTTGCTACTAGTGGAATTCTCTAACCAATGTTCCATGTCACCTCGGGGTACACAAAAAGGAAATACAATATCTTGAGCCAAATGCACTACTGGTGGTACTTGAAATTCTTTTTTTTTTTTTGCTCAGGAGCCCTTTAAGACTTATTGGGCAGATTTCCCTATTACTGGCATAATTGGTTTTCTCTAACGCCAACTACACAGTACACTGCGCGAAACAGGTGTCTCGTTGTTCACAATCCTCTATACCCAGGAGGGGCCTAACTCTAGGTAGGCCTAATTTTCTGTGGCAGGCTATGCACGAGCTGTTAATTACCTGCTTGGCGGAGTTCTCTAACCACTGATAAAACATATTAAATCTCCATGTGGTACTTTAATTAGTTCGGTGTCTTGTACCAGTGTATTTCTGGTTCTTCTATGGGGGTTTCGGTTTTAGTTTGAGCCAATGCTGAGCCAGTTCTACGGGTACTGTGTGCTAGGTGTCTACATTGGCACATTTTTCATTATCACACCAGACTCTTGCTGTCACCATCCCTTCTACACTACATTGTGGTCCTATAGACCGGCCATGCAACCTAACATTTCCTGTGCCCTCCCCCAGTACGTGGTCATAAGCATGTGACTTGTAGTAAGTTAACTGTATGATCTCTCTGTAAGGTATCTTGCCCTGTTTTGCGGCCATAGTCCCTCGTGCTACTGCACACTCGCCTAGTTGTGCCTGGCCTTGTCTGTCTGATTCTGCCCCTTCACTCTGTTTTACTCCTGCCATGATAAGCACTATGGTTAGTAGCATTATTATTCCCACTTTAACTCCTCCCCCCATGTTGCCTGGGTTCTCACTCTTTCCCTGTGCTGATCTATTGGTGGCTGTTCCCTGGGATGTTCCTGCTCTGGGTTCTGAGTGTTCTGAGTCTGTGCTGCTTTTGTCTGAGTCTCCTGGGTCTGCGTCTGACCTTTCTGTGCTTCTGGCTTCGCCTGTTTCTGAGCTGCTGCTTTCTGCTCTCTGTTCTCTTTCTGCCTCTGCTGTTTCTGCTCTCTCTGCGCTTGCGCCCTCATCATCAGTCCTGCTGCTACCAGGTGGCGACTCATGAGGTTCATTGTCAGCCACTGAGGATGGGGTGTTTTCCTCTGAGGTGCTCTCTGTCGACACCCTCTCTGGGTTGTTAGCTCTGCAGCAGTGGTTAAGATGGAACCAAACGTCCTTACCTTCAACTTTCAAGGCAGTTGGTGTAGCTAATATGACCTTGTATGGACCTTCTCTGCGTGGTTGCTCCCACTTCCTTTTGAACACCTTGACGTACACTGACTATGCATTGAAGGTCCTCTGGGATCTTGACCCTTCTGTCCTCAGTGGTGCCTTTTACCTGCTGGAACACAGCCCTGTGAATACGAGTCAGACTTCGTAAGTATTCAAACATTTCATCTTACAATTGCTCCAACGAGGGCCCTTAATGGGGACCTCTCAAGTACGGTATTGGCATGGGCTAGCCCGTAAGCATTTCATGCGGTGTTAAATGCGTGACTCTGCTAGCTTGTGAGCGCATTGACATTAGTGCAAGCGGTAAAGCATCCACCCAAGCTTATCTCCACTATCTGCTACTATCTTGGCTATTTCGGCCTTCAAGATACCGTTTGCTCTTTCTACCGCTCCCTGTGACTGAGGATGATAGACGCAGCCAAACTTTTGTTTAATTCCCGATTGCTTTAGTGTCTCTTGTATGACATTTGACACAAAATGGCTGCCGTTGTCTGATGATATGATATCAGGCATCCCAAATCTTGGGAAAACTTCTTGACACGAAAATTTTGCAACTGTTCTGTGATCTGATTTTGCGGTGGCTTTTGCTTCCACCCATCTGCTGTATCTGCATATGACCACCAAGATATATCTCATTCCTCTTGCTCTTGACTGCGGTCCCATGTCTATATAGTCTAGCATAAGGTGTCTAAAGGGACCATCTGGAGGTGGTATATGCGCTATTGGGGCTGTAAAAACTTTGCTGATGTTATATCTCGCGCAAGTTTCGCATTCACTTAGTGGATAGTATTCTATCCACTGTGGCTGCCATGAATGGTGACCCCCATACTGTTTGCAGTTTCCTTAGTATCTCCCCCCTTGCGCAATGGTCATTACCATGCGCCAAAAGTATTGCATTTAACAGTAAAGTTGGTAGTACAAAATGACCACGACAGTCGCGCCAGAGACCATTTTTTGGGCCTGGTTCTACTGTTCTGATGGCTCCGCGCTTTACCTATGGGCATTTTTCAGCGTTATCTACTCTGTTTTGAGCTAAGATAAGAGCACAATCCTGTGTGGTGAGTATGGGTGCCATTATTTTGCCTATGGCAGCCTGTTTGGCAGCCAGATTATTACCTGTGACTATCAACGAATCAGTCTTTTGGTGGCCTGGACATCTATTCACTGCTAAGGCTGTGGGAAGAAGCATGGCTTCTAATAGTTCACGGATGGCGTCTCCATGGGTTACAGGAGTGCCATCAGCTCTGCAAAATCCTCTTTGTCTCCATATGTTAGCATGAACATGGCATACACCATAGGCATATGTTGAGTCTGTGTATACATTTAGCAACTTTCCCTCTGCTATTTTACATGCTGCTGTTAGAGCTTTTATCTCGGCGAGTTGGGCTGAGCAGGGCTGAGCAAGTTTACATGACTGTAATGACACAAAGGTTTGGTTATCACTGTTGAGTTGAACAATCCCATAACCGGCGTGGGTACTGGTGGCGTCACGGAAACATGACCCATCAACAAACAATGTGAGGTCGGCTGGAATTGGTTGGTTATGCAAATCTTCCCTAGCGCGCATAAATTTGTCAGTGTACTTGTCAGCAGTGCGTGGAGTTGGTGTGTATAGTCACTGGGTGTCCCATGGTCAGCGGTGATGCGTTCCGAAATGCAAATACAGCTGCGGCTAACCCCTGATAGCAGGGTGGCAGCCCAGCCTCTATGTTATCCAGTTTAGTGCTATAATAGGCTAAAGGTTGTTTACCTGTGGGTGTGTTTTGCATCAGGACGGCACACGCAAACCGAGATTTCTCTGCTACGTAGAAATGAAAAGGTTTGGAGTAGTTAGGAGTGCCTAACGCTGGAGCGGACTGCATGTCTATTTTTAAGGCTAGGAACGCACCTTCTGCTTCCTCCGTCCAGGACAGCTGTGTTGTGTTGTTTGTCTGTCCTGCTGCTCTTACTAAAGCTCTAAGTGGAGCAATTTTTATAGCATAGTCACAAATCCATGGCAGACTGTATCCTGTCATGCCGAGAATAGACAGCATTTGGCCCACCATCTGCGGTTGAGAAGCCTTACTTACTGCCTCTATCTGAGATGGGGCAATGCACTTTTTATCCCCACTCAACTGTCTGCCCAAGTACTCTACAGACTGCTGGCAGAACTGCAATTTGTCTTTACTGATCTTGTGTCCCCCCTCTGCTAATGCTATGAGCACTGCAATGGAATCTTTTTGACTTTTTTTTTTTTTTTTTTTGAAGAGCTACAGATAAGCAAATCATCTGCATATTGTAATACAGTGCTTAGCACGTTCAAATTAGCTAGGTCATAATGCTGACATTCATAAGTGAACACAAACAAATATTGAGAGTCTGGGTGTAGCGGTACACTGGAAAAACAGAACATAAATAAATGATTGTATACCACTGTGTGTTGGGTAGTATGTTTGAGAGCAACGTGTGTGAATCTAGCACATGTGGCGTCCCTGTTTCCACCACTGCATTAGCTGCTTTTCTGAGGAATTTGGTTTCTCGATTGGAAAAATGGGCGTGTTGCAGGACTTCTAGTTTTGACCAGAACTCCGTCTTTTACTAAGCCTTCAATTGTGGGTTGGATACCGTCAATGGCATGCTGCTGGAGAGGACACTGCCTCTGGTATGGTAGGCTAGCGTGTGGTTTCAGTGTGATGCGAACAGGTTGCGCTGATTTTATCAAGCCTACGTCTGTTTTATGTGCTGCCCATAGCTGTGGTGGAACTTTACTCAACAACTGTGCGTGTTCTTCTGTGACTGCTATCTGTGTGGGTGTAGTACCATCTACATGTACCTTGTCTGCGACTGTTTCATCACCTGTCTTAGTTGAGATTCTGATGCATTGTTTGTCATCTGAAATGGGGATGTATTTGTTCTTGGTGGGTAACCACTCTCGCACCTGCAGTGCACGTCCGACCATTGGACCCAGATGATGAGACTCATAACCTTCTGCTGTCATCAGTGTAACGTGTGGTGCAGAATTTGGCACCTGAAACCATCCTGCTAATTCTTCTGGGAGGCGGACATCTGCCACCACACCTTGAGGTGCTAAATACATGTCTTCACTAATGATTAGGCATGTTTTTTTTTGTTTTTTTTTATTGAGCACTGTGTCCCAGCATTCTTGATAATCTACATGAGTCTGGTCCGTGTCATACATGAGCGTGCAATGCAGTGGCAGAGTGGGAGTATGTGCTGTGTCAAAATGTAACCTGAACCATGGTTCCCACTGAGTTTATGTCTGTTTGAGGTGAGACTCTTCTGATGTCAGTTGGAGCCAGGAGACCAACGCCTGTCATGTCTCTGTGGCGTTCCTGGGCAGCTGTGACATCATGCTTTGTGGAGGGGTCGTCAGAGAAGTCTAAATATAGTCCATCTTGAGTACTCATGATCTTAGTTTTGAGTGGGCACAATATATCTCTGCCTAGAAGGCTCACTAGCGTATGAGCTGAGTAGAGTAGGGGTACAAAGATGACTTTACCGGCGATGAGCATTGGAAGAGGCTCTGTCATTGGTATGACTTGTGATTTCCCAGAGAAGCCTATGGTCTTGATGGATGACTTAGAGAGGGGGAGTGTAGAGTCTTCTTTTCCAATACATGAATATGTAGCCCCTGTGTCCACCATAAAGGGATATGCTTGTTCGTGGATGACAACAGGTACAGTTAGTTCGTCGTGTGGCTGTAATGAAATGACTGGTGACATTACTTCCCCCTCAGACTTCTCTGGGCAGCCCTATCATGGGCACCCTGTCTCGCTTTTGGCCAGTTTTCTGTTGGACCTTCCCATGGGTTGACCGGGCACTCCCTATGTCGGTGGCCGGGCTGGTAACAACCCCAGCATAGCTTGTTAGGTGCTGCAGGATTCACTCCTGGATATCCTGAGTTCATTTCCTGGGAGCCTGATTGCTGATAGGGTGCGGCTCACTGATAGGTTTGCTGTTGCGGTGGCTGGGGTCCTGGAGGAAAGCTCGGTCCCCTTCTCCATCCTCCTCAGCCTGCTGGTTCTCCCCTAGGTTCGCCTCGACCCCGCCCCCTCGGGGGCCTCTGGCTACTCCCCTACTGAGCGTAGTGGGTGCTGTGACGTCTCTGATAGTGTCTGTGAGCCCTGTGGATGCTTACAGTACTCTACTTGCACCATTTGCTTCCCACCCCCTGTCTGTCTAAACCACCCTAATACCTCCCTTTCTTTAACCCTTTTGTTCTTTTTCTTATAACTCGCCCTAGTGTCTTTTGCCTCAATGTGTCTTAGTTCGTGTGTCCTCGTTGCAACATGCCAGGTTGAAGGTTCCATCTTTAGGCCAACGATTTATTTATTTTTAAATTTATTTATTTTTTTTATGTTCTTTTGTGCCATTTAGTCACACAGCGTTGGATTCAGTTTCTCCTATCTGGGTGTTGTGTCATCACTATCTCTATTGGTGTCAGAAACCCCTTTTCCATCTGTCCTTGGTTGGCTCCCATGAAGCCTTGTTTAACTTTACTCACTTTTGGAATTTTGTGGTTGCTCATCTGTTTCTTTTGTATGTATCAGTGCTAGTAATTTCCCTACTGTGAAGGCAGTTTTTAATTATCTTTCGTCAGAGGTTATGTTCTAATTTATGTGACCCATCTCCTCCCAAATTAGCTTTTCTAGGCACGACAACAATCCGCAATCCTGGATTAAATTCCACTCCGTTCTCTAAATCTTGAAATATTACCTGGTTCAGAGGAAGCGAAGCTACGGGTCCGTTTTTATACTTATCACACAAATATTGCAGCAGTGGATCTAATGAACTGGGAGACCACAAATCATTTAAAGTTGTCTCCCACTGTATACCTGAAATTCTTCCTTCACTAGTTTCAATTGGTAAATTTTCTAACTATACAAGTTTTAATCAAAATCTCTTGCTCGTCTTGCCACTGCTTCTCACCCTCGTTGTCTATGTAGGTTCTTTCTAACCCGAAATGTGTTTTTATGCCTCTAGTATCTACTAAGCCATCAGTCATGCAATGTTCCTCAGCCCAATTTTCGTCACTACTGCTGTCACCCTCTTCCACCCAGCTCTTAACAGCCTGATCTCAACTTCTTTTTTCTTTATTTTATTACTTAATTTATTTATTATAAAACTGTACTTATCACTTATAATCTATTTATAATTTTATTACTTATTCTATTTATTTATGAAACTATACTTATCACTTGTTTTATTTCTCTATAAAATTAAATTAAAGTAACAGATATTTCTTTTTTATTCTCCCCTTAACAGCCAACCAGTTTGTATGGAGTTCACCCGAGCAACTGGTTCAATCAGTGAAACATATGGACTTTTTGTTGGCACCGTTAGGTTTCCAGTCCCCAGACAATTTGTTGACACCGTTAGGTTACCCTTGTCTGGTTTTGTTTCACTGAGACACTGTTAATAACTACCTTATGTAACAAACTCTGAAACAAATCACATAAAACAAACGCACAGATACCAGATTATGATAAAACATTCAGGCCCCAAAATGTTAAAAGAATTTTCTTTGTAATGACCTTTAACCCAAGAGAGATCAGAACCAAAATATCAAATTTTAACAAAGCTTTGTTTTTTTTTTGTATAAGACCACTTCTGTTGGCTGTGTGCACTTTTATCTACCTCTCATGCTCCCCGTCCTTGTCCAGTTGTTCGTCTATTATGTCCTCAGTCTTGTCTATCTGGGCACGATAACAACCTGCAGCTGTGGGTTGTATATCACTCCGTCTGCTTAACCTTGTATTCTTATCTGCTCCACCCCCTTATTATAAAAGTATGTTCTCTCTAGCCAAAAGTGTGTGTGTATTCTTTGATATTCTACGGGACCATATGTGAGGCAGTGTTTTTCCTTTATAATCTCGTTCTTACTATCTGATTCTATGTCCATCTAATTTTAGATTTTCTGTGTTTCTCTGCATCTGACTTCACCTCCTCTTAATCTTATAGTCCGCTCAGTTTACGTCTCCGTCTTATCGGTCAGGTTTTCTCTCCACTGTCCCTATTTCCCTGTGAGTTATGTAATTAGTTGTGTTGGTCCTGTCTCTCACTCTCCTCTCTGTGTATCTGTCGGAGTCAGGCAGTCTTGTGTGTGTGTCAGAGCACACCAGTCTTTTTACATTTCTCTCCTGGACGCCTCCTTTAACTGTATTTACAACAACTATTTATGCTTTATTTGATACTTCTCTCTACTTTAACACAGACATTACATACCACATTCAGTTATATTACAAGTTATTACAATATGATCGATTGGTTTTTGGCATTGCTCTTTTGACTTAATTTTGTTTATTTTTTCACTTTTCTCTCTATGGATCCCTTTAGCCTCTTTTTTTGGTGTTCTGTCCACGCAGACCCACTCCCCTAATAACACAATTCCCGTGACTGAAAGGAATGTGACAAGATGAAGTGGCGGTATCACAGAAACACTCAGTACTCTGCCCAAGCAAACCTATTTTTCTACCTGACGACCCTGTCTCCATGCGCGACAAAAAGGACCGTTAGGAGGATAAAATAGTGGTATCACAGAAATACTTTATCTCTTTGGCTTTACCGGTTATTTTTCTCTTCCCTGTATAACTTTTACAGGTTTTTGTGCACTTCTCACTTTAAATACTTTAAAAACTTTACTCTTACTACATTCCTCACTACATTTGTTACCATATATTCAGCACACACACATTCACTTTTTCTTTTGCCTGCTTGGTTACTCTAGCTCACTCCCCCACATTCCACACACACACACATACACACACTCCCTCCCACATTCACTCTCCATGTTTATCTCTGTAACTTACACACACACACACACACACACACACACACACACACACACACACACACACACACACACACTGTGTTGCATTAGATTCAGTTGTCTCCAGCAATATATCATCTATGTTCCAATGTTGTTTTATTAGTTAGTAATTTTTACATCACATTTTAGGTTCTTTAGGAGAGGAATTCGTCAAATACCTCCGTCTCAGGCGGCTCCCAACTGCACCTCAGACGCACCCGGTTTAGGCAGAAAAAAAGGCTCTGCTTACCTTATCTGGTGGCCACCTACACGTCTGATGCACAGCCAAGCACCCCCGATCTTAGGATTCGACTCCCTCGCCTTCCTCCTGGCTGGCTCGCCAATTATTGTGGAGGCAAAAAGTCAAGGTCCCGAGCCGTGTCAGGAAGCTCGCGACCCCGCTCTCCGCCTCCCGAACAAACTTTCTTTGTCTTCCATTAGATATCAAAAACTCAAATACTCAGAGGTCAAAAAATCACTGGAGACACGTAGAATCAGATGCAACTGAGTTTAATGTGCTTGCAGGCAACAAACACATCACACTCAATGAGTCAAGCTCCGGAACAAGACTGAAATTTCTTTGTTTGCGCTCGCTCTTTTATCGTAGAATTTCTGCTGAGTCATCTCTTTTCCTTAAACTTTTCCATTGGGTGCTGATCATAAAGGTGTCACATTTCTGCTGAGTTAACACTTTTTTTTTGTCCTTCCCACCATATCGGTGTCACATTTCTGCTGAGTCAACACTTTTTTTTAGTCCTTCCCCCTCTAGGGTCATAGCAGGACAAACTGCAATTCCCCTAACATTCCACTAGTGTTTTCTGAACCCATCCTCATGCTATTTTTAGAAATGATTCACAGTGAGTCCTAGGTACTTCTCCACCACAATGCTTAAGTGCTCAATGAGTGTGTGTGTGTGTCATAAGAATACATGAAATATTAAACCAGTGTGTAATTTGTCAGTTGCACAGATTATATTGCTTTACACACGTATCTTTTAAAGGTCAGTTTAAAGGTACAGTACGAACACTATAGTAAATATTACACTACAAGTGTCACCTCTCATTCCCTTTAAATGAGGCGCGATTGGAGTGCACGGCGGAGAGCTAGTTAGATGGCGGACCTACCAACTGGAAAGAGTGAGCGTTTTACAGCTGAGGAGACGATAAATGTATCTCTATATCGACTGTCCCGTCACATCTGATGTCAGATCAAAGGGGATTGGCACCATTTGGCACACGTAATGGAAACCCAACCTGATTTAATTAACACAGCTGAGTTCACATCCCTCTCAGTCAGCCACAAACAGCCACAGCATCAGATAGGGAGTATATATTCAGCATCTGTCATCTTAGAAAAGTTAAAAGAAAAGAAACAGAGTGAGACTGCGAGAGAGAAAGAGAGAGAGAGTGCGCATGAGAGAAACGCTGTCAACAAATGAATGTAAATTATTACATTTATTTTATTTTAACCCGGGAGGTCAGAGAGCCCAGCTCCCTCTCCAGACCTCCCGGATTATGATGATCATTATTACTGCGATTAGATCATTCTTATTAATGACTGACCATTAGATGTGTTTCTGGTAAATATTTTAATGTGCACAATAATAACCTTTCACATTGTAATCATAATTTTTATTTATCTTTTGCATATGTGTGGCTGCTCCATGTGTGTCTGAGCAGAGTGCACGTGTGTTGTGCACCCACCTAGACACGCATATTACTAACTTGTTTAACAGCGAAATACTGAGCTGTTGACTTTAGACCAGGTTTTTGTTGGTCACTGGAGCATTTGCTTTTTATGCCATCTAGCAACGTGCCATGACTGTGCCTGACCACTCCTTATTTTTAGATCAACACACCCAGAGGAGCGCAAGTTCATTTGCTAGCTAGACGACGAGGGCGCAGGGCGTGAAAATGACAACTGCGCCTGCATCTAAATAGCAATGACACTTGCGACATGGATTATGTGCCCTCCGCCGTCCGCTTTAGACCAAATAAATAGGGCCCATTGTGTTCACGAGAATGAAACAGATACAAGGTCACATTGACCTTGGCCTTTTGACCACTGGGTCCGGGTGAACCTTTGTGCCAAACGTGAAGAAATTCCTTTGAGGCGTCCTTGGAATTTCATGTTCACAACGATGTACGAGATATGGATGTACAGACGGACAACCTGAAAATATAATGCCTCTGGCCATGGGTATCACTGGCACAGAGGCTTTAAAAGAAAAACATCAGTAAGCATTACGTAATGTGTGTTTATGCAACCAAAGTTGAAACAACAAAGATATGGTGAGCTATAGCCTAACATGCTGCATCCGCCACATTCACTTCAATAGAACTGACACCAAAGTATTTCTCCTTGAACGCTGTCACTGATGTTATAACCTTTCCTTCTTTTATTAGGGACCTCAGCCAAAGGCTCGCGGATGACACCACCATGGTGGGGCTCATCTCGGGAGGAGACGAGTCTGCTCACCGGGCCCAGGTGGAGCACTTGACAGCGTGGTGTCAGGATAACAACCTGCTCCTGAACACATCTAAAACCAAGGAGCTGATTGTGGACTTCAGGAGGAAAAAAAATGGACATCCAGCATCTCCACATCAGGGGAGTGTGTGGAGAGGGTCTCAGTCTTCCATTTCCTGGGAGTCCATATCACAGACAACTTGACACGGGGCACAAACACAGCAGAGCTGGTGAAGAAGGCCCAGCAGCGACTGTATTTCCTGAGTTTTCTAAAGAGGCACAACATCCCTCAGAAGCTGTGAGTGTCCTTCTATCGCTGCTCGATCGAGAGCATCCTGACGTACTGCCTTTGTGTTTGGTTTGCCAGCTACACAGTGGCACAACTGCTTCCATCGGGCAGACGTCACAGGGTCATCAGAACACGCACAAATAGACTTAAAAACAGTTTTTACCCCACAGCCATTGTTACATTTAATACCGCTGGACATTGAGTGACTTACAAAATACATGCACTTCCGTATAACTGGTCATACACTTTATATGCACTTTATGATACCGTCTCTATTGTGTTCTTATATTGTTTTTATGTGTTCCTTATCTTCTCTTTTTTACTATTTTTTACACTATTTATTAGCTCTTTTTGCACTGTCAAGGACTGCACTGAAATTTTGTTGTACCTGTTACAATGACAATAAAGATATTCTGATTCTGATTCTGATTCTGTTGTTTTTGGAACTTTTATTATTAGGGACCTCGGCTGAAGAATTACTTTGCTTTTGGTGCATTTACACTGGACAAAAATATAAACACAACACTTTTGTTTTTGCTCCCATTTTTCATCAGCTGAACTCAAAGATCGAATACTTTTTCTATATACACAAAAGACCATTTCCCTCAAATATTGTTCACAAACCTGTCTAAATCTGTGTTAGTGAGCACTTCTCCTTTGCCGAGATAATCCATCCCACCTCACAGGTGTGGCGTATCAAGATGCTGATAAGACAGCATGATTATTGCACAGGTGTGACTTAGGCTGGCCACAATAAAAGGTGACATGCCACAAAACCTCCTGAAGATTTTCGCGCCACCTAGACACACTAAAATGGCCACTGCAGCCTGTAGGAATGTTGTAGAAAGATCAAACCAAAACTGGCTTGTTCGTCTCATCAAGACCTACAAATCACACCCCTGACCTAAATCCATCAGGAAGTGAGCTATTTGCCCTTTCAAAGTAAGTTGTCATTTTTTCAAAAATTCTCTTTCTCAAAAAATATTTTCTCCTACACAGTTTATCGAATCGGCTAAAAACTCACATGACAGCTCTACCCCTGCTAAACAAAACTTCTGAATAACTTTGTTATTATTCGAACGGTTTGGATTTTATAAGCGCTCAAAGGTGACGTGACACAAAACACAAAACTCACAAAAGACACAAAAGATGAGGACCAACACATCTTTAACTTGCCACTAAGATCACATTTTTGACTCCACAAACATAAAAACTATATGCCTGCATTCGGGACAAGTGTATCTCTCTGCTGGTATGATCAGATTGACAATTGGACCCACAGTCTGAGAATTCAAGGGAGAAGTTTGTGGAAAGTGCTTGGGTTATCACCTTGTCTCTCTCTCAACTGCATGCAGCTCATTAATCAGCATAACAATGGCTTCACTCTGACAGACACAAGCCTGTTTGTGTGTGTGGTTACAGTCTTTAAATGACAGATTACAGCAGCAGCAGAATCTCCATTTGAAACAGCATCTACACATTATATATCAGTGTTTTCCATCTCCCACATACTACTACAGCCTTTATTACTGATGATACTGTTGCTACTTTTGTGATTATGATTGTAACGTACTGTAATATGATACATAGGCTACATAGTGCTCAGTAATTGTAGCACATGTAGTACGCAGCATGACAAGTGACTTACTTATCAGAGTATCCCTTTGGTCGACAGTCAAGTAACCACACACAATCGCATTAACAGAACCTCACAATCTCACACACCCCAGCTGCAACGTCCCATGGCACTGGGGACGTAAATTTACCTAGGGAAGATAAATTCCTTATAAATTTACCTTTCCCTAGGTAAATTTATAAGGAATTTATCTTCCCTAGAACACCACTGAATTTCTGTGGGTATTTCTCATCATCACACACACCTGACATTACACACACTGACCAAACAGACCAGCTCATGTGGGTCATTCCTACAACTTCCTAAATAAATGCCTGATAGCAAAAACATGTAAATACAAGATTTCTAGGTCAAAATCTTTTGCCTCATTTAGAATTTGAATCAAATCTGCAGCTTTCTCCACTGAAATTAACTAGTATATATTTGTGTCTGCCTGCTGTTACTTATATCCTCACAGCAGCCAGTACACATCAATCAAGCTTTCACTCGGTCACATGATTTCAAATGAATATGGATGTGTCATTTGATCATCACACGTCAAGGTTTCATTAAGTCACATGGCCTATGTCTACAACTTTCAAAATATAAGCTCACACCACTTTCATAAGAACCCTTTACTTTTTTAAAAATGAACTTGAAAATGACCGCATTCATTTGTTGTACACCCAAGCTCTTCAACAGGTCAAGAAAAATTATTTAAATTACTTTAAAAATGACCTTAAAAGTATTTCCATTTATTTTCATCAATATCATTTCTCTGAACCCAACTGAAAGACCTGGAGGGTTACTGGTTAATTACCTCATTTCAAGTACAAGTCCATAACAGAGTGTTACAAATATCAGGAAAGTATACACATCTTTGAAGAAATATTACACTCCAAAATTACAAGCTCCTTTCTTTAATCACCACTTCAGTCTTTGTAAAAAATCATTTTCTTTTATGATTTATTCTCCGTTATAATTCATGTTTTATCCATGTTAATATTTGTTATCCTGTCCTGAGTACCTTTTGTCTTTTACAGTACATGGGGAACACCTCAATTCTTAACAGTATAACAGACACCATTTTGTTGTTAACATTATATAATTTCTTTATTACATTACAGTGTATTTCATTTCAGTGTGGATGTTTTGGAGAAGACATTTTGTTTCCATAGCTGACATATCACAGTTACATTTTTGTTAATACAGTGGTTGAAAATGTGGCCGAGTCTGAGGTCCCACCCAACGCTGGTTGCAGCTTTCATTTTTTCTTGCATCTGTTGAGGAAGATCATGTGATATGACTAGATTGGTGAGACTGTTTTACTAACAGCTGTCTACAAGGTCAAATACTGTCGTTTCTACAGACCAAGAATTAGTTTACCAACAATCAGAAAGATTAAAGATTGTCCTTCAGTGGTGGAAACACATTGGCTAAATGCACTGTCAATAACAAAGGCAAAGTTGTAATATGATGATATGAGATCCCAATTGTAAGTCAATTAAGTTTATTTATAGATCTTGATGGTACCTTGTGAGCAGGGAAAAACGACACTACAGGTGTGGAAAAAATCAAACTTACATGAGACAAGAGTGGATTATTTTTCAGGAGCTGAATTTAAGATTTACAAGAAAACTCAAAATCTCTTTCCAACGTTAAAAGAGTCTTTGTTGCCATATGTCTGGGAGAAAATACCTTAACATTGAGAGAAGTTTCCTTTTTCTAGTAAGGCTTTTAACTGTTTGTTCATATAACTGGAGCAGGAGTGAAATAGGCACTCAGAGTATCATCAGCACAGTTCCCAAGCAACTCTTGCTTGAAAAGGTTTACATACGTCGCTGTGCCTCTCTGTGTAATGAAACTCTTTATGAGAAAAGGCAATGATACATTAGTCAGACACAGAGAGTATACAGCAAATATGGTGGGATATGGTGTTTTGGTGGTGTTTTGAAATGCTGGGAGCCAACAAGCCCGGTGCTGCTGCTATTCCTCCATTAAAAATCAATCAACTTTATGCTCAGATTGAGTGTAATGACACAACATCCCAAAATAAGTACACTGTGAGTGAGGTGTAGCTTTATACATTATACACTTGTTTATGTCATTTTATCAACAAACTACCTGCTTTAAAGCTGCAGTAGGCAACACTGTTTTTTTATAATTGAGTAAAAATGTTTATAATATCCTCTAAGCATAATGTAAATCAAGTGGTCTGAGCAAACAATAGGTTTCTGCACCTCACCATGGCTCTGTGTTCAGCCTCTAAAGAATCAGTATTGTGCCGATGTGCATCAATCAATCAAAGGTCAGCTCAGACCACTGCGTTCCTATTGGCTGTTCTACTGCATATGCACGTTCCCGTGCCACCGGCAGAAGGGGAGAGCAAGCGGCAATGGCGACCAGTGCACCTGGTAAAGTAGCTATTCCAGCATTGGCTACAACTGCCTACACAGCTAAACAACCCCAAAAAAGGAAGACAGAAGTAGAAAAGACAGAATATAAAAGAGAGGCTGACAAAAAAAGGAACAAAAGTTTCAATATCGTGTCAATATCAGCAGAGCATTCCAGAAATGGAGAAAACTACGGGATAGCCTAGGTCTGAAGTTGGATTCGGAGCTGGCCACTCTTCTCTTGGACAGGTAAGTTGCTAAATGAACCTTGTAATATTTGTTGTAATGTGTTGTGGTGATAGTTATGTTGTGTAGTTAGATTTCATGAAAGCAGATGACAAATGGCTACCGGTATGTTGAATGTTTCTAACAGTTTAGCCGTCTGCTAACTTAACCGTAAGTAAAGATTACAGTTAAAGCTGTTAGAAGTCTGTGTTTATGTTCTGCTAACTGTAGCTAAAGCTTACATTTGAAACTATTTGGCGTCTGTGTTTACGTGGCTAGTGAGAGCTCAACTGAGAATGTGATAATCGAAATGAATGACAATTATGCTTACTCGTAAGTTATATGTTGCCATATCACCCTTATCAGTCATCCTGATCGCCATATAAGCTAACGTGATGCTATAGCAGATGAATAAATGTTCTTTGGGGCAAGGTCAAGGAAGTCAGATAAAATAGTGCATCATGTTATTTTTTATCTTCTTCGATAAGAAAATCTGTAGTTGTTCTCATTTTGTGTATGTCATCGGTCAGTCAATATTGTAACTTATCCCATGGAAGAAATGCATTTTCCCTGAGATGTTCTAGTCTCCGTTTTGATATAATAGAGTTTCTTCTGTTTAATTCGCTTTCATACTTCCAAAACATACAGGCCATACAACACAACCCATCCCCCAACTCAGCAAAGTTGACATGGTGGATAGTTGTTTATGTTGACAAGTTTACAGTCACAATCTGAACAGGCCTGACAACTATTAGAATCTAGTAAATATATAACACGTGACCAATAAAACTAATCTTATCTGTCAGAATTTCAATCTGTGTTGTTTGTTATATATTTCCTTGCAACAACATGCATTATCAAAAACCATAATGGTATTGTGTGTATGTTTCTTGCAGTTATGACAAAATGAGGTTAAACTCTACTCCATGGAAGGGCAGCTATAGTGCCACACTGCTTGACCCAGCAGAGTCAAGTATTTTGGCTGGATCTCTATCTGACCGGTGAGTTTTTGTTTGCTATTGTGAAAGCAGAATTGGCCTAAATAGCCATTTCCATTGGTGTCTTCACCTTAAATCGGGTGAAGGGGTGAACCATCAGCTGAATTTATCAAGACAGATGCCATCTCGGGTTCATTTTAATTTCAGAGATGATGACTTCTCTGTTGTTGGAGTAGCAGAGCTGGACTCCAGCAACAATGAGGACGCTTCACTGAAGCAACTTGATGCAAGGTATATTTTCCATTTATTCAAGTATACCCTTTATGCTTAGTTCTGATATTCTGGTATCAACATTAGTAATGTAGTTCTGTGACATTATTCTCATATTATTTTACTGTGCCTAGTATGATATTGCTGGGTCTAAATGCCGACAAAATCAATGTGGAAGAGTTTAATGACATTTAGAATTCCACTTAAGTTAATGTATTTGTGAATTGCTTTTATGTTTTGGCCATGGGTGGCTCGGTATATTGGTTCAATATAACGTCAGTATATATTTTTTTATCCTACCTCTAGAATTGACTGGGCAGATGACACTTGGTACCCTGGTAAAGAGTCTGTCTTGTCTTTGGAGGAGGAGGAGGAAATCGACAGTGATGACGATGTTGACAGTGACAGCGATTTTGTCCCCCCTTTTTATGTTCGGTAAGTCACACATACATTTTCTGTGGTATATGTTACAATCTATGATGTACTTTCTTTGTTTAATTTGTATTTTTTTCATTTGTGGTGTTAGAGCCTGTCATCATGTTGTCTATAGTAGTACAGTAGTCTGTAGTGTAAGGAATGTAACAGACCAGATATTTTTTAGCATGAATGGCCCTGACCAGAGAACAGCCAGTCAGTATCACATATCTAGTTATGTACATTTTAGGATTTAATTGTGCTCCCTTTGATAATAATCTGTTAAGGCCTAGCTGTAACCTGGAGCACTTTTGTAGAAAATGTAAGAGTTATTATAGTGAGTGTGTTATTCTAGGGCTTTGAGTTTGAACGACGCTGCACTTTAGCCAATCACAATGGAGGGGGCGTGACCAAGATGTGCAGGTGTCCTCGTCCATAGCGACCTCTCCACCCAAAACGCCGTCACGTCAATGTGAAAAAAAAATAAATAAAAATTTCCAGCGGATGTCTTAGTTACAACATGATTGAGCTAACTGGAGTAGTTTTATGTCGTATCCGACAATGGGAGGCTTTTAACAGATGACATCCTAATGTTAGCTTTGCTGCTGCTGTTAGCTGTCCCTGTCAGCTGCAGCCACTGATGCTTTCTAGACATAGTGATTTAACCCATAACTGAATAAATACCACACGTAGCAACACAAAACTGCTTTGCTAGCTCAATCATGTTGTAACTAAGATATCCGCTGGAAAAAATTTTTTATTCATGGACCGTTTATTGAGTTAATACCTTATTTTTATACAGTCTACGGTTATTACAGACACCGCTAATGGCTAACGTTAACAGCTAATGGTTAGCCCAGCTAATCTACGATAACCATGTTATTGACAAAACGTGCGCACAGAAATAGTAACGTTTGTTCAGTCATTGTGTTTATAGACATTACAAACATCAGATTAGTCTACACAGTGATATAGTGACGTGAAAAATGTGATATATAGTTAAACCGCGCTGGTTTTCTACCCTAAGTATTTGTTAACAACACGGCGATTTCCTGGGGGGCACCGCCGGAAGTGAAGAGCGTGAGCGATCGCCGAGGCCCCTGCACTTCCGTTAGTCGAAAAACTCCAGGCTGTGCCTCCAGAGGTAAAAGTTCTTTTATTTATTTATTTATTTTTTTTTTTTACTGATGGATTTCCAGATTGTCTCTCATGTAATAAAATAACAAGTGTCCTATATATCTGCAATGATATAACTCTTTGATAGTTCAGTGTTAGTAGTGCGTAATACTGTTCCAACAGAACTGGTGGTGCTCTCAAAACAAGCAGGACACAATGCATGACTCCTCAGACGTGGATCTAACTTGTACAGATGCGCCTCAGATGCCTGAGAAGCTCCAGCCTCAGAGTGAAAAAGACATCTGCCAGCGAGCCTCTATTGCCTATCATCTGAACTTGAAGCTGTTGGCTGAGTACCTTCAGCTGCCCATCCCCATGTGTACTGCCAAGGACCCTGTGACCTTTGCGGAGTGCCAGGCCCCTGGACCATTTCAGGTGAAGGTCACATCCAGGGCCACAGCAGCCATCATTGAGTGGGTGGGTACTTATTTTTCAGTATTGATATTATGTTTTTTTGTAATGTTTTAACTTTTTGTCAATGTCATGTATAGTTGTATGGCACTAAATATATGCAGCACAAGTAGTTGCAGTCTCTGTCTTTATTAGGACCCATAAAATACCTTGGTTCATTTGCTACTACACTACCTTTACAGTAAGCTTTGATTTGCCCACTAAAACATTTTGTTTTCTTTCATTTTCTTCCTCAGGTGTGTCCCTTTGGTCATACTGTTTGGCATTGGAGTTCACAGCCCAATCTCAAGTATGGGATACAGGTGGGGGACTTCATGTTGGCTATGAATATCCTCCTCTCTGGAAATAACTATGCAAAGGTGGCACTGCTCCTTAAATTCATGAACATGGGGATGGTGGGAAGGTCGACCTTTTTCAAAATCCAAGACACCTACTGTGTAGACACCATCTAGCAGTTCTGGGAAGACAAGCAAAGTGCCATTATTTCTCGGCTACAGCCAAAACCCAGTGTTGTCGTCCTGGGTAACTTCCACTTTTAACACAGAGAGATTTTTTTTAATGAAGGCTATTAGTCAGTGTCATATTGTTTACAGTGAAGCATAAAAAAGTGTGGTGCAATTTCTGAATATTTTATTTGTATTTTCTTTTAAAGGAGATGGTCGGATGGACAGCCCCGGATTCTGTGCACAATACTGCACGTTCAGCGTAATGGAGAATGACTCCAAAGAAATCATCTCTATGGTGACAGTGGACAAGCGAGAAACAGCACGGAACAATCATCATGGAGAAGGAAGGGTTCATCCGGACTTTTGACCTACTTTGTCAGGACCTGGCAAATCTGAGCGAAATATGTACTGACGCTCATAACCAGATAGCTGCACTTTTTTGTAATTAAATAGTTTATTGGTTTTGTTCATTTCTCATTCATGTGTTAACTCATGTAGGAGTGCTACAGATGTCTATACTCATACATTTATTTTGTTCAATTTTCATACAGCCAAAGGCATATATAAATCATGGGAAGTTTGTCATACCCTTGACATGTGGCACGCAAACCTTGGGAAGGAGATCCACCAGGTAATAATATGGAATGTACTTTGTTTGATGTTGTTGTCATTGCTCCACAATAATAGCCTGCTTTCACTAATAATTTTATCTCATTTACTTTTTTAATTTCATTATGTGTTCAGGCCGGCCAGAAGAAGGGGTGTTCCATTTTACTCAGTTGGAATGCTCAAGGATGTGTGTAACCACTCTTGGTTTTGTGCCAAAATGGCAGACTATGACGACCTCTTTGTAAGTACTACATGAATTCATTTCAAATAAACACAAGAAGTTTGTGCTCTAGAGAAAGAATCAGCGCTTAGTGAATCACTTCCTAAGCCCTATGATAAGCTATTATGGCAAGGCTTAACTATACAGACCAGTGAGCAGTGTTAACTAACATTTCTTTGGGGTCATCGGGTGGGAACCTCCTTTCACCGGTGTTTCGTCTAGTTGGTCCCACGACACCTCTATGAGGCTAGACAGTGATCTCTGGTGTCCCAGAGACACTCCCCTAATGCCAGGTCTCACTGCTCCCCACACCAACCCAATAACCTCCTTTACCTTAATTACACATGGCTTTCTCAGCCCAAACAGCACTGCCACCTTCAACCAAACCCAGGGTCCGTACATGCGAGCTCCAGGTAGAAGCTGTGCTGATACTACCTTTCCTAACACATTCACCATACTCTATTTCACACGCTACATAGCATAACTACAATATAAGCTAAAGTTAAAGGAGATAAATAAACTTATCAGCAAACACACTCACCTTGCAGCATGGTCTCAAACAAAAGGGATTCAAATAGGCCACTCCCACACTTAAATAACCTTCCTCTTCCTGGATTTCCTCCTGAGAGGACTTATTGGTGGATCTCTCCACCTGATTTCAAGGAGTTATATACCCTGCTTAGTAGTTCCCCCGCTGGCCCTCAATTGACATTATTTCTTCACTTCCAGATCAATTGGCTACATCTAACTGCTTCATCTGACATTTCCTTCACTGTCTTCCTCAAACTCTGTCCCCGCACTCCGAGTTCCCCCAGGAGTGAGACAGCTGATCTTGCTATGAATCTCCTACACCCCACTTCCACTGGACAAATCCTAGTTTTCCATCCTCGCTGCTCAGCTTCTGCTCCAAAGTCTGCATATCTAAGCTTTTTCCTTTCATAGGCTTCTTCCACTGAGTCTTCCCAAGGAACTCTCAGCTCAATGAAATAAACTATCCGTTGACTCAGTGACCACAACGCTATGTCAGGCCTCTGCTTGGTACAAAGTATTTCCTGGGGAACAACATACTTTCCCCCTAAATCTACTTGCATTTCCCAATCACAAGCACCTTCTAGGCAGTCACACCCTTGCCTCCTTACTAACTTATCCCTTCTGTATTTCTCTTCCTCACAGACAAACTTAATTGCTAAACTCCTATCCTTAACACCTTCTGAATTCACCTGTCTTCATTTCCCTTCGATGCCTGCGGCCAAACATTTCAACACCTGGTTATGTCGCCATGTATATCGGCCTTGTGACAAGCTAACTTTACAGCCTGAAAAAATATTCTTTAAGGTTGCGGTACCTGAACACAATGGGCATGATGGGGTCCTCATTTACCCACAGTTTTAGGTTCTGGGGGGTTGGTAGCACATCATATGTAGCCCCTACCAGGAATCTAATACGATTCTCCTCCATACTCCACAGGTCTCTCCAACTAAGCTTCCTCTTCTCTACACTTTCCCAATTCAACCACTGTCCCTGTTTAGCCTGGGCCACTACCTCTGTACCCCTTAATATCTCCTCCTGTCTATATCTGTTCCACAACCAGCTTTCTTTTATCTTTGGTACCTGCTGTATTCCATACCGGTTTGCCTGAGCAGAGCCCCAGGCCTCCCCAGCCAAACTGAACATTACCTACAATCTCTGCATGCCTAAGAGCTGCCTCTGCCTCCTGAACTGCCGATCTTGAGTTCCACTTCCTTCCCTTGGTTGGATTTGGAACCACACTCCTGACTGCCACGTCCTTACTCCCAGATAACAAGAGCTCTGTCCTGACCTTGGTACATTTAAATTCCTCTGTTAAACTAGACACTGGCAGCTCAACTATCCATTTTCCATACAATGCAACACTACTTAGGCACATAGGAGCGCACAACCACTTCCTAATATAGGAGCTAACCGACCTTTCAATTCTCCCCACAACGGATATTGGAATTTCATAAATTGACAATGGCCACATTAACCTAGGATATAGCCCAAATTGCAAACACCACAACTTCAACTTTCCTGGAGGTTCTGATTTATCTATTCTATCCAATCCTTCTGCCACATCTTTTCTAAATTTCACCACCTGTTCCTCATCATTCAACTCCACATTGTACCATCTACCTAAGCTCTTCACTGACTTTTCCCTAATTGTTGGGATGTCCTCATCATCTATGACAAACTTCCTATCGCTTAACTTCCCTCTACATATCGAGATGCTTCTAGACTTACTAGGCTTGATCTTCATGCTGGCCCACTTGAGGTTCCTATTTACCTTCTCTAGTAGCCTCTTTGTACATGGCATTGTTGTGGTCACCAGTGTCATATCATCCATGTAGGCCCTAACTGGTGAAAGATGCAAGTCGTTCTGCCGTCTCTCCCCACCTACCACCCACTTAAGCCATAATTATAGTCCTGGGTTAAATCAACAACGTCGCTACGTCGTAGGGTACATGGCTACGCAGAAGGCTCGCCATAGCCCCCGGCGTAGCCTGACGTGCACCCAAAAATGTAACTACATGTCGAGGCGATGCAGACCCAGCGCAGACCGAGAGGGCTGTGTTTGGTTTGCTTGGTAGCAACGCATTTCAGGTTCCGTATTTTCAGATTGCGCCATCCCCACCACCTTTAAACATCTTCTGTTGCAATGTAGATGTTGCAGTATTAAGGCCCATTTATGCTCAACGTTCAATACGGATATGGACAGAGCCACCCGTCCGTGCTCCACGTTCATTTCTCTGTGACCGGAAAAGCCGGAAGCTACACAAAGAATCAACTAGAGACGACGATAACCACTCAGGAAAGGAACGCAGCCCCCTACCGAAACGGAGTGACGGAGAAGTTCGAAGGGTTCACGAAGGCGTCACGGCAACGACGTAGTGACGTCGTTGATTCAACGCAGCACCATAAATCAGGCTTTAGAAGCCCTGATGATTACTTCCATCGCCATGGTAAATGCTAATGGAGAAATTGTACACCCTGCCATGATGCCTATTTCTAACCTCTGCCAACCTGTTGTGAAACCTGCCGCACTTAGACACAACCTAATGTCCTGAAAGTATGCTTGCACTAAGTTAACAACTGCCTGTGGCACTCTGAAATAGTCAGACGCACTCATAATGAGGCTATGCGGTACTGAACCAAACGCATTTGCAAGATCTAAAAATATTACATGCAGGTCCCTTTTGTTAATCTTCGCTGCCTGAATCTGGTGCCAGATCATACTAGTACACTCTAAACACCCTGTCAAACCTGGTATTCCTGCCTTCTGCACCATGGTATCTATTAAGCTATTATTTTCTAAGTAGCTAGCTAATCTCTGTGCAGCTACACTAAAGAAAATCTTCCCCTCCACATTCAAGAGAAAAAAAACACACTATAGGCTATGTCACTCTTACATTTTAGCAGTTTTCTGAATTGATTTTTGCGGTACCCATCTTCTCCTTGTTTTGGTCAAATTCTTACTTTCATCATGTCAGATACAGGAAGCTGTTCAACATGAAGTCACAGAAGGGGAGTCTGTATGCCATGAAGGTTGAGAAGGACTACAGCTACATTCCTGACTTCCAGAGGGCCATTCTCCAAAGCTGTACCACAGCAGGCAGAGGCATGCCACGTATGAGAAGCCAGAGGCCTGATGACCCCCGACAGTATGGTAGGCTATGTGGTTTCTCACCTCCAACCACAGAGGAGCTGCTCCGGACACAAGTCAGCCGAGGAGCAGGTATATAAGTTCTTTGAGTTGACCTCCTTATATGCTTTTTCTGAAACCCAATCCAAACATTTTCATCCCAGATCTGACATACACCACCTGTCATTCATTTTCATCTTGGGACAAAATGTAGACATGCCAGAGCACTCTTGCAGAAGTCACATATTTAAATTTGGGGCAGGGTGACATACATGTATCGATTCATTCTTATGAGACTAAATATTGGCTGTGGATTTTGAATTTGTAGTGCTCATTTGACTTGTCCAGATTTCATTTGCTGTGTTACGGTAAAATGAATCACCAAAAATAACAGAGGTTATCATTAAAATACCAAGATTGAGATATTTTGGTCATAGATATTGAGCTATTGTTTTTGTCTACTTCACAAAACCTGAATATGACTCACCTACCACTTTGTTTGCACTTATTTGAAATCACATTCCTTGACCATAAAGATTATATTAACTTTTTACCAAAATACATTTAAAATTCATATTTAATTTTTGTCATGATGCAAACTTTGAAAAATGCTTGACTGGGTTGAGGAGTGGTGGGATAAAGGTTGTAGCCTCAATAAAATAATTGACAGAGGTCTAGAATAGAGATCTATTATTATTCATATACTAAAGTAATAACAACCATATTGACACTTGCTCCTAGAAATGATATAGATACTGCATGGACTGATCATGGTACTATACAAGAGAAGAAGTTACGTAATTTCTATCAACCAAAGACCAGCAGAGTTGTATTTAAAGAAATTGCTGTCAGCCCATGACAGTCCATTCAAGGCACTGCTGTCTTAGTTAGAATGATCGGGCTTTGTCTGTAAAGTAAAATTCCTCCTTAATAATTCATACATTACATGTTGGCAACTTTAAAAAATAAAATAATGAAAAAGTGCAAAACATTGTAGCTTAGGGGATTTGTGTCAGGAATTATGTAGTACTTTTAAGTTCACAAATAAATGCAATGCATTTTCATTTGCAAGGCCAAGGACAACCAACAATGCTGGAAAAATACTGACCAGAGGTTGGGCATATTCAGCAGGCTCTGACCCTAACAACGATTGTTTTTGCTTTTATTGTAAATATTGTTTTAATGCTTGTAAATATGTTTGTGTAATAATGTTATTTTTGCATGCAATAAAAGTGTGACCTAAGTCAGCTGTGGATTTCTTTACAGCATTGTAGTGATACTCTGACTGCTATGTGAGCAAAAGAAGCAATTGTTCATCCTTCAATGGATTTATTTAAAAAAAACAATGGCATCAACCAGTAAACAACAAAATAAAATGTAATAAATTATAATAATAAATTGGTAAAGAACCACACATAACTAAATTTTAAACATTTACGCATGTAAACTATTTACAGTTCTGTTTCTGACTATGTAATGGCCAAGGGGGCGAGGGGGTGGGTCAAAGCCTTCGTGGGATTAAGCCCAAATATTGGTGATGGGGGTCAGGGTAGGTGTAACGTATCCACCAGACACAACAGCTTGGAATAACTATTCTATTCCCTCGTCCCAGGGCGCCATACTGCCACACAACAAACTGTCGGTAAGCGGCATAACAGAATTGCTTATTGTCCTCTCCTGGGACTTGAGGGTCTTCCCGAACCCGGACATCATTCCAGATTCTTCGGGCCAGGCGAAGGACACCCTCATAGAGAATGTAAAGGTCCATATGAGGTAACAGGGAAATTCAGTGTTGTGGTAAGTGACCACAGCACTTCTTTTCAACGTCAGTGGGCATTTCCCTGCACCTCATACAGACTCACCACTCAAGTTGGGTGTGGCCCTGGCCCGGATACCCTGGAGGAGGAATGCTGGCCTGTATGTCAAAAATGACGCTGGGGTCCCTCAAAAGACACCTGCTGAGAAGGTCCTGACATTGCTGCACGGTCAGTGATTGAATTCTGGCCTGGAAAGACAAGGGAAATGATTATTTAATATTAGACCTACATAATGATAACTTTGAGATATAAAGTCATGTTACATGTTCAGATACCTGTTCTGGTAGCCGGCGAGCTCTAATGTCATGGACTCTTCTCATGTCATGTCAGGGGCCTCTGTCTGAGGCTGTCCTCTGCCCTGGCCAGACCACCTGCCACGACCACGGCCCCTGGCTCGCCCCCTCCCTCTTCCCTGTCCACTGGACTCTGGCTGCTGCTCCGGGACATAAACATACCCAGAATCCGCGCTGCTCTCTTAATAATAAATGTAACAAGTGTGAGGTAAAACATTTTCAGATTACGATAAACATTGGCGCAGCCTTACAGAATTTCAAATGCGTGTCTATGCCAATCACACACTAAATGAGACACTAAAATTAGCAGGCCATTTCTTATTTATATTGAGCGACTGCTGTCACTAATGCTACTTTAGCTTTTGTATTCCTCAGTCAATCAGTATTTTACATGAGCATAAATAGAATTTGTTGTTTGTTCATATGCTCAGAGTTATTCACATTAGCTTTTTGTGGATTGTGAAATAATTTTTTCTTACCTGTGACTCGAATCGGACATTACTCAAAATTGTGCTTAGTGGACCGGTGTAGCAGCTCGATAGCGACTCTGTCGGAGAAATGCTGTGTGCGCGTGCTCATCTGGTAGGAGGGGTTCAGGGCAGAGATGAACGAAACCTAACTCAAATGAGACTCAAAAATCAACTGTTTTCAGGCTTTCTACCTACTGCGGCTTTAATGCTCACAAAAAAAGGGTTATAAATAAAATGCACTTACTGTACACGATTAATGTATGCTGTGGAAGAAAACTTTCCAAATGACTGGAAATGTTTTTTTCATTTTCTGCCTTTTAGCCCTCCACAGTCAATAATCAGAGCTGTTGCAAAATATCACAGATTTCACAGACTGGCCACCTGCTCCTGGTCTTCTTGTCCACTGAGCATCTTGTTGCAAAGTGAGAGCTCATCATGATTGGAGAGGAGGAAGCTGAGTGAGCTGGTAAAATTGCAGTTTCATAATTCAACAGTCAGTTGCCTCAATCATTTTATATTAGAGGGGACTAGATTCTTCTGAGTCTCCATTTTCAGGGGATTTCATGACCACAAATGTAAATACTGAATGTGCAGGTATCCAGAAATCACATTAGGTAGGATCTCTATTAGAGAATTTTGATTTATAGCATAAACAATAATATAATTTAAATGCTAGTATAAATATCCCTTCCTCTCTCTCGCTCTCTCTCTCTCTCTCTCTCTCTATCACACACACACACACACACACGCACATGCACACACACATGCACATACACACACACACACACACCTACACACACACACACACACACACACACACACACACTATTCTTGCAAGAAGAGCTGAAAAGCTCTTAGTTGAATTGATTGACACTAAGTGGCTTGAAATCAACCTAAATTACTGAATGGCTAATGTGCTTGAAAAAACATACTTACCTGATCCTTTTAGGCAACACATGCACGCTTGAACACACATAAATGCACTTGACTACATCCCTTTGCTCATTCATGGCAGCACTTCATGTCCACGTAGACACACACACCTGCATGCTTCTGGCTCTCTCCTTTGACTCATGTTCGAACACACAAACAGGCATTTTGTGTACAGCGAGGGATGTCAGTGCTGTCTTATTTTTATCCTGTTGGCCTGCCTCGATTTATCAAGTCATCAAGTTGATAACATGACTGAGGTAGTACTGATGAACAAAGCCGTGACTCTCCTGCCAAGCCTTCAGATCCAGTGGATCCAAAATTAACATAAAATAAAATTCTTATGTTTTAACAGCTTGGGTCTTATCTTTATAGTTTTAGCTATTATTTCAATGGGTCATGATAACATTTTAATCATCAGTTTGTTTGCTGAGATCAAGCAGCAACCTCTGGGGCTGAAAAATGAAGCCCACACGGAAGTGCCAAAACCTGCAGTTCGTCTAATGGCCACTTGAGGCTGGCTGCACAAGCAAGTCAGTTCCTATAGACCCCCATGTTAAAATGCCCAACTTTAAAGCAGTCTCTACAGCTCATGACAGCTGTACACAGGGTTGGTTTTTATATAACTCAGTTGTTTACATTTTATTAAGGCACAGAGTTATGTATACTTAAGGACAGGATAGCGTGATTGACTGTCATGGAGGTGTTGTTACTGGTTGCTGCAGTCTGTGAGTCAGACCCATCCCACACTCCTCCACAGCGCAAGCCTGTCACCCAAATATGGTAGTTACATCCATTATTTATACAGTCTATGCAGGGGCGCAAATGTAGACAAAATTCACTGCTGGACCGTTCGTTACTTACACCTGGCTCCATGTGGGGATCCCTGATGATGCTTTTGTGCACTCAGGCCGCACAGCGCGTGGGGCAAAGAGGACAAGAGATTCCGGTTGGAACAGAGGTGGGAGGCGGTGCATATACTCCAATAACTGGTGTACAAATACAACCATCATGGACACACATTGTTCACCAGATTTGGAGTCCATTACAGTAAAATGCCAGCCCTTCTATATGCCTGGGGAGTGTACTGTTGTTATTGTTATGGCTGTATAAACCCCACCTAGTGCTAACACCAAGATAGGACGCCCTGCTAACTGCCAGTGGTAGATCACAGACTGCATATCCTTACATGATTTTTACAATAGCTGGAGATTTTAACCAGGAAAATCTGAATGTCCTTCCTAAATTCTACCAGCATGTGACATATCCCACAAAAGGTTCAAACACATATGTCATGTCTACAGTAACATCAAGGCAGGACACAAAGTCTCCACTCTCCCCCACTTAGGCCTGTCTGACCATCTATCCCTCTCTGCATACATACCTATAATGAGAGAAATAAACCTAATGTGAGAATCCTAAAGACATGGCCTGAGGGGGCTTCTACTCAACTCAAGGACTGTTTTCAACATACACACTGAGATTTATTTGCACAACAGGACATTTATGACTACACATCCACTGCAATGTTTTATATCAGGAAGTGTGTTGACTGTGTTGCAGTTGACAAATGCATCAGATGTTTTCCAAACAACAAACCGTGGTGCCAAACTTCTGCTGTTGGAATACGATCTAACGATCTGGCAACAGCAATCTATACAGTGCTACAAGGTCCACCCTGAAGAGAGCCATCAGGGAGGCTAAGGCAGACTACAGGCAGAAAGCCCTGGTGAAGAAGGCACAGACACGACTATATTTCCCCAGGATACTGAAAAAAGCCAACCTGCCCAGCAGCTTCTGATTTTCTATAACTGCTCCACTGAAAGCATTTTCACTTATAGCATGCTGGTGTGGTTTGTCATCTGCACTGCAGCAGACAGGAAAGCCCTTTAGAGGGTTATGAAGTCGGCACAACAAATCCCTTGCATGCTGTTACCATCACCAGAGACCATTTACAGAGCTCGATGTCTTCTCTGGGCCACAAACATCATCAGAGACTCATCTCACTCGGATCACCACCTTTTTACCCTGCTGCCCTCTGGTAGGTGCTACAGGTCCTTAAAAGCTTGCACCTTCAGATTTCTGAAAAGCTTTTACACAAGTGCCATTAAAGAATTAAACTGTAAATAACCATGCTATAAGACATGCAGTAATATCTAAAGAGAATATCTGTATTTCTGTAATACATGGATACATGATAATACTGGCATATCATCAGTATCAGCTGATATTGGCTTTAAAATGAAATATCAGAATCCACTAACATGCCAATCTCTGCTATTAATTGTTAATTGACAAAGTGAAACATATACAAAACCAAAAATGATACAACACAGTTAACAAAACTACATATCTGAAAGATATACAAGTATGTATGAAGAATATAAATGACAAAAATCTAAACTGACAGATTAACAGACCATAAAATAAATTTGTGTAACGCTTTCACAACGCTCGTACTGTGTTAATTACCACCAGAGCAACAAGCAAAAAAGATAAATCTGGCATGCTTGTAAATGACGATGAAAGGTTGTTAACCAAAGATAATATATAAAAAAGAAAAAAATGGACATGCACTTATATATCGCTTTTCCAGTTATCTGACCACTCAAAGCACTTTTTACACTACGAGTCACATTCACCCATTCTCACACATACATTTATACACTGGTGGCCAAGGCTTCCATACAAGGTGCCACCTGCTACTCCACCGATTGGTGGACAACCCACTCTACCTCTGAGCCAAAGACGCCTGTCTTAAGTGCTTATGATTCCCTAACTAACTTTTTGGTGCAAAAGGACTTCATGTTACAATAAAGTACGAAATACTGGTGTCCCGGTGTGAAGATAATATTACAATCGCCATAAAGTAACCCCAAATGAGTTTATCATTTCTGTTTATTAACGAACTGTTATGAATGAAATGTACTGCACAATAAAACAGTTGGGCCCACAGGTGTGTCATTGTTACAGTCTGTGAAAGTCTATTTAGTATGTATGCTGGAGAAAAGCCATGCGTGCAGAGTTCAGTAATTTAGGGCACCGCACAATCGTGACCACTGTAAATCCCAAAGGGAAAAAAAAAAATCCAAATCCAAATGCCAAAAAACTACAGTTTCCAAAAATGAGTCTCGCAGTGCTGTGTTGTCCTCTTCTGATAATCTTCTGATATCCTCTCTTGATCCGCCAATCAACGTAACTTGTCACTGAACAAATGCCCCACACTCTGGATGCTCCCATGTTTACAGTGACTTCTTGTCAACTCACTATTTAGCCCTTTTTACTACTACCTGTTGGCTGCTCTCCTCCATGCTACCATCCCTGCAAGATTGCCAGGTCTGACCCTTCTCCTCTTCTTCACCTCTGTGATAGGCTGACAGCTTAACAAGCAAATTACCACCCGTTTAACTTGAACTCTACTAAGTAAACTCTGTTTTACAAATGTATTTAACCACCACAAAGTAAAGCAACAAACACCAAAACAAAAGGCTGTAAATTATAATTTTCCTTAGGGCTATTCAAGGAAACCCCTTTTTATAAATGCATATCAATCAGACAATGATTATACTATACTAGTTCTACACAATGCAAGCACAAATACATATTAAACCAGGGTATTACATAAGTAAACACATAAAGATAATCCAGGAAACAAGCATACAGGTAAATAAGTATATTTAGTCAGAGGATATCGTACATGATGAATGTATCCTAAAGATGTGCAACAATAATAATAATCATCATCATAATAATCATTCATTCATTCATTCATCTTCTAACCGCTTCATCCTCTTGAGGGTCGTGGGTGGGCTGGAGCCTATCCCAGCTAACATTGGGCGAGAGGCAGGGTACACCCTGGACAGGTCGCCAGACTATTGCAGGGCTGACACATAGAGACAAACAACCATTCACACCTACGGACATTTTAGAGTCATCAATTAACCTAGTCCCCAATCTGCATGTCTTTGGACTGTGGGAGGAAGCCGGAGTACCCGGAGAGAACCCACACTGACACGGGGAGAACATCCAAACTCCATACAGAAGGGCTCCCACACCCGGGACTGAACCGGCAACCCTCTTGCTGTGAGGCGACAGTGCTAACCACCACACCACCGTGCCGCCCATCATAATAATCATAATAGTAGTAATAATAAAAATACACACACACACACACACACACACACACACACACACACACATATATATATATGTATGATTTTTTTTTGAGGGGGGGGGGGTATTCATATATACTTATATATTCTTTTTATACTTAACCTTTATTTAACCTGGAAGTCCCATTGAGATTGAAAATCTCAATTACAAGGGAGACCTGGGGCCTGTATCACGAAGCGAGATCAACCTTTCCTGGGTTACCCAGACCTATCCTGGGTTGACTAACCCTAACAATGGCAATCAGGATAATCGGTATCACAACGCTAAATATCAACTCAGTAACTCAACCCAGGGTTGCTTTATCAAGAGCCATGAACGCGCACGCAGCGGACCAATCACAATCATGAGAGAAGCACAGCGTCACTGAGCGTCCTCACAGAGCGCCGTATGTGAGGGGAAAAAAGGAACAGAGATTAATTCTACTAAAATATAAGGAGGAGAAAAGCAACATTACAGAAAAGGCCAACACCGTGGCAGCTGCAGGAGGAGGAAACATGCGTGGCAACACATAACGGGATGAATAATGTTTAGTTTTAGTTTAGATTAGTTCATTTGCACATAATGTTAAAAACGGTAGGCCGAAAGACGGTATAAAATTTACAAGACTAAAAAAAGAAAAGTGCTGGAGAGGTTAGAAGCCACTTCAAGCTTATCAAAGAAATTCCCCTGTGAATGAAATCACATAATAGAGAAGAAAAAAAAACGTGTAAGGAAAGAAGAAACAGAGGAGGAGAGAGGGAAATATCAAGACAAAACAAGGTAGCAAATAAAATTATGTGTAGGTTAAAGTACTCATCACTGGTTCAAGTAGCTACAGTACCTGTACCTGTACATCTGACACTGATCACACCCTTGAATCCCATGAAATCTATGCTATGTATTACAATTATCGTCTAACATCATTGCGTCTGATAAACTGGTCTTCTTTGTCTTAATGTTATATATGCCACAATAAAGCTTAAAGCTGATGCCACAATAAAATCATATCAACACTAAAGAATAAAATCATCCTGACATTGAGCTGTGTTAGAAATTAACAGCTGCGCAAAAATATACCTAGTCTCCCTCTTTAAAAAACAAATAGGAAAATCCCTCAAACACCATGAAGTGTAGACATGTTAGGCTACTTTCCACATTTCTAGCAGCAAAGCTGTCAATTAGGCCCATTATCTTTAACAGGGATCATTTCCTCCAACAAAACAAAATGTTGGCACTAATTAATGGTGCTATTAAGTGTCCGCAAATTATCAGTTTCTTTCTTATGAAGGGGTGGGATGAAATTTGGACTTCTTGCCACTCCTTTTTGAACAATCTTTTCATTGTCTGTTGTTGTTGTTGCTTTCTTTTCTTTGATAATGTTCAAAATAAACTTTCAAAACAAAATCAAACAAATTAATTAAACCCGTCGTGACTGGGCTGCATTTCTGTCAGCGGAGTCATTTTTTTCAGAACAGCTGATTGGCCAGTGGGTGGTGCTTTTTATTGGATCAGATTCAACTCTGAACTTACCCTGCTCCGGAGCAGGATAGCCGTTCAGAGTAAGTTACCATGGTGATCTACCCCGATAAGAACTAAACCGGCTTCGTGAGACCGAAAACCCAGGGTTAACCCTAAAGTTACCTCGCTGAGACATTAATCCTGCTTCGTGATACAGGCCCCTGGCCAAGGTTGCAGCCAATCAAAACAACATGTACAACATTGTATGACAACAAAATCATTGATTGATTGATTGATTGAGTGATCGATCGATTAAAGCACATTTCCATGCTGCAACAAGACAAGTCCCGCTGAAGAAACAAAAAAACCCCACCAATGCTGCCCATCTCTGTTTGAGAAAGAAATTGTCAAAAAGAAAGTAACACCTGCTAGAATTGGGCTTAATTTGTAATGATGCATTTCATCACATACAGAGCCAAACTAGTGAGAGAGAGTAAGAGAAATGAAAGGGGATGAGGGGAGGGCAGTTAATCTCTGTTCAGTTTCCTACTGATTTCTGTGATCACCTGGACTCTAAATTAATGTAGCCAAATTCACATTAACGTTGTTTTCATCTATGTATTCTTTTATTTCTGTTGTTGGATGGATGGAATCCTCATAAATCATAATACAGCAGATGATGTTGACCAGCAGTCATAACCAAGCTGCTGAGCTGCAGATAAAGTCATTATACAATGATCACAACATTGTTAGACATCAAAAAAATAAATATTCTCATACAATGGTTTATATGAAGCCTAACATATAAGTATGGGGTGCCGTTTGTAAAGTGACTCACGCTGAAAATAACATCAACATTTTGCCACATTTAGCTTCAAACAATGTTTAAAAAAGTGTTGTGATTTTTTTAACGTCACCCTTTACCACATTCACAGCAATATTTGTTAACTTAGAAATATATTAAATAGTTAAATCTAAATATTAAATGTGGCACCTAAATGTTAAATGTTAAATCTAAATATTAAATCTAAATCTAAATACTAAATCTAAATCTAAATCTAAATATTAAGTCTAAATATAAATCTAAATGTTAAATCTAAATATAAATATAAATGTTAAATCTAAATGCTAAATATAAATCTAAATCTAAATGTTAAATCTAAATGCTAAATATAAATATAAATGTTAAATGGTAAATCTAAATGTTCTGGGTGAAACTATATATTTAGCTAATATGCAAATTCACACTGCCGGTTACTGGAAGTACCAAAATAAAAGCTTGAGATGGTCAGATTGTGTTTATAGAATCAAATAACGAATTAAAACCAATTTATCGGGGGAAATGGACACTTGAACATACATAAGCGTGATAATAACTACCTAAAATAACAAGAAACGTGTATGAAATTTTATTTGACGTGTACTTTGAGTTGTTAGTGTCCCTTCGGAGGGAATCACCTTGTTGTTTACAAATACTTCCGGGTAGAAAACCAGCGGAGTTTAGCTACATATATATATGCATATCTCACATTTTTCACGTCACTATATCACCGTTTAGACTAATCTGGTGTTTGTAAAGTCTATAAACACTATGATTGAACAAACATTACTATCACGTTCTGAAATTAATTAGCGGGGCTAACCGTTAGCTGTTAACACCGTTAGCTGTTAACACCGTTAGCGGAGTCTGTAATGACTCAATAACTCTAAACGGTCCGTGAAAAAATTTTTTTTTTTTCCAGCGGTCTTAGTCACAACATGATTGAGCTAACTGGAGTAGTTTCATGTTGTATCCGACAACAGGAGGTTAGGAGTTAGCTTTGCTGCTGCTGCAGCCACTGATGCTTTCTAGACATGGTGATTTCCCAAAACTGAATAAATACCACACATCGCAACACAAAACTGCTTTGTTAGCTCAATCATGTTGTAACTAAGACATCCGCTGGAAAAAAATATTTTTTTCACGGACCGTTTAAGAGTTAATGAGTCATTACAGACACTGCTAACGGTGCTAAGAGCTAACGGTTGTTAGCTTAGCTTAGGTTGTTAGTCCCTCCGAAGGGACACTAGCAACTCAAAGTACACGTCAAATAAAATTTCTCCAAACATGTTTCTTGTTATCTTAGGTAGTTATTATCACGCTAATGTATGTTCAAGTGTTCATTTCCCCCGATAAATTGGTTTTAATTCGTTATTTGATTCTATAAACACAGTCTGACCATCTCAAGCTTTTATTTTGGTACTTCCGGTGACCGGCAGTGAATTTGCATATTAGCTAAATATTCAGTTTCACCCAGAACATTTAGATTTAACATTTAACATTTATATTTATATTTAGCATTTAGATTTAACATTTATATTTATATTTATATTTATATTTATATTTAGCATTTAGATTTAACATTTAGATTTAGATTTAGATTTAATATTTATATTTTATATTTCATATTTATATTTAGATTTATATTTAGCATTTAGATTTATATTTAATATTTATATTTACTATTTTTATATATATATATATTTAGATTTAATATTTAGATTTAACATTTAACATTTAGGTGCCACATTTAATATTTAGATTTAACTATTTAATATATTTCTAAGTTAACAAATATTGCTGTAAATGTGGTAAAAGGTGATATTAAAAAATTCACAACACTTTTTAAAACATTGTTTGAAGCTAAATGTGGCAAAAAGTTGATGTTATTTTCAGCGTGAGACACTTTACAAACGGCACCCCATATATAAGCGCCCCACAAATGGTGTTATCATGTTACATACTTCACATAAAGTCATTATGGCTGGAAAACCATGCATGATGGTGAGTCCGTCCAACTCTTCAATCCAGGCTGAAATATCCTTGATATCGTTGATGAAAACTATGACAAAAATTTTGCGGCAACTACCAAAGCTTGGTTATCTCAGAGTGGAGCTGTGCTGTAAGTAAACAGTCTGAACTCAGTAAATAGAGAGATGTTGAGCTTTTCAAATGATGATCAGTAAGTATGTGCTCGTAAACGACAGTTTGTAAGTACTTGGAAATGATTTGTAGTTGTAGAAAAAGATGTCTAAATAATTTTTTATACAACCTGTCACCATGATTCTAATTTCTGATATATGAATTGGCCTAACTGGATGAATTTTTGTCAACTGAAACAAGACTAATACTATGAAGGAAAAAAGTGACATGAAATATGATAATAAAACCAATAAGCATTTTAGTCTCAATACTAAGACTGATTCTAAAATGGCTGTCAAATTTAACACTGGTGATAATTGGTATTTGTTGCAAGTCAAAAAGTAAAAGAAGGAAGAGATGTAAACTACAGACAGAATTTGTCACTGATTTGTAGTATGTCTTCAAATAATGTGGGCTTGTTTGCTGGGTCCTGCGCTAGCAGAAAAAAAAATTACATTCAACAACCTGAATTGATTACTATCTCTCTATCTTTGGTGTTTTTTTAAAAGATATATTTTGGGGCATTTTTAGCCTTTATTTGATAGGACAGACAAGCCTGAAGGGGGGAGAGTAAGAGAAGGTGACATGCAGCAAACGGCCACAGGCTGGAGTCAAACCCGGGCTGCTGCGGCAACAGCCTTGTACGTGGTGCGCCTGCTCTTCCACTAAGCCACCAACGCCCCCAGAGTACTTTTTAACTGTTCTTAATATTTTGTCTGAAGCATGAGTAAATCGCATTATTTTCTGGAAAGCAGATTAATTTTCATAATTTAAGTTGTTGCATCACAACTTAAATATTTTCTTGTATCACTGACAAATACAGTACCTCCAATACCTTTAAAGAAATAAACAGTAGGGAATCATTTTTTTATGGGAAAAGGGTGTCATCCTCTTCTCTTAGGATGCCAAAACAAAATAAATTAAATTAGCTTTTTAACCAACCAAGAATGTGTGTAAGGCCTAATTTAGTCACAGACCCCTGTTTGCCAGGTGGCCCCCCTGTAATTGTTTTATTTATTTTATTTTATTTTATTTATTTATTTGAATGGGACAGTGCACATTGATAAACATGTTAAAACATGTAAAGATGCCAGATTGTAGCTTGACACTAATTTCCATCTGTAGTTCCATTTACGTAAAAACAAATTAAGACAGTACAACAATTAATTTCAATTTCTTTGTGTATTCTTTGTGTTTTCACTTCAGATGTCTAGACCTCTAAACCTCCCACCCAGATACAAAATTGCACTATACAGGAAAGGCCAAAGCAGACTCTACCTGCTGGGGCGGCTCAGGTCTTTTGGAGTGCAGATGGCGCTCCTGAAGACCTTCTTTGACACTGTGGTGATATCAGCCATCTTTTATGGAGTAGTCTGCTGGGGCAGCAGCGTCTCAGCTGAAGATTGGAAGAGACTGGACAAGCTGATCAAGAAGGCCAGCTCTGTCCTGGGATGCTCTCTGGACTCTGTGCAGGTGGTGGGAGAAAGGAGGATGACAACCAAGCTGTCATCTCTGAGGACTAATGACTCCCATCCTCTTCAGGAGGAGATAAAAGCTCTGGAGAGCTCCTTCAGCGATAGACTGATTCACCCAAAGTGTGTGAAGGAACGCTATCGTAGGTCCTTCCTGCCTGCTGCTGTCAGGCTTCATAACCAGCACTGCTCACAGTAGACTGCACCATGGACACTTTTCTGGCACTATGGACACCACAGCTGTCTGGTGTTTTGCACATACAATCACTTGCACTAGATGTGCTCCCTTTATCCACTGCTCATTTTCATTCATTGCTGTTCATTATTATATTATTGCTTATTATTATTATTGTTATTGTTATTTATTGCCGTTTCTTGTATATTTGTACTTATTTTGCATGCCTAGTTTTTTAAGTTTTAAGTTTTTAAGTATAATTTTTGAAATCTTTAATCTGACTCTTTACCCTTGACTGCTGTAACACTGGAATTTCTCAATTATGGGATCAATAAAGGTGTATCTTATCTTATCTTATCTTAAAACCCTGCAGGATATGCCACCCTAGGGGGTTGGTGCCAATACCTGCAGCAGACAAAAGAGTGTGAAAACACTGGGTAGGGGTGCTGGTCTCTGCAGCAGACAGAAGGGTGTGAAACACACCTTAAGAGGCGTTCCTCAGGTATAAATGTTTAGGCTTTCCCATGCTCGGGGTCTTTCTTCATTCTGAGCACTCGTGTGTTGATTGACCTTTTCTTTGCCAAGAAAATAAAAAACCTTGTCGGCTGGCAGAAGTCTATATTTCATTTTTCACCAGCAGCAGAGAATTTCCACAACAATTTGGTGTCAGAAGTGGGATCCCTTGAGCAATTGCCTGGGACGGAGAGCAGACAGTGACAGCCCATCCTGGAAGGAAAAAAAATCCATCCTCCAACCTCAAATCCTCTTCTGAGAAGGGAGGACTGATCGCAGACGTCCTAGATCGTTGCAGCTGGGATTCCACGAATGCAATTCAGCAAAATTTATCTGGTGAGCACTGAAATATTGACATTTAAATTCTTTTTATTTTCAAATTTGGGTTTTTAATTTGGCATAACATTTCCATTTCTCATATTATCCACAATTGATCTGCTTTTTATCACTTGTAGCATAAACGAAGTGATCTGCTTTTTGTCGCTTGTAGCATAAACAAAGTGATCCTTACAGGGACGTCTGTATTGTAATACAGATAGGGGGATCCCTCAGTTTAAAAAACTGAAGGGAAAAGAACAAAAAATGAGAAGGAAAAATAAAGTTTCTGTGAAAAAAATTAGAAATTATGGAAAGTCAAAAAGAATGTTTACAGATGTGGATCTCCTCTTCTTTGTTTCCACAGTTGGCGACTTTGAAGCTGGATCCAGACCTTGAAGGCAACCGACCGTTTCGTCCTTCAGCTCCACCGCCATACAACTCTGCAACACCCAACGAACCACAACAAAAAACAAGTTCAGAAGCAGCTCATCCTAAAGTGCCTGTTCCACCACAAAACTCTACAACCACCCCCTCTTCTCTAATTGCACATAGACTGCGTCATCCCAACCAAAATGCAGCCTTCAACATGTCCATGGTCGAAGTATCTGGACCAGAAGGTTGAACTTTAGTTTTCCGTCCATGGACCTCAACTGACATCACAGCAGCCTCACAACATCTACCCAACCCCACAGCATCAGGTAAAATGTTTGCTGAGCAATTCTTCACATTTTGCCAAGAATTTAAACCCACCGTGAATTAACTAAAAATACGCCTGATCACCAAGATGAAACCCACAGACTGGCAAAAAATAGCTGGAAAATTCCCAGATGCTGACATCTGTTGCAAACACATCACCTGGGAAGATGAGTCTAACACCCATTACAGAGATGCTGTCCGTCATCTCTGTAATGCATTCACTCAAGCTTTCCCTGTAAAAGTTAACATGGAGAAAACACCGCCTGCAGGTAAAAGGATGGTGAAAACCCTGACGAATGTCTCACTCGCCTGACAGAGGTATTCAACACCTACAGTGGCCTTCAACTACCTGATGAGTCAAGCAATTCTCCAGATGTGTGGGAAATTCATCTCTCCAATTGTTTCTTAAACAGACTAAAGCCAGACGTTGCCTCAGCTGTTAAAAGTTCCTGCATTGGTTGGAATGATGCACGCCTGTCCGAACTTCGCAGACACACCGTACATGCCCATGACCACATACTCTCCAACATAAAGAAAAAAGAACTGGGGAAGAAAACCTCCAAGTGATGTCTGTTGCCTCGGCTGCAGTCTCTTCTGTAGTGTTTTTTTTTTTTTTTTTCTAAACAAAACCATGTTCTCATCTCCTTCTTTGGCTTGAACTGCTTTTTGAGCAATAAACACACTAACGCAATGGCAAAGTAAGTTGACCAAACTATTTAGCAAGCAAGCTAGCTTAAATCACATACTACAGTGCGCCGTGAGGCCAAACCTAATACAGCACGCAACAAACAGCGCTGTCCATTGTTCTGAAATTACCACAGATAACAGGGGGTTATGGTGTTTCACTCTCCTCTCAAACACCATAACCCTATGTTAAAAAAAACAACAACAAAAATACTGGTCGGTTGGACCAGTAGTTTGTAAACTACCCATTTAGTTTCGTATTTATTCAGGTCAGATTTAACGTATTTGCTATTTGATTTCAGACTCGACCGATGCCTCTCCCCCTCAAACCGGCAGCAGCAGAGCACCACCCAAGAAACGGAGGAGACAGCGTGATCTTCAGCAGATAGTGCTGCAGAAGGAGATCATCAGAGTGGAAGCTGAAACCAAAAAATTACAGACTGAACAGGAAAAGTTGGATCAGAGAAAGAGAAATTAAAGTTGGAGATACAGTTGCTCCAACAACAAGTTACTAGGCCCTCATCTCGCATTTTTGAAGAGGAGGAATGGTCCTATGTGGTTTTGAATTAGCCTATAGTGGCCCAATAACAACACAATGTAATGTAGACAATTGCATATTTATTCAGCAACATTGGTGTATAAAAAATGATAATAATGAAATATTTATCTTCAAACATTGGTGTAATAATAATATAATAATTACATACTTATTTACTAACACTGCTGTATACTGATGATATTTTTACATATGTTTGTGAATAATGATAATAATAACAAATATTGCTCTCCATTCTTATTCATTTGTTTTCTTTACAACGAGCAGGCATTTGGCCAGGAATTATTTTGAACTGAAACAATACATTGGAAATAGTTTGACAAGGAGCTAATTAAGATTTTTTCAAACAATAAGAGAGATCTGTGATAACTTATAAGGTGTTAATTGTGTGCACGGACTAGACGTCCACCAATGTCATCCCGCACTACAGGGACTGCAGGGTGCTCTTCTTCCTCCTGCACTGGCTGATGGTGTTGCCTGGGGAGATGGATCCTCTTGGTGATACAGATGTTATAGAGGACCGTGCATGCTGCAACCACAGTGCAGACTCTCTCTGGTTGCATGCGCATCTCCCTGTGAAGGCAGTGAAACCTAGAAAATATAGCAAACTATTAACCCACATTTCTCACTACGTTTGTTCATTTATTTAGTAGGCTTGTGCCGGTTTGAACATTTTCCAACCGGTTTGATTTAAAGCCAAATATCTAACTGAACCGATATATTGAATTATATACCTAATTTTACCACTGGGGGTCGCATTTGAGCTATTTTTCCCAGTAGCAGCCTATGAGGTGTAATACGCTTTTCTTTCCTTCTCCATTTCTTTTTCTTCAGCGGCATCCCATTCCTAAAAAACTTGTGGCTACTCAAAATAAGTTAAAAGAAATGTTAAAATCAGTCACTTCTGTTTGTTTTTTTCCCTCGGAAGTTGTTTGACAGCTGCAGTGTTGCAGGGCAGCGTGCCTAGCAACGCTGTGCTACATAGCAACTGTGTTTAAGCATTTAATAGAGCCATTTAATAAATATTTGTTAATTACCTATTTTCATTATGAAAATAAGACTACAACTAAATAAGAAGTCGTCTTGGTAAGAGAATCATGAGGAAATAAATATAAGGACGGAAGAAAGGACAAATTAACTTAAGGACCTGCAATGTATCCCGACCACATTGTATCCCACTTGCATTCATCAACATTGTGTCTCTGCTAATCATCATCTTAACGTGACCAGCTGACGGAAGGAAAAAATTGACAGATTATGGACTATATCAATCTACACTGAGAATCAGACAAAACGCCAGGTATGAACTGGCAACGCCTTTATATAGAGGAGCGGGTAGAGCGTCCCTTGATGAGGGTCCAGCTGAACTCAATTACATCTGTCAGTTGCCTGATATCTGTGAAATGTCACAGGTTTGGAGGGTGGAAGTGTTTCTGTTGTGCCCTGACACATTTTTTGGGTGCGGTAAACTATCTCATTTGTGCATGCAGATGTGGAATATGTGCAGACAAATTATAGTCATGATGATTCATTTCATTTGTGTGCCTGATGTGCACAGCACATACAGGAACACACTTGTTATTCCTCATAATTATTTTTCTTATTATCATTATTTTTCTTCCACCAGATTTTGGTGAGTAACTTGTGCCACAGCTTTGAGAGCACATAGGGTCTTCATAAAACATACAGATTCAAGCATAGGCATAGGATTGGGTAGGGACGGTAGGGACACGTCCCTACCAATATTCAGCCCCTTCTGTGTTGTCCCTTCCAATATAGCCTAAACACTGGCTATCGGCGTCCACTCAATATGGTACACAAAGGGTTAACAATCGTTAGTGTCTACCATACGTCCCGCCTCTAACCTCGTATTGCTCATTGATTGGCTCTACCGTTATTCTGGTAACGTGTGATTGGTCCTCCCCAGCATCGCTCTCTCCACTGACTTTGTGGGTGCGCGTCACCGTATGTCACCGTTAGCACTCCATACCGGGGCGCCGAATGTGAACGGTGAGTCGGTTGGTCCAGTAAATAAGCTAAACAAACACCTGTTGTTGTTAGGCTAACTGAATGGCGTACGATGGCAACTCTGCTAGATAATGAGATGCTAATGAGCTAATACTAGCTGAGCTAAGTTTGGCAACTATTAAGGTGCGTTCACACCGGACCTGTTTTTTTTTTTCACTGTCACTCGGTTCGCCCCTTTGATATCGCTTCATCGCTCAGTTGCAATCGCTCGTCAATGTGGCAGAAATCAACAGACTTGCTTTTTCGCTTTGATGACGTCATTGAAGCAATGGGGGGGGTGCTTGACTGTCATGACATGTCAGCTTCATAAAAAGTTAAAAAGTATAGCTGCAAATTAAAAGCAACAATAGATGTAAAAACACACAGAGACAATACATATGTCTGAGCGTTTATACCTCCGACTGCGGCAGCAGCCGAAAATTATACATTTTGATACAAACAGGTAGCTATACATATTGCAAAACTCTGTCAAAGTACACCAAAGCATATATTTTCGTTTCCAAATATTTATTTGAAAACGAAACCATTCATACGGTCAATAAAAAAACATTTTGTTATTAATAAAAAACAAATGTACAGTGACCGCAAAGCTGTGTGTCTGCGTGTGTGTGTGTGTGTATGTGTGTTAAGGTGCATTCACACCGGACCTGTTTTTTTTTTCGCTAGACGAGTTTACATACAAAGTCAATGCAAACGGGCGACTGCGCCGTGTCTCCAGTTGAAAGTGGTGATTTGCTAAATACATTCTACAATAATAAATTAGATTAACATTTGGTCTATAATAATGTTTTTATATATTACTAATTTTTATGAAAAACCTTAAGAATAAAAGAAATAAACACCGAAATAATTAGTGGAAACTTTTTTTTAAATTGATATTCCTCCTCTCTGATATACTAAAGGTGCGTTCACACCGGACCTGTTTTTTTTTTGGCTGTCGCTCGGTTCGCCCCTTTGATATGCTTCATCGCTCAGTTGCAATCGCTCGTCAATGTGGCAGAAATCAACAGACTTGCTTTTTCGCTTTGATGACGCCATTGCTTGACTGTCATGACATGTCAGCTTCATGAAAAGTTAAAAAGTATAGCTGAAATTAAAAGCAACAATAGATGTAAAAACACACAGACACAATACATATGTCTGAGCATTTATACCTCTGACTGCGGCAGCAGCCGAAAATTATACATTTTGATACAAACAGGTAGCTATACATATTGCAAAACTCTGTCAAAGTACACCAAAGCATGCATTTTCGTTTCCAAATATTTATTTGAAAACGAAACCATTCATACGGTCAATAAAAAAAACATTTTGTTATTAATAAAAAACGAATGTACAGTGACCGCACAGCCGTGTGTCTGCGTGCGTGCGTGCGTGCGTGTGTGTGTGTGTGTGTGTGAGTGTGTGTATGTGTGTTAGTATATCAGAGAGGAGAAATATCAATTTTAAAAAAAGTTTCCACTAATTATTTCGGTGTTTATTTCTTTTATTCTTAAGGTTTTTCATGAAAATGCGTAATATATAAAAACATTATAATAGACCAAATGTTAATCTAATTTATTATTGTAGAATGTATTTAGCAAATCACCACTTTCTACTGGAGACACGGCGCAGGAGCGCAGCAGCAGCAAAAAAAGAAAGAAAGAAAGGAAGGCATTATAAAAAAGCGACAAATAGTGTTAATTAATTGACATGAGACATTGGAGAGGTTGTCAGTCCTATTTTACACTGTAGTCTGTAATATTTTTTTTATTTTATCATAACATCTCGGAAATTACTCAAATGCATTCATTGTGTGCTTCTGAGCACACGGGAAATTGGAGAAGACTGAAAAAATTGTTAAAATTAAATTAGGGGACTGATCACAGCTGTATTGTCTCTGTGTGTTTTTACATCTATTGTTGCTTTTAATGTGCAGCTATACTTTTAATGAAGCTGACATGTCATGACAGTCAAGCACCCCCCGGATTACGGAAGCCAATCAGCGTTGAGCTGCAAGCGACAGGACCCAGCAAAATACCGCTCCAGATGAGATTTCTCATCTCAAGCGACGGGCGAAAAAACGCTCTGTCGCTCTGTCGCTGTCACTCAGAGCCCAAGCGATTTTTCTCCCGGGCGAATATACGCTCAATCGCCCCTTTGCATTGACTTTGTATGTAAACTCGGCTCTAGCGAAAAAAAACAGGTCCGATGTGAACGCAGCTTTAGATCAATATTATATGCCAGAGAACATGAAATTCCACTTCACATGCTCCATCAGCAATCATAGATGTCATGTAGTGATGACACAGTTCAAATTAATGTTTGTAGTAAGATGACATGATAGAAACAATATGAATAAATAAACTGTAAACACTATAAATAATAGCTCTTTCAGTGACAGTCTTCAGCATCCATGGTGTGTGAGGGAGAGACTTAGGAGAATAGAGATCCACTGCTCCCAGTAAAAACACCTAAACTGAGTCATATTTATGTCATAGATATTGGGTCTCATTCATGAAACGTGAGCAGAAGGAATTTGTGTGTAAACTGTTCGCAGATGAAAATTTATGCGCATGTCCGCATTCATCAATATTTTAGTAGCTCCGATCTTTTCGTAGCTACTAAAGGTGCGTTCACACCGGACCTGTTTTTTTTTTTTTTTCGCTAGAGACGAGTTTACATACAAAGTCAATGCAAACGGGCGATTGAGCGTATATTCGCCCGGGAGAAAAATCGCTCGGGCTCTGAGCAACAGCGACAGAGCGTTTTTTCGCCCGTCGCTTGAGATGAGAAATCTCATCTGGAGCGGTATTTCGCTGGTTCCTGTCGCTTGCAGCTCAACGCTGATTGGCTTCCGTAATCCGGGGGGTGCTTGACTGTCATGACATGTCAGCTTCATTAAAAGTATAGCTGCACATTAAAAGCAACAATAGATGTAAAAACACAGTCCCCTAATTTAATTTTAACAATTTTTTCAATCTTCTCCAATTTCTTGTTTTATTTTATGGAAGTGATCAATGTAAGTGCACTTGTCCTAGAGCCTTTAAGTTACAAAAATGAAACTCACTACACCTCTGAGCATTTATACCTCCGACCGCAATTATACATTTTGATACATACAGGTAGGCTATATACAGTACATATTGCAAAACTCTGTCAAAGTCCACCAAGGCATACATTTTCGTTTCCAAATATTTATTTGAAAACAAAACCATTCATACGTTTAAGAAAAAAACATTTTGTTAATAATAAAAAACGAATGTAATCTCAATAGTGACCGCGCCAGCCGGCGGGACCGCAGCGCTTGGAGGACCGCTGTAATCCTGGCGAGCCTAGTGTAAAGCACCATGGACAGCGCCAATGCATCTATCACTGTAGCTCAGACGCCCTGGTGAGCGGAGTTGGAGCTGGAGCTGCCTCAACCATAGGTTATTGGTAGGAAGAAAAACGGCTGCTGAAAAAACTGTCACTGTCAGCTGCCTCCAAGCACCGCAACGATCTGCCAGACCGTCATATGTAACTTCATTATTTATGCTGCCCGTGTGCTCAGAAGCACACAATGAATGCATTTGAGTAATTTCCGAGACATTATGATAAAATATTACAGACTACAGTGTAAAATAGGACTGACAACCTCTCCAATGTCTCATGTCAATTAATTAACACTATTTGTCGCTTTTTTATAATGCCTTCCTTTCTTTCTTTCTTTTTTTGCTGCTGCTGCGCTCCTGCGCTGTGTCTCCAGTTGAAAGTGGTGATTTGCTAAATACATTCTACAATAATAAATTAGATTAACATTTGGTCTATAATACTGTTTTATATATTACGCATTTTCATGAAAAACCTTAAGAATAAAAGAAATAAACACAGAAATAATTAGTGGAAACTTTTTTTTAAATTGATATTCCTCCTCTCTGATATACTAACACACACACACACGTGCGCGCACGCAAACACACGGCTGTGCGGTCACTGTACATTCATTTTTTTATTAATAACAAAATGTTTTTTTATTGACTGTATGAATGGTTTCGTTTTCAAATAAATATTTGGAAACGAAAATATATGCTTTGATGTACTTTGACAGAGTTTTGCAATATGTATAGCTACCTGTTTGTATCAAAATGTATAATTTTCGGCTGCTGCCGCAGTCGGAGGTATAAACGCTCAGACATATGTATTGTCTCTGTGTGTTTTTACATCTATTGTTGCTTTTAATTTCAGCTATACTAGCCTTAAGGTGCGTTCACACCAAACGCGAATTCGCCAATTCGCGCGTCAAGATTACATACAAAGTCAATGCAAAGACGCGATTAGACGCGAATTCGCGCCGGGCGCCGCAATTGACGCGTTTAGCGCGGCGCGATGGACGCGATAGACGCGGCGCGATAGACGCGAAATTCGCGTCCAACGCCTCATCGCTCGAGTTGAAAATATTGAACTTTTGAGGCGAATTCGCGTGAGTCATAGCCGCGAAAGCCAATCAGCGTTGAGATTCTCCCGACGTCATGGTTGACATCCAGTTGTTGACACAACAATAAACTACTACTCACCGGAGACAGATGGACAGACACTCCGCAGCTGAAATGTAGCGCCTGTAGCTGGTGTCCTGCCGGGAGATCCTGGTGCCAGCCCTCGCCAACAGGTCCTCAAACTGGTCCCCAGTCAGCCTGAAGTACCGCTGAAAGCGGCTATCATCCAGACGGAGTTCCTGGAGGAGGTGGTGAAACTCGCCGAGCTGGATGTGCTTCTGCAGGATCAGGTGAACCCAATAACGACGGCGTTTGGCCCTCCGAGGCATTTGGGACTTCAAGAGCAGGTACAAAGCGGCGATGGTGGTTATCTCTGCCACGGTCGTCAGTGGCTACCCGGAGCTATATGATACTACGTGTCTACTCTACAGAGACCGCAACAAAAAGGAGCAGGCTTGGGTAAAAGACGCCGAGGAGACTGGTCTACTTGGTAAGTTCTGTAAATATGTGTCTTTAATTAGTTTGCAGAATGGTTGTACTGCGAACGTTAGCGCTAGCTTAGCTCCAGTTAGCACAGCCACCGGCTTCCCCGCTACTCGCGCGAAAGACGCGATGACGCGAAATAACAAAATGGTCAGGCGTCGAAACTCGGGCGTTGCGGGCGGCGCGTTAATTCGCTTCATTCGCGTTTGGTGTGAACGCACAGTTACAGGTGAGATTGAATCGTGAAGGATATGTTGATAGTGAGATTCAGCATTGTGACTAGGGGTAAGTGAAAATATTGATTCATGCATAATATATGTACCCGATATCAATATCAATTCGGATCACTATTACCAACCCAACTGCAGACCGCAGGCTGGTACTGAGGTTACGTCCTTCGGAGTATAATGTTATTGTTATTATTATAGTTTACCCTGGGAAGCACATACGGACAGAAGTGGTTAAGTTATCAGTGTATATTCATGTAACTGATAACATTAGAGAATACATTAACCAAGACATTCTTGTATTCAGTGTAGATATCTAAATATGCATTATAAAGCAGTGATCAGTTTCACATGACGTGAAATTGCATTAAAAAACCATCAAAGTACAGGTCACTCTTAAGCACTTTCATGTCCCTACCAATGTGAAAATCAATCCTTGGATTCAAGATTCAAAGTGTTTATTGCCATATGCACAGTAAGGACACGTGTTGCAGAATGAAATTTGTTCTTTTCTGTCACCAATTAATGCTAAACAATATAAATGAAGTATAAAATAGATCAAAATATATACATTGTGCACTGTTTTAATATCTCCTTGCTTAGTATAATATTAATTTGCCTGAAGAAGACTGTTAAGAGTGGGTCAGCTCGATCTTACAACTCCTTCTTGGTGAAAGATCTTCTTAAGCTAAGTGCGAAACTGGGAAACACGTTTTTCTTTCACGGGAGGCTTAAGAGCGTTCTTTAGAAGCTCTTAGTGCTAAGATCTTCTTAATTGGATCTGGAAAACGCGGCCAAGGGCTGTGATACAGGAAGGCATTTCAGTGAATGTCACTGATAGAGGTGCAAGCTAGCTGAGTGCCATGTAAATAAGTGCATACTGTAGCGAAACCATGGATATCCATGAAATTACAACAGATTTCTACATATTTGGACAATTTACCAGTCATTAGATGTTTGTGAGAAATGTTATTGCAGGTCCAGTTTTCCTCTGGTCGACATTATAAGTTGCTAGTGCTGGCTGTGTAAAAGCAGCTGAGGTGCCAGAGTGCATAAAAAAGCATCAAAATAGAGTTTGTTTATTAGAAAAAGTGCCAGGGGAGGATCCCCCATATCCATAAAAGTGGCCCCCGGGCAGTGCAAGGTGAGTATCCCTGCCTAATTGAAAACCCAAACTTTGCCATCCAAATAATATCATCTAAACTTAAACCCAAACAAAATCAATAAAAACTGAGAAACAGCTGTGGCAACATGTCTGTGGTAAAACAAAAAATATAGGCCCAACACTTTCAATACTCCATAGTCTGAAAAATGATTTTTCTACAATTTGTATAAAAGTTGCTGGCTGTTCTAACATGTTTCTCTTTATTCAGGCATGCTCTGAGTGTTGTCCTTAGACTACAGCAGATTGATTTGTGTGAACAGGTTGTTTCTCTGTGTATCCAATGTTACTACTTGCTACTTGCATGTTTATTTTTCAGGTTTCAGGCATTTGGACCAATGCAGTTTAGCCCTGCCTCTACAGCCCAAATCAGTACAGGACAGCTGTAGTGAAGCTGCAGCATTGTCAGCAACTGCCTTACAACTGAGTTGTGCAGGGACTAAGAGATGCCCTGCACTCTGCCATCACTGAGATAAAGTCTTTCAAGAAAGAGAATAAAGCTCTGAAGAGGTAGATTGGCCTGATGGGAACTGGCAAATGGAGGTGAAACCAGAGTTGCTCAAACAAAAAAAATACTTCTCCTCAGAAGGGTCACCAAATAGGCGCACTGGAACTACAGCCTATGTGGAGATGGAGCTGAAGAGGAGCAGGAGTGGCCTACAGTGGAGGAATGCATGTGTAGTTCAATACAGTAATGTTGAAAGGTATTACATCTATTTCCATGTCTTTCTTCTCTTCATTTTTCTTCAGTGACTGGAAGTAGTTCCATGTGGGCAGGAAAAGAAGGATCCTGTTCCCAAGGGCCTTAAATTGATAGTTAAATACCAGAAATCTGTAGAGACAGAGTCAGATAAATATTTCATATCCATCATCCAAATTCTAAATGTATCACCCTGCAAGATCTTTTCACTCCTCTGATAAGGCCTACAGAATTCCTCATGTGCATGTGCACTCTCAAATATACTATCAATCTGCAGTATCTCCACACACACACACACACACACACACACACTAACTGATAGCCATTCCCCATGCTAGCAGTCTCTCAGCTGTATGAAGATGCAAATGTGTCTCCAGCATCTTTCGCTGTTGCTGCTTGTGAAGACCAGGGCAGCCTAATTGGCTGTTACGTGGAGGGTTACATAAAATGATCAGGGTGAGTCTGGGCAAATGATCTTAAAACTGACAATGGAACTCAGCGCATAAGCTAGATCTGGTCTTTGAACATTGATTTCATTCCACATTAAAAACAAAGCTATTGATGTGGAAACTCTGGTAATAAGTGAAGGTGGATAGAAATGTGGAGCACACATTCATGTCTCTCAGGTTAAACTGTAATATCTTTGGTGAACCCGTGACTTTTCGCCGAGTGGATTCCATTCTAATTAGCAAATGACAGTATGCCTTAAACAGTGAACATGGCAAACAGTATGCCTGCTAAACTTCAACATTTATACTGCCTTAGCACATAGCACCGCTGTACATAGTGTTAGGAGTGATAGGGGGATTATAGTCCCTCTTTTCTTTTCCTTTTCCTTGTCTTTCATTTACGTTCTGGACTGGTTTCCACTGAGAAATAAAGGTCTGGTTGAGCTGTGTGCGCACGCACCCTCTGGAGTTAGTTAATGAAGTGACAAGATTCAGGTGTGTGAGTGCGGCAGAGGAAAATGTGGCCCGTTTTGAAAGTGCCGCTGAAGAGGACGACAGCCACACACACCCAAGCAAGCCACAGACTCTTTGAGAGTGAAACCAGTTTATGTTTGTTTTCGGATCCATTTTAACTACAAAAACTGAACTATTGGGAAGAGCCAGGATGGAGCTCGCTGCTCACCGGGAGCCGCGGCCAGAGCTGGCAGTGCCTGGACTGACTGACCAGCCTCTGAATGCACCTAGCCTGTGGACCTGGTAAGCTAGCCTACCTGTATTATTTCTCATGACTGGCAAACCAGTCCGCTGTTCTGTTCTTTCCTCCATTTGTTTCCTTCAATGACACACTCCAGGTTAGGGCTAGCCCATCATCTGAGCTGACATCCCTAGACTTGACTAGTCCGTAACAATAGGTACAACCTCACAGAGCTTCAGTAGACTCCTTTGACTGCTGTAGACTCCTTTGTGATTTTTTTTAGAGATAAAATAAAAGAGAATCTAAAGTTAAGATTTTATCTACACATCAGAGTTGTTTTTGGCAGTCATTTTTGATTTAGTTTTAGTCGTAGTCTTTTGGACGAAATGCTTATTAGTTTAAGTCACATTTTAGTCATTTCTATCCTTGATAGTTTTAGTCTAGTTTTAGTCAACGAAAACTTAAAGGGTTTTAGTCTAGTTTTAGTCATTAATTTTTGAAATCATTACATTAGGCCGACACATGCAAAGGAAATTGTAACTGAGATTGACAGGTTGTGTTGCAATTTACAAAGCAACAGTTAACTCGCTTAACACTTTTGTATAATAACCAGATTCCTTACCAGTTCAATAGCTCTAGCCTAGACTTTCCCATCCATGAAGATGCAATTCTGTCATGTTATACTTGCTGATCTACTAAGAATAGTGCTTTAAACACAGATAACAGTGAGTGGAATCAATGTTCATCGCTCCAAGACAGTCAAGACACAAAACATTCTTTCTTACTGGCTTTATTTCTGAGAGCCTATTAAAGTGACATTAACATACACATGAGCAACGGATGACCAACAGGTATGATCAATTTGACCTTGTCTGCCACTGCCAGTGCAATTGAGAACATGAAAAATAAATTCCTGAGGTACATGAGGTTGTAAGGTTATACATACTTGAATAGTATGAAACAAACATGACACCTGGAAGTCTAAAATAACAAACTTGACTAGTTTGATAGACTTTGCAACCTAAGTAATCACAGTGAGTGGCTCATGAGCTCTGCCAACCAGACTGAGCATGACAAGATAGATTTTTTTCTGAAGAGTAGCACACTTTCAAGCTATTTTTATCATGTATATGCTGACATAAAGGGTGACATCTTTTATTAAAGCACTGTCTATGTTTCTGTGTATTTTCATTCAGTTATGTCATTTCAACCTGTAAAAGTAACTTATGAAAACAGTCATGAGGAAAACACCATCATTAGAACAACTGAAATAAATTAAATAAATTTCTGAGGTACATGAGGTTGTTAGGTTGCACGTACATGCTAGAATGGTATGAAACAAACATGACACTTGGAAGTCTTCAAAAATGAAATGACCAACCTAACTTGAGTTTGATAGACTTTGCAAGTATTCCTTACCTCAACTTTCTCCATACAAAGTAAAACAAAAGTGCATGATATCTGTAAAAGACAACCCCTGAATTTTGTAAACACTGTAAACAGTGTATTTGATACCTAAGGCAAAAATAAACAAAACAATCTAAACCAATCAGCGGGGGGCTCCTAGTGCAGTAAGTACAAACAGGCAGTCACAGTTGTATATCAGTGATAACAGCAGTAACAACTTGCTGTTAGCAGAATTAGCCTACCGGTTCAGTTTGAGGAAAGCGCTTCTCTCTAGGATTACTCTTGCTCTATTTCGACGACTGAGGTCACCTGTAACGCTAAAGACTCGCTCAACAAATGCTTGAGATACTGGCATGACCAGAAGATCTAAGGCTAAGATCTAAGACCCTCTTGTTTTATGAGCTGTGACAGCTGCTCCTTGAATTTCTGCATTTCCTGCCTGGCACACGGCTTTGAGAGGCTCAGCCTGAATGGCCGGCCTTCTTGACAAGAATCTGTGTGGTTCCTCTTTTGTTTCTTCTTCTCCCTCCATTGGCTCCTCATCTTCAGCCGCCTCCTCCTGTATTACTCGGGGTACCTATTGAGCAATGTAATCTTTTGCTTTGCTTTGAAGCTCCTGAATTTGTTCATTATCCTTTTCAAGGATTCTTCAGGGGCCACTGTTGGGTCGAGGAAGCATGCAGCAGCAGCGAGGGGTGAAAACTTGGAGTCAGTGTGATCGAGAAAGCAGCTGAACCGCTGGGTCCTTGAAGCTTGAACCCTGGGCATGGGGGAAGTCAGAAAGGTGACCACGCAGGTCCAGAGGGCCAGTACCACAAGGGATAAAGACTGTGTGTCGCTCTGGAGCATCTGGGTGTGCTCGGCAAAGAGGAGGAGCAAATCTCTTAGAGCAGTCAGCCTCTGCCACTCACTTGGCAGTAGATAGTCCCAGCTCATCCCATCAGCGAACTGAACTGCTGAGTCTTTGACTTGGAGAAGCCATGTTATCATCAGGTATGTGCTGGACCATCTAGTGGGGGGCAGTCTGTGACCAGAGTAAGTTGACACAGCTGCAACAGCTGCTCAGTTGCCACTGACGACTTGCGGAAAAGTTTGACAAGCACTGTGTGAACCACCAGTTGCAGTGTGTGTACAATGCAGGGGGTCCTACCTATGACTCCAAACCTAGATAGATAAGACAAAAACAGAAAAAGAAAGACTTAAAGCAACTTACACTTACTTTTCTGGAAATTTTAAACATTTCTTTGTTCAGGTTAAAATGCTATTAATTAGCTGATGGCTCATTAAAATCTAAGATAATTCCACCAGGGAGGAGGGGGAGCAGGACTATGGAGGGAGGTGGAGATGTTGATGTTCAAATTTTTTTTAAGTGCTGCGTAAAATGCCTCATAGTCTTTGTTGTCACTCTCCATGGATTCATCCTCCTCACCATCCTCGGAGCTGCTGGGCTCAACATGTGCATTAGTTTTGAATGCTGCAATCATGTTGCTTCCGTTATCAGTGATGACCGTCAGAATTTTGTCTTGTGGTATTCCCCAGTCCTTTGTGCATTGTTCAGTGCACATTTTTATACACTCTGCAGTGTGCGGGTGAGCGATCTGGTCAAGTCTCAGCAGTATGTGCTCTGCTTTGTTCTCCTCAATGCAAAGGTAGCATGCACTAATTGCCAGAAATGACGCTGTGAGTCCTTTTTTGGTCCATATGTCCAGCCTGATTGTTATTTTGTGTGCTCTGGCAAGTCTCTCTTTAAATTTTTGTTTTTCATCATTGTAAAGCTTGTCAATGAAGTTGTTGATTTTTGTTTGTTTGGGTATGGTCAGCCTCTTGTCAAAGGCCTCGATCATGACGATGAAATCTTCATCCTCAGCTGTGCAAGCAAGAAGACCAGTGCACCCAATCAAACAACACAGTCAGCTTCCCCTCGTGACGTCACCGTCATACGGAGGACAGAATCATACAGCAAAAAGCACAGATTGTGGTTATGACTGTGCGACGTCACTGTTGTTGGGAATCAACATATATTTACCTCACACAGTGGCACCAAATATGTTGGGAATCAACATATATTTACCTCACTTGGCGGCACCATAAATGTTGGGGTAAACACACTAGGCTTCACACGGAGGTACCAAATATGTTGGGGTTTAATTGGCTATCGGAAATAATTAATAATTATGTTAAATAATGTGACTTAATTAACATTAAATCACCTCGTGGGGCACCATTCCCGTAAAGGGAAAATGATAGCCAGGTAAAGATATCAGTCTCATAAAATAGGCTAAACTATTAATTTGGAGTTTGATTAACGATTAAATCAATGACAACAACCAAAATTAACAGTAACGCCTGAAGGATTTCGGAGTTCTTGACGCAGCAGAGGTTGACTATTCATTCACTCTTGTGCAACATTAAACAGACAGCAGGCATGATTCCAAAGAATTATATTTATTCACAACTTAGCAAAGTTGGTCTGTCTGTCTGACCGTGTGATCAGGACAAAGACAAAAGAAAAGAAGCGGGAACTTTGAAATGCCTGTTTGCAGCACACGTCACATTGACATTGACCAAACAGCCTGGATTACTGCAGAGTAGGGCATTAAGAGAAAAGTCGATTTGTCGACATCTTGTGTTGTAGTTCCCTGTATAAATGTCCGTAAAAAATCCCCCGATGTGAAAAATACATGTCAAGCAGTCACTGGTGCGCGGTCGTAAAATCTGAAGGCCCGAACATACTCGGGCGGAACGTACGCGGAGCGGACTCCGCGGAGGCCCGCATGGACTCAAGCAGACGTCCACAAGCAAAGCTCAGATTTTACGACCGCGCGGACTCCGCTCGGTGCACCAGTGACTGCTCGGCATGTATTTTTCACATTGAGGGGATTCTTCACGGACATTTTTAAAGGAAACTACAACGCAGCAGTGCGCTCCACTATGGAAGCCCGAATGCGGACTGCGGACATTCCTCGCGGAGTTTGTTCGGGCCTTGAGCTTTGAGGACATATGCTTTGAGTCTGCGTTGACCTCCGCAGAGTCCGTTCCACATACATTTCGCCCGAGTATGTCCAGGCCTTCACAGATACATCACATGTGTGGAGATACTTCACTTTCCTCCGCTGTGTCAGTGTGATGACGTCATCAAATGACTTGTTGACTCGACTTCGACTTTTTTGACAGATAAGTTGACCTGAAAAAAATCAAAGTCGTTAATGCCCTACTGCAGTGATTGTTTAGTTGTGTGCAACAATCTGTTTGTGAACAGTATTAGCAAACTAAACACTTAGCTTTGGCAAAGCCAACTAATCAATGACCTAACTGCAATCTATCACAACAATAACTCAGTAAACAGCATCAAATCACGTACAACACGTTAAACAGTCTTGCTTAGCCTGTAAAGCTGTGATAAGCTATGCCCAGTTGTTATATTACCGATCCTTGGGTGGATGGAAGAAAGAGTCACTTGGTGGTGTGCTGCTGTTAGCCGGCAGAAGAAGGCTGGGAAGATGGTTCCAGGTGCAGTCTTTGTTGGGTCCTTTGTTCCAAAGGTTCTGATCCGAGGAAACTGGTCGCTCAGGGTCCTTGCAGAGTTAGACGCTGGGTGCCAACTCACTTAGATCCTTGTTGCTGGAAAGCTAGTTGCAAACCTTGTGTTTGCAACAGAGTCTGTGATCAGTTGCCCTCCCTTCCCTTTAGTGGTTTGGGCTATGGAGCCAGGGTCTAGGCCTCTGGACTGTTCCAGGCCCAACCGGGAGAGCTTTGTGAGCTGTTAAAGCTCCTGGAGCAAGAAGAGGAAGTTCTGTGGAAGGAGCAGATCTTGTACAAATGCCTGTGACATCACAGAGTCACATGTCACTGTAAAAGGTCTTGTCCAATCAAGTTTTGGGACTTGAGTCTCACTGAGGTGTGAGGTGAGACCTCCTGTGGAGATGGGTGTCAGCTAGCTCTCTTTGTTTGAAGACAAAGAGCATGCAGAGGAAAAAGCCTTTAAATTGTCCAGTGATGATTTTACCAAATGATACGTCATCTGTGGTCATGTGAATCCCAACACTGTCAAATCCTTGTGGCTTTAGCCCAACAGCAGACTCAAAGCATAATAACAAAGCACATAACTCGACCCGTTTAACATGTTGCAACGTGCTGATAGCGCACAAACATACCATGATGAATACACAACTACAAGATGACCACACTTTCCATTAATGTAAATATGCTGGTGTAAGTTTCAGCGGTAGGATAAATTAAAAGAGAGAAATGAGAATGTTTTTGTAGGTGGGAAAAATTTGGAGGACGGACAGGAAAAAAGAGGAGGAGAGGGGAATAAGTAAAGCGGGGGACAGTGTTGTGGTTATGGCGTAACTGTTGAGCTGTGAAGTTGAAGAATACAATTGATGTTCAAAAAGAAATACGGCTGGTTCTTTCCTTAACACCACTGGCTAAACACCACTGGCTAAACATGCTGCTTATATCATTCGGCGCGAATGGAAAGAACCAATCAGATGCCTTCATGTCTCATCCTGCCTGAGCCCCCCTACGTTCCTCCCTCCCTCCTCCCTGCGTGCACTCATCACGTGTCACCATTGCCGGAAATATTCAGCACTCCTCAGTAGAAATACCGAGTTAGCAGGAGAATACGTTTGCTGAACAATGGCAGAGAAAATACAGCCAAAAGTACCTCCTCCAGTGTTACTTGTAACGGCTCACCCCACTAAGGCTGAGAAAAGAAAGTCAGAGGCAGAAAAGGCTTTGGATAAAGTGAGAGGACAAATCAGACAACAGCAGTCCGGCTTTTGAACAGTAGAGACAACTGAGGGAGCTGAAGGGCCTGAAAAGTGATACAGAGGTTGCTGTCTTTCTGTTGGACAGGTAATTATTTGTTTGCTTTGAGTTACTTTACTCGGCTCTCCTCTGCTCTGCTCACTGCAGGCTGCGTGTTCAGGCTTGTCTGGGCTCGTGGCTTTGGACGGAGCACTGACCGGAGGGGGAGCAGGGGGTTGAGCTTAGAGGAGGTGCTGCTTTCAAATCTTGCTAGCTCTCCAACATTACCAACTATAGCTTTAAGGAACAAGAACAGGTCTGAAAAGCTACATTTCCCCCCTTATGTTTCACAGTAACTCAAATATGGGCCAATACATGACAAAGCATTCAGTTGCTGTCTGGCCAAAAATACCTCTAGGACAAGTTTAACACATAACACACTAATTGCATTTAAGTGAAGAAAACTTAATAGGAAATTCATCACAGACCAATTGTCGAGTGACATTAACCAAAGCTAGCAACAGGACTTATTGTAACATTAACTTACCTTCGCAAAAATAGCAGCGTGGTGAGCCTTCAAATGCCTCTTGAGGTTGGTTGTATTCTTGCCACGTAGTTTGTAGCCACAACGTGTACCTCTGTCCCCCAGTACAACGCATTCCGTTGTATTTTCTGCTGGATTATGTGTGAAATATGTCCAAAAATCATTACGTCTTTACCAACCACCAAGTCCTTGTGCAGAAGTTGCTGCCATGGTATATGTGTGACTGCCCTGATTCACGCTGTGCATGCCCGCTGATTATGCCCGCCGAGCATGCCTGGTGGTGGGCGTGAACAAACAAGGACAGGATGCAGGCGCTTATATTTTGAGCATTTGGGAAACAGATTGCTTGCACAATTGGAGGAAATATCATACATTTTGATAGTCAGCCCACTAACATTTTCGTCTCGTCTCGTCAACAGAAATAACACATACATCTCATCATATTTTCGTCATCAAAGAGCTATATTTAGCTCGTCACCGTCTTGTTTTAGTCATGAAAAAAAGTGCATTAACAAAATCATTGTGTTGTCGTTAATGCAACTATCTGCATTCAGCACATAAATGTATCTCTATATGGACTGTCCCGCCACATCTGATGTCAGATCAAAGGGCACGTAAACCCTTAAGACACCGAACGTAACTTACAGTTTGTTGACAGGGTTTCTCTCGTGCGCGCGCTCTCTCTCTTTCTCTCTCGCAGTCTGTACAATAGGCATAAGACATGAAATATACATAAAACAAAGCAAAATAAAAACAATAAAGATGAAAACATAAAATGCAATAAAATAACACAATTTAAAACCAATAAAACATTTTAAGGCACAGCACATAAGTAAAATCAATAAAATGAGTAATAGCAAATTAAAAGACATCAATTTATGCGGGATCAAAGGCCATGGAGAACAGGTGGGTTTTAAGGCTCTTTTTAAAAACATGCAGTGATGGAACTTGCCTGATGTCGAGAGGCAGGTCATTCCATAGTTTTGGTGCTACAACTTAGAAAGCGCGGTCCCCTCTGAGCCTGCTTGTCGTTTTGGAAACTTTCAGGAGCAGCTGGTCAGCTGACCTGAGAGGGCGTGTAGGAGTGTATGGCTCTAGCAGCTCAGAGAGGTATAGTGGGGCGAGGCCATTAAGAGACTTAAAAACAAATAAAAGAATTTTAAAATGGATCCTAAAACGTATGGGCAGCCAGTGCAATGTGGTTAAAATAGGGGAAATGTGCTCACGTTTGTTTGTGCCACTTAAAAGGCGTGCGGCAGCATTTTGCACCATCTGGATGCGGGTGACAGTGGATGCGCTAACCCCTATATATAAAGCGTTGCAGTAGTCTAGCCGACTAGTTACAAAGGCGTGAATTATCATTTCTAAGTTTTGCCTTGAGAGAAGAGGTTTTATGTTTGCTAGCTGCCTCAGTTGAAAGAAACTCAACTTCACAACTGCCCTAATCTGACTGTCGAGATTAAGCCCAGGATCCATTATTACCCCAAGGTTTTTGATGGTTGGTTTAGTATATTGAGCCAAAGAACCCAAATCAACGGGTGGGGTCCTAACAGTACCATTAAAGACCATCACTTCTGTTTTGTTTTCATTAAAGTTTAAAAAGTTTAGTGCCATCCAGGCCTTTAAGTCATTAAGACACTTAAAAAGTGGTCCCAAGGAAGGTGCATTTTTCTTTTTAAGGGGCAAGTAAATCTGGCAGTCATCTGCATAGCAGTGGAAAGATATACCGTGTTTGCGTGAAATGGACCCCAGTGGGAGCAAATATAGTGAGAACAGAAGAGGGCCTAAGACCGAACCTTGTGGTACCCCACATGGGAGGGACGCACAAGAGGACGTGAAGTCACCAGTGTTGACACTGAAGGTTCGGTCTGCTACATAGGATCGAAACCACTCCAGTGCTGAATCCCTAATACCCACCCAGTGTTCGAGACAAGATATTAAAATTTTGTGGTCCACTGTATCAAACACAGCCGTTAAATCTAAAAGCACAAGAATGACATTGTCACCAGAGTCAGTAGCTAAAAATATGTTGTTAAAAACTCTCAGATTGGGAGGTTTCAAGAATATTGTGCTTTTCCAGAAATGCCATTAATTGACTATAAACTATTTTCTCAAGGATTTTTGAGAGAAATGGCAGTTTAGAGATAGGCCTGAAGTTTGCAGGGATTGTGGGGTCCAGGGCTGGTTTCTTAATCAGAGGCTGGACCACTGCATGTTTAAACATTCTTGGGAAGACTGCAGAGTGCAGACTGCTGTTTATAACCGCAAGGACAGACGGACCTACAGAGGGAAAGACCTCTTTAAAGAGTCGAGGATGCACTTGGGGACCTAGAAGGTTTCAGGTGGCCAACAATCTGTAGGAGGGACATAGTAACAGGCTCGAACTCATCAAAAATAGCAGAGCAGGGGACCAAGATGGAGGGGTCATAGGCAGGAAATGTGATCGAAGCTCTGGATGAGGAAACTTTTTCAATGAAGAAATTTAAAAAGGTTTCACAAATAGTAGGAGATGGTTCAATGCTGCTCAGCTGCTCCAGGGATCGGAGTTCTGATTTTAGCTCCACAATCTCCGCTGCTGGGGCCAGGGGTGTCAAGCAACCCCAAAATGTGAGGGGGCACAGTGGATTGGGTTTGTGCGCTATGCGCGCGTGTGGGACTCATAGTAATGTGGGCAATATAAGTGGACACCCCCCATTCTCTCTTCACTGGTAATTCTTCCAGCATTTTCTCTAATTTGTTCGATTGTTTTCAGCATGGTTCCTATATAAAACTTTGCAACTTCTTCTTCATCATCATTTATTACCTTGTCCACAGAGTCTGTTATTAGTCTGATTAACGTTCGCCTTGTTGAGGCATTTCCATATGAGAGTTTAGCTCCATCACACACCTCTTTAAGCTGATCCAGTTGCAAAAGCCACAGTCTCTGAGATACGGTCTCTGCCAGCTCCTCCAGATCCAGTGTGTGTGAGGCAGCCGCGCCCCCGTCGCCACCTGCTCCCGATGTCATCACTCTGGATATGCCGTCCGCTTTCTGATCACATTGAGCACGACGTTAATCATCCCCGTACGGGCCACCAATTTTGTTGCACACTTGAGCACAAAGGAAGACTCTCAGGCGTGCATGAGTTTAAGATCCTTTACTGTAAACACAGAAACACAAGCACATAAGCACGACCACACCGCGGCATGCAGGCTGGCTGGGGGGTTCACTTATCAATTAGCACTAGCTTGCGCCTCACTTAAACTAACCAGTCCCGTTCCTGACAAACTGAAATTAAACAAAATATGCACTTGTGCTTAAGCACTTAACTAACACACTGATAACATTTGGCACACTCACACAACTCATATTTCAGTAGGTTACACTTTTGATGTTGTGATTCGCCATTTACTCCTGTCAGGTGAAGCACATTTTCATCAGACTTTTACTTCACTTGCAAACGCTGAACAGCAACACACATTTGCATTACAGTCTCTTATTATTACACCCTCTGTATGCTCATGTGTCACAACATCATATTCAACATATTTCCATACTCCAAACACAAGCACATAAGCACGACCACACCGCGACATGCAGGCTGGCTGGGGGGTCCACTTATCAATTAGCGGAAGCTTGCACCTCACTTAAAGGACCCTTAGGCTGCCTCAAAGTGCCTGTGAAGAGCTTTACTCATTTTATACACATTCTAACCCACTGCAAATATTAGCTGATCTTGTGCCCAAATATCAGATTACAAATAAATAAAAATTATGTGGTTGACAGATTTTCCAAAATGGTTCACTTCATTCCTATGCCCAGACTCCCCTCCACCAAGAAGACAGCGGAGGTCATGGATTTCCTTGAGACATAGGGCCCTATTTAGATGGTCTAAAGCAGATGGCGGAGGGTGCATAATCCATGTCGCAAGTGTCATTGTTATTTAGATGCAGGCGCAATTGTCATTTTCACGCCCTGAGCCCTCTTCGTCTACCTGGCAAATGAACTTGCGCTCCTCTGGGTGTGTTGATCTAAAAATGAGGAGTGGTCAAGCGCAGTCATGGCGCGTTGCTAGTTAGAACAAAAACCTGGTCTAAAGTCAACGGCACAGTATTTCGCTGTTAAACAAGTTAGTAATATGCGTCTCTAGGCGGGTGCACAACGCGCATGTACTCTGCTCAGACACACACGGAGCAGCCACACATATGCAAAAGATAACAAATAAAAATATGATTACAATGTGAAAGGTTATTATTGTGCACATTAAAATATTTATCAGAAACACCTCTTAATGGTAATAATGATCATCATAATCCGGGAGGTCTGCTCGCAGTGTCCGAATATACGGAACTGCGAGCCTGGTTGGCAATCAGTCCTGCAACAGAGAGCACAACCAGTATACAGGAAATAACAGGGCCACAAGGCCGTAACATTTTCAACACGCTACCTCAACTACTAATGTACAGTTTTAGCCCACTAACTATCCCACTATTGGCAATGGTACTACTGTACTTAAATAAAGCAATTGTACTATTGAATTCACAAAAACTCTGTCTAAATACATTGCTCTTCTTAATGGGTTCAGTTGACTATTTAATCTGCAATTTCCTATGACCTGTATCCCAAAGACACACCATGTGAAACTGTACGTGGGCAACTGTGCACTCAGTGGGTATGGACTAGTACAAATAAATTCACCCTTGCACTGCAGAAATATTGAAATGTAAAATGATGTGGGGAAAAAAGAGGTTAAAGGCTTTTACATTACCTGAATACTACATGGTACAATGTGGAGGGAGAGTGAATCTACATATTGCTTCATAATGAAGCCCTATTCATGACCATGCATTAATTATGAAGTAAAGCGTGACCTGCTGCTGATATGGGCCTGCTCGGTGTAAATCAAGAGATATTATTGGCCCGCAGCTTGTCTGACTGACTTCTTAAATGTAGCTAATTAAAAATTTAAAAGTCAGACTGGGATTTTTAATATTGCAGGGTATCAAAGTATTTTCATATTTCCTCCCTAGATATTAGAGAGTCTGCTCCACTGGACTGCCATTTGTGTCTTGTGCTTTGCTCTCCATAAAGACATCACAAAGGTGAGCTCATTCTACTAACCCAGTTAGAAGTCTGTCAGATGTTATTTCATGTCCAAAAGTTTGAGTATCATTAAATGGTAGCCTAAGCAAAATAATTTCAGAAGTGTAGTAGATAGGATAAGAGGCTTCTACACCCATCACAAGAAGGCTAGTCTATTTAAAAAGCGTAAGGGAACTGCAGTAACCTAAAGCACCATGCAATTAATAGTGCATACATAGAAAATTGAATCTCTTGGTGCAGTTTTGGTTTCATATTTGCTGGAAATAAAAATATAGATGAACCAAAGCCATAGTTTTATCTTTTTTTCAGCCTTGAGTCGTGTCATATTTCTTTCATGCTGCGCATGGCCCCAACAACCTTCATCTTTACATAGCCTAACATGCACATGAGATGATGCAGCTGATGTAGATGTAGTCTTCCCTCATCTAGACTACAGTCTCAGGACAGTGAGAAAAGGTTGATAACATAGCCTGGGCGCAGATGCTTCCAGCAGCCTCTCTGTCAGCTTTGCTAAATTTGTGCTAAGTGTAGGCTCATGTGTCTTTTTTGCATGTCTTGCTGGTGGCATATGACTGTGAGTCACTCACCTGTCTGTAAACTCTCCTTCTGCTACTTCTGCTAGCTAGCCAGGTCAAGGTTTTTCAAATGTAAATATCAGTAAACATCAAGGAAGGATGGAGAAGAATGAGCATAAGCCAACAGCATCCTGCTAACCATTGTACAGGTACTGGAAATGAGCTGGATGACCTCCGTGCTGCATCAGTTTCCAGCAGCATACCAGGGACTTTAATATCCTTTGATTCACCACAACTTGGCTAAATCCTGGACAGCTTTTTTTAATATGCTGATCTGACAAGGCAGAGGACTCTAGCAAGAGAGGGAGAGGAGTCAGGTACTTAACAGTGAATAAGGACTGGTGTGACAATGTGCATGTGAAGTGATGTCCTGTTCCTGCTGTGGATCACTGCTATGCACTGTTCAGAGGCAGCTGCAGTACAGTGCAGCCTGTGTTGAGAGAAGCAACCATGCGGCCATCTTGTTGAAGTCAGGATGTGTGGACAGTTAAATCATGCCACAATCAGAAACCATAGATTACCAGAACTCTCTGCAAACATGGACAATTATAAAGCAGCCAACGATGTAAGACTTCATTGGAGATTTCATTGGAGTTGTATAACCTTGTATAATTTCATGTGACAAATAAATGATTGATTGATTGTTTGATTGATTGAATGAATGTTCAGAGAAAATTCAGTAGTTAAGTCAAAGTGAGGGGGACAAGACTGTCATGACTGTGTCCATTGCTATAGTAGATCCATAAGCATGGCTGTTCAACCTCCTGTTGAGCTGTGATATGAGATAATTTTCTTCAACTGATGTTAAAATCTTGGCTCACATTGAAGATTTCTTTCCGGTGAATCTACAGTGAGAAGCCCCTGTTGCACTGCAGTGAATGTCACTGAAAAGTCCAACCAATAACACCATCAAATGATACCCATCAATGCAGACCTCTATCCGTGATACACTAAAGAATTATTTGTAAAAATATTCAGTGCTTTATTCTTGGATAGATTATGTAATATTTAAGTAAAATTTCATAGGTTTTCAATTCAATAAAAGTCTGTCAACCCAGTACAATATCTATTGCCAAATGAGGTAACACAATGGTGATTGAGCCTATGGTCCACTGATGGAAGCCCAGCCTGTCTGAACAGCCCAGTTGGTTAAGATGGGCACCAAAGGGAAGTGGACAACACTTCCCAGCTCCAGAGGCCCAGCTGAAAACTAAAGAGGGCAGAGGGCCCCAAGGCTCTGAAACATTCTGCCCAAAGAAATCAGGTCGTCCGAGCCAGTGATCTCTTTTAAGTCCTTTCTTAAATCAGCTCTCAGAGGTAGATTGGGTCATACACCAATCGGAAGATCAGTGGTTCGATCCTCGGCTTCTCAAGTCTGCATGTCAAAGAATCCTTGACCAAGATACTGAACCCCAAATTGGTCCCGATGGCTGTTCCATTGGTGTGTGTAGTGAAGATTTAATTACCAATCAGAAGAATGTTCATTAATCAAGTAACTATGTTTATTGATAATGTGTTCAATAATCAGGTAAATGCTTTATATTGCCTAAGTTGATTAAGACTGAAGACTCAGCACATATAGAAATGTGTTATGTATTCATGCATGATAGAAACACTTCACTCAAGCCTAGGTACTGAGACAACACACACACACACAGATGTACTGACTGAAAACACACACATCCAAGGAGAGCACACAAATGTATTACTGAGAACACGCACACACACAGATGTACTGACTGAAAACACACACACATCCAAGGAGAGCACACAAATGTATTACTGGGAACCTGCAAGATCCTTGGGTCCCACGGATTCTTGAAAACAAGTGTGCCCGAAAACAAAACCATTTTGACCAATAGGTGCAAGATGCACCACTGGATAATTACACCCCCGCATGTTCTGAGGGGCAGTGGGACAATGGACCAAGATGATCTAATGGACGATTAGACCACTAAAGTCAAGGCCAAACACCTGTTGTTGTTGCCAGCTACTCCACCAGCTTAAAAGACAGAGCGCAAAGACGGGATGTCAGTCATGTTCCGGAGCATGCCTCGAGAGTTTGTATGTGTTTGTTGCCTGCGAGCACATTAAACTCGATTGTACCTGATTCCTTTGTCTCCAGTGTGTCTCTGAGTGTTCATCTGAGTACCAGCTAATTGAACCTAATTTACTGAAAGAAGCAGTGTTGAAGTCATCGGGAGCTGTTTGGCCCACTCCCAGGCCCCGAGTTTTTACCCTACATGTGTAAGTGTGTTACAACTGAGTAGCAGGTGGCATCTTGTATGGTAGCTTCGGCCACCAGTGTATGAATGTGTGTGTGAATGTGACTTGCAGTGTGTAAAAAGTGCTTAGAGTGGCCAGATGACTAGAAGAGCGCTATACAAATGCAGGTCCATTTACCAAACATTTTTTAACATTTATACGATCATTCATCATGTCCAAACACTTGAAACAGCTAATTGGCTTATCTGATTCAACACTAGGAAAAAATGAAAACTTTAGACTCACGAGCAATTGTTTTTAGTAATTTCTCTAAACTATCATAAACTGAACTGTCACAAGCAGGAGGATTTAAAAAAAAAACATGATCTGAAAGTGCATTTGAGGTGAAACAAACATTTAGGCAGAGATATTCAATTTGCACATCCTAATCCAACATAGTGTCTGTATATTTAATCAAGTTTCTAATGTAAAATGCAACTCCCACTCCTTTACCAGTTTTTCTGTATTTCCTAAAGCATTTATACCCAGGAACACCAATTAAACTTGTTTGAATCCTACTGTGGAGCCAGATTTCTCTGAGTGTAGATTTGAATCTATTAACAGTGTTTTTCATTTCATCATGTTTAGGGAGTAAACTGCAAACATTAAGATGCCCACCAAATATGTCCTTAGGCTTAGTATCTCTGTCCCATATGGTTTTTGCAAGATTTACTGTTCATATGATTTAATTAATTAAAATTCAATGTAAATTTGGTCATCAGCTGCTCCTGGGGCGGTAGGTGATAGAGAGTTACCCAGCTGTGGGTCCTTATCAGGGGCGATTGCTCTGAGACAATAAGGGAGGCTGAACTTCCACAAAAATTTCATAGAAGAAATGGTAAATTATGTACTATTGAATTTACATTAAAATAAGAATTGACATTGCATTAAATGTGCGCTAGGATGCGCATGTTTGACTATGATTTTCAAACGTCAGCTGTTTACCATCAGTTTTCAAAGGTGACCTCTCTGTCATGCATTCTCGTGTCAGCACGCTGGATGTGGAGCCTCCTCCACACTCCAAGCCTCCTGTGAGACAGCACTGAGCATTTTTTTTCATGCAGTGAAGTGAGACGGCCTTTGTGCTCCACTGTCTCTCAGGTTAACTCGTATTGCAGCGGTGCCTGGATAGTGTGACGTGTGTGGTTGTGCTGCTGCCGTGGTCCTGCCAGATGCCTCCTGCTGCTGCTGCTGCTGTCATCATTAATCATTAGTCATACTTCTACTGCTATTATAGACATATGATATTATCATACATGTAGACTGCCTGATACTAATATATACTTTCAACATATTGTACCACAGTAGCCAGAACTATAACGACAGTATTATTACTTTCATGAATGTTGTTGTAAGCTACTGTCATTACCGAGGATGTCATACCGATTACTGTATTGTGTCATACAGATTACTGTTAATTTGTTATGCTGATCTGTTCTGTACGACATCTACTGCACGTCTGTCCGTCCTGGAAGAGGGATCCCTCCTCAGTTGCTCTTCCTGAGGTTTCTACCATTTTTTTCCCCCGGTAAAGGGGTTTTTTTGGGGAGTTTTTCCTTATCCGCTGTGAGGGTCTAAAGGACAGAGGGATGTCGTATGCTGTAAAGCCCTGTGAGGCAAATTGTATTTGTGATATTGGGCTTTATAAATAAAATTGATTGATTGATTGATGATGTGACAAAATTGTCACTTACAGGGAGGCTCAGCTTCCCTGGGACCTAATGGTGCAGTTGGTGGGAGAGGATGCTCGGTGTATGCATGATGATTGTAGGAATTGTCTAAAAGGCTGAGCCCCTTTATGATTCCAGGGCTACTGAAGTCCATACCTCCATCAATAGCCCATGTGGGCTACAATGAGACAGTACGACGCCAGTCTGAACAAACTAAAAGAGACTTTAACATCCTCTTCATGCTACTGGCAGGCTGAGGTCTGTCGGTCTGGATCAGTGGTGTCCTGCCTGTGCTGTCTCACAGCGCTGAACGCTTCAGCAGGCTTGTGGCTCTGAACTCCTGGCTTCACCTCGCCTGCAGTCATACCAACTTCTGCTTTGTTGACCATTTCAACTTATTCTGGAACCGCCAGTCTTTTTTCTGGTCAGACGGAGTCCACCCTAACAAGCTGGGCAGCTCGGTGTTAGCAGCTAATATACAGTATGCTATCCAAACTGCTCCACGTTGACTCATGTTTACGCCACACGCCCCCCTCTCTTCTTCTACGCCCCCTCACCGCAATGAAGACCTCAGTACTGCCCCCAACAGGCCACTACCTCATCTTCTTCCATGTCCTTTCACTCTAATATTTCTTGCATACCTGTCACTATTCATAATGCCATTCATGTTAGAATTACCACCAGGGTAAATCAGGTTTCTAATAAGAATAAGAGTAACCACCCTATCTCTGTGCTCATTACCAGCAGACACCATCATCAATGCTTTGAGCAAGGGAGTAAATGCTGCAAATCTCCATCCACTAAAATCTTGTGGAAATACAGAATATAAAGGCACCTCTCCTGTTAGCTGTGCTCTCTTAAATACACGATCCCTCGCTAATAAAACTTTTATTTTAAATGATTTTATCTCAACCAGCAAAGTGGACTTTCTCATTTTAACTGAGACATGGCTTAAAAATGGAGATATAAGTGTTTTTTCCAAATTATGTCCTCCCAATTATATGTTCCTAAATTCCCATAGTCTCAGTGGTAGGGGTGGTAGACTTGCAGGTGTTTACAAGAAACATTTAAACTGTGCCTTCATCTCAGTGGAGAAACCTCCCAGCTTTGAGGTACTGATGTTCAAAATCAAACTTGATATCCCTCTGTGCTGTACTATCATCTATTGCCCCCCCTAAACCAAATGGTCACTTTTTAACAGAATTTTCTGATCTCATCTCCTCTGTTGTTCTTAGTTATGATCATATTTTATTGGCTGGTGATTTCAACATTCATGTTGACCATCCTGACAACCATTTTACATCAGAATTTTTTATTTACTTGTGAGTCTTTTAATCTAAGACAGTATGCATCATCTCCTACACATGAACAGGGCCACATTCTTGATTTAGTTTTTACCTTGGGTTTAGACAGGAACTCCCTGCTCCTTAGGGACTCTATTTCAGACCACAAAATGGTTATGTTTGATAGAAACTGCAAGTCTTTGCCCTAAGCAAACAGTATACACTAGTGTTTTAAATAGCAACTCAGCTGCAGACTTTGCTACTATCTTCAGTGCTCAGGATTGTCTTTTTCAGTGCAATAATGTAAATGACATGGTTAATAAATTTAATACCATGTGCCTGAGAACTCTGGACCAAATAGCCATCATGAAACCGAGGTCATGTCGCCCCTCCGACGCTAGGCCCTGAATAAATGATAATATTAGAAAACTAAAAAGAGAATGTAGATGAGCAGAATGTAAATGAAAAAAAAAACAGAACTTCAAGTTCATCGACTCCAAATATTAGTTTCATTTAACTCACTGGTAGAAAATGAGAGACTCTCTTATTTTTCCAACCTAGTTGCCACCAAAAAACATAACCCGAGATTTCTCTTCAGCACCATAAACAGTCTAATAAGCCCCACCCCAGCTATTGTCTGTGCCACCTCTGCAGAGGACTGTGAAAAGTTCCTGGAATATTTTGTTGAAAAGATAGAAAACATCAAAACATCAATTATTCCTGCTGGCTCACCTCCACCTTCATCAGAGCCCTCACTCGCCACTTCACTGCTAGATGAATTTACTCCCATTACTCATAGGGATCTGGTTGGGATTGTGGCCAACACTAACCTCACCTTCTGTAAGTCTGATATTTTTCCCTCCAGGTTTTTCAAAGAGGTTTTTGGAGTCATCGCCCCCTGTCCTCTCAGTATTGTAAATGAGTCTCTTCTATCTGGCTTGGTCCCAGACTACTTTAAGCAGGCTTGTATTCAGCCTCTCCTCAAGGAACCTGGTCTTGATCCATCATTTCCCCATAACTTTCGTCCCATTTCCAAATTACCTCTGATCTCAAAAATTGTTGAAAAAGCAATCGCTAAGCAGCTTTTGGAAAAAATGGAGGGAAACAATATATTCAACAAATTCCAGACTGTTTTTTAGAAAGAATCATAGCACGGAAACAGCCCTACTAAGAGTAACAAATGACATCCTGATTAGAACGGATTCAAAAGTGGTATTACACAATGGAAAAACTTGCTTATGGATCACATCTCTATGGAACATTCCGCCCAGGCACACGACAGCAGAACCCCTCTCCATCTGGTCACCACTAATTAACTTTTTACAGGCCTAACCTATCCTTTTTTTTTTCTGCCTGAGAACCAACCACTACATTTACCCCTGCTTTTAGTGTTGCTGTTATCATCATCATTATTATATAATAGATTATATAGTAGCTTTATATAGTAGATTATATAGTATAGATTTATATAGTATATTATATAGTAGCTTTATATAGTAGATTATATAGTATAGATTTATATAGTAGCTTTATATAGTAGATTATATAGTTTAGACTTATATAGTAGCTTTATATAGTAGATTATATAGTATAGACTTATATAGTAGCTTTATATAGTAGGTTATATAGTATTGATTTATATAGTAGATTATATAGTAGATTTGCATTAACTTTTTTTCTCTTTCTTCTCTTCCGTCTACCAACCACACACTGATCACTCTCCAGTATACTTTTGTTAAATTCAATATTCATCCATCTATTCATTCATTCACTCATAAATACATGCCTTTTTTTTTTTTTTTTTGCTGTTTTGTTGCTTTTGTTTTGTTGGTTGTTGCTGTTGTTGTTACTGTTGTTCAGCGGGCACCGCTTATTATTACTACTTTATTATTATTATTATCATTATTATTATTATTATTATTATTACTATTATTACTATTATCACTGTGCGTGCGTGCGTGTGTGTGTAGCGGGGTTCGGCCTACGCTGCGGCCGCAGGGGGATCCGAGGAAACCTCTAACTTTGATTCATATTAATTATCATATATTAATATAATAACTTGGACTTATGTGTAGGTATATATATATATTTTTCTTTTTTTTCTTCTCCTCACCTCCCCATCCCTACAATTTCGATGATGATGATCATTATTATTATTGCTATTATTATCATCTCTACTAACATATTATTAGTAGTAGTATATTATTATTATTAATACTGTTGTTGTTATTATTACTATTATTATTATTATTATTATTATTATTATTATTATTATCTCCCATCCAAGATGAGGATGATGATGATGAGGATCATTACTACTACCACTATTATTATTATTATTATTATTATTATTATTATGGTTATTTTACTATCGGTTCCCTTCGAGCCATAATACAAACTCACACACACACACACACACACACGCACACACTCACTCAGTCACTAGTATTGTTGCATCATGTCATGTGTCTTAATGTAACCGTGTCCCACCAATTAGTGCGGATTCTGGAAACTTCACCATTCTAATCTTACTGGACTTGAGTGCAGCATTCGATACGGTGGATCACAAAATTCTTCTCAACAGACTCAGAAACTGGGTTGGCATAGATCGGACTGTGCTAAACTAGTTTTCATCTGACCTATCAGACAGGGTATTCAAAGTAACTGTGGACAACTTTAGCTCTTCAAAGTCTCCCATGTCATGTGGGGTCCCGCAGGGCTCTGTCCTTGGCCCTATACTGTTCAGGTTGTATATGTTGCCCCTTGGACATATTATTCACCATTTCACCCCTGTGTCACACCATTGTTACGCTGATGATTCCCAGTTGTATGTGTCACTTAAACCGGAAAATCATAGCAATTTGGACTCTCTACACTGCTGCCTCACTGCCATTAAGGACTGGATGGCTTCCAATTTCCTACAACTCAACACAGATAAGACTGAAGTTTTCTTACAGTATTTCTAACAGCATTGCCCCTCACCTTGGACCACTAACAATTAACACAACACAGTCAGCTTGAAACTTGGGAGTTGTTTTCGACCATCAACTCAACTTCAATCAGCACATTAAAAACCTTGTTCAGTCCTGCTATATACAAATTAGAAATATTGCCAAAGTCAAATCAATGATCCCCAGAAACATAGCTGAAGAGCTCATCCACGCCCTTGTTTTCTCCCGTCTATTGTAATTCATTATTCACCTAGATAAATGATACAGCAGTTGCCCGGTTACAGGTAATACATAATGCAGCAGCAAGACTACTCACAAACACTCGTCATCGGGAACACATCACTCCAATCCTCACAGAATTACATTGGCTCCCCATCCGTTTCAGAATCCAGTTTAAAATTCTTTTAGTCACCTATAAGTCTCTTAATGGTCTTGCTCCACTTTATATTTCAGAGCTCCTAACCCCCTATTCTACACCTAGGTCCCTCAGATCTGAGAATCAGCTGCTGTTAAAGGTTCCACAGTCCAGGCTCAAAACAAAGGGAGATTGTGCTTTTATTGTTTTAGCCCCAACACTGTGGAACAAGCTCCCCCTCACTATCAGGTCAGCTGAGTCAGTGCCCCATTTTAAAAAAAAAACTTTTAAAAACCCACCTATACAGACTGGCATTTGTGTAATTAACTTTTAATTGTCTTTCACATATTTAAGTGTTGTTTCTCTTTTAATGTTTTATCATTGATCACTGTTTACTGTATGATGTTTTTTGTATTTTGCGAAGCACCTTGTAACCCTGGTTTTGAAAGGTGCTATAGAAATAAACTTTATTATTATTATTATTATATTATTGACAACGCTTTTGAAGTACACACCGGCATCGTCACATTTCGAGCTCAGTCCCATGTGGATATTTACGAGTGGAGCCCTCTGACAGAGTGCCGCCCTGAGTTCTTTATTTCCACACACACTCAACACACACTGTAAATAAAGACAGACTGTAAACATTGCGTTATTGAGCTTACCATTTTCTGCCAAAGAAGCAGAGGGCAGAATTCATATATAAATAAATGCATGTTTCAGTAATATATGAGAATGTTCAGAGAATGTTGCTATATAGCACTGTTTGTTACCCAGGCAAGTGTTAAGGTGCTACTCCTTTCAGGGAAACTTATTTTAAGAGAAAATCAGTTCTGGTGGTGGGTTCAGGTGTTTAAACCCATCTGAAAATCTTTGAGGTGTGTTTTGCTGTGGTTCTATGGCATGAGTGTCGTTGAAAAACAGCTTCAATTAAAAGTTCCTTTTATAAGTTACTGCCTCGCTACAATATGACAGATTTTATGATGTAAACTTAAAGTGGGCTTCCCCTGTTTGAAAGACCATCAGCCGCCACTGGTCCTTATGAACCAGGAGGGAGGCTCTACCTGGCTCGTCCTGGCTAGGTGATGCTCATCCGTGCTGCAGGTGCGCAGTGAAGTTTACAGGTGACCAGAATCGGGGTTTTATTCTGGGAGATGGAAGAGGCTCCTGGTCCCCAGCCAGTAGAGGGAATTCCTGTAAATCAAGGACCTCATCTCGACTTACTGACTGGATGTCCTGGATTACAGAAGCATGAAGAGGTGGGCAGGAGAGTCTGCCCCTCTTGTTCTGGTCACCGACGACAACCCAGGGCTGAGGATGTGGCCCTGGTTGTGAAGGAGTAGAGCTGACCAGGGCTTTGGGTTTAGCCCTGAGCTGGAGCAGGGTGTTCTGGGGAATGGTGACTGAGGTAGAGACAGAAGCAGTGGCTGGAGCCATAGCAGCAGCGGAGTTGACATTGCAGCCAGTGTAGCAGCATCAGGCAGTTATGGAGCTGTGGCAGCCAGATCTTCAGCAGTGGTGGTGGGGGCTTGTGCAGGACTGAAGATGATAGTGTTCACCTGCTTTTCTGCGTTTTGGATTTTGTACAATGTGGAAAGCCATGGTTTCTTGAACCTGTGCTCAGCTTGTTTCTTTGGTAACTTAAAATCCAATCATCTAATGGTTAGAATACTTAATACAGTTGAAAGATACTGCGAACACCACCAGGGTCTAAAACACCGATACATGTGCAGTAACCGAAAAATGGATGAATGTCACTCATTGGTTTGTGAACACCGTTACTGTTCACTTTCACCCATCTAATCAGTGCTGAGGGCTCTCATAAATTGACTGTGTGATTACCTTCCAGCTCCCAGTCACTATAGTTAGTGACAAGCTGGTGAACGTAGTGGAACATTTAACAGCTAAAGAGCTGAGTAGTTTCCTCAGAGTTTTACATGGGGAGACCAAAACAGAGCTAAAATGAGAGTGAGTTTATCAGGAGGAAGCAAACATGATTCGGAAAAAAACAAAACAAAAAAAACTTCATGTTGCTCTGTGTCTGCTGAATGTTTGAATAGACAGTTGTTTGCTAATATGTCAGCTGTAGACTTAAAACAAATCTAAGTGACCAAAAATCAGTATAGGCAGATTTATGATTGGTTGATGGAAAGTCTGGAGGAACAGTTGAGGGCCTTGTCCACAGCTCCACAACCAGGGATGTGGGGACACTAGAGGAAAGATGACAGAGAGCTCTAGGCCATGGACATAGACCCCACTGAACTCCCGCCCTCTCTCTGGTTATCTGGCCAAGGAGAAGAGCATAGCCTGAGTCAGCTGGAGGCTGCCTAAGGGCTGTGGGATAGGGCCAGGCAGATGAGACTCAAGCCAGGACCTGTGGAGCATGCTGGAGGCTTTACTGGGAATGGAGAGGCAGTCATAGATGGCGAGAGGACAGCCAGGGCTTGCAGACCATGTTGGAGAAGGGTTAGGGAAGCAGGACTCCTAGTAAAGAATAAGATCTGTTAACTGTTTGTGTAAAATAAATTACATTGTGCATAGTAACACCTGGGCCCTCGAGAGTGGAGACAGGGTCAACCTTGAACTGTAGTCATTATATTCTCTTCAAAGGTTCTGTATGTGACATTCAGAGCTATAATATAGCAGCACACCACTAATAGCTGTGTAAAGATGTAGTGGAACAATGGTTTCCCAAGCAGATAATTAAGTCCAGCTACCTCTGTGTGTGTTGTAATCCAAATTTCTCTGTGGATTGTTGTGGTGAGCCAGTCACGCATGCTCATTGCCACTGCTTTGCACTGCACTCATACAATACTTAGTGTTAATGTATGGACAGTGGTGCTGCAGAAGCATTTCCTCTCTGGTTAACACTGTTAGCTCTGTTGGCACTGTTGTCTGTTGCTGTTGTTTGGTGCTGTTTATCAATCAATCAGTCAATTTTATTTATAAAGCCCAATATCGTAAATAACAGTTTGCCTCAGGGGGCTTTACAGCATACAACATCCCTCTGTCCTTTGGACCATCACAGCAGATAAGGAAAAACTTCCAAACTTCCCAAAAAAACCTTTAACGGGGAAAAAAATGGTAGAAACCTCAGGAAGAGCAACTGAAGAGGGATCCCTCTTCTAGGACTGACAGACATGCAATAGATGTCGTACAGAACAGATCAACGTGATAAATTAACAGTAATCCATATACAAAATAATACATAAAGAGAGACAGAGAGAGAGAGGGAAGCTCGCACGCGGTCATCTCTGTGGACAAACTCTACGTGAACGGGCAGCTCTAATGCGACCAGACCACCACTCCCTGGCTCTACTGACCTCCGGTGATATGTATAAAAATTGCTCCTAATTTTTTTTCCCACTGTTGGTGATAAATATATCCACATAAGTCACTAATACAAATATTAATTTAATAATATTAATTTCACTGCCCATCTCAATCACACAAGTGGTGCACAGTGGTGATTATGTTTTTACTGGGTTTATATGTTTTATTCCTTTTTGCTTTTCCTTTTTGTTTTTTTTTTCTTTTTTCCCTTTAATTTCACCCCAGCCTGCTGCATTTTTTCTTTATTTCATGATATTAATGATTATTAATTACACGGCACCTATATTGACTTACATGGCGCACGCACACACACACACACATCAGCGCACACTTACAGTGCATGTACACATACATACATGTAGAAACATCCAACATACACTTATACACATGCACACACACACATACACACACACACACACCTACATCCAACACTCACTCCAACAGACTCACCATGAGCACACTAAGGTTCGTTACATGGAATGTGTGTGGAGCTGGTTTCAGGGAGAAGAGATTAAAACTTTTTAATCAACTAAAAGATCTTCAGGCAGACATTGTCTTATTACAAGAGACTCAGCAACAGCAGATATACTCACTACAGCACAATAATGTCTTTATGTCTTTTACAGTAAAATAAATTTTTACTGTAAAAGACATAAACATAGATCCAGAAGGTAGATTTAAAATACTTATTCTATGTATTCAAAATGGAAAGCTATATATGGTCCCAATGTTGACAACTCCTACTTTTTTCACTCCTTTTTCACCTCACTTTCTGATCACTTAACACACGTAGTCATAGGAACTGGCAGTCCATAAATATTGTCAAACAATTGAATTATCTCGGTCTTTGCGATGCATGGCATTCCCACCACCCTACGCTCAGGGATTACACTTTCTTATCACCAGTTCACCACTCATATTCCAGACTACATTACTTTTTAGTTAGCAGCTCTTTGATGAGCGATATTTAAGAAATCAAAATACATCCCATCACTATCAGTGATCACACACCAGTTTCTTTCACTCTGGTGAATAAGGGATTCACACCACCATCTAGAAATTGGAGATTTAATACATCATTACTTAAAGACCCTGATTTTATTAATTTCTTTAAAATGGAATGGGATATATATTTACAGAATAATGACCTACCAGGAACATCAGCAAGTGTTCTTTGGGAAGCAAGAAAAGCAGTAATGCGAGGCAAAATAATCTCCTTTTCATCACATAAGAAAAAGAAAGAGAATTCAAAAATAACAGAATTAGAACTTGAAATTAAATCATTAGAGGATGCCTATTATGCCTCTCCAGATGATCACACCTTAAGCAGGATAAGGAAAGCTAAGCTAGAGTTAAATAAAATAATTGATAAAAAAAAACACAATTCCTAGTGCAAAGTCTTCATTTCAGATATCTAGCCAATCAATTAAAAAGAAAAAAAGAAAAACATCAATTAAGGACCCATCAGGTAATACCACCCATGATCTCCGCACAATAAACTCAGTTGTCAGGGATTTTTACCAAAAATTATACTCATCACAAATTGATCCAGCAGACAACACCATCGACCATATTCTCAGAAACATCAGCCTCCCAAAATTACATCATGAACAGGCTATCACTTTAGACTCACCTCTCTCAATAAGACAACTCCATGAAGCCCTCCAACAAATGCCCAGTAAAAAGCCCCAGGTCCAGATAGCTTTCCAGTGGAATTCTTCAAAGAATTTTGGTCTATATTGGCACCAACATTTCATAAAATGATATTAGACATTAAAGAGAATGACAGATTATCCCCAAACATGAACATCAGCCTACTGTTAAAACCACACAAAGACCCCACGCTCCCATCCAGCTATCATCCAATATCACTTATAAATGTAGATCTCAAAATAATCTGCAAAGCCCTTACGATTAGAAAAAATAACCCCTTTCATTATGTATTTGTGCCAAACACGTTTTATAAAGGGTAGAGAATCTTCCACTAACACACGCAGACTAATTAATATTATAGACTATTCTACTATTAAAAATTTGGGAACCACAATTATATTGTAGCATATATGAATAAATGATGACTGTGCTAGCTTGAATGCTAGCTCAACTGATATGCTAACTTTGATTAATTAATTAGGCCAGTTAACAGAAGAGGCTGGTTCAGCTCAGGGAGGAAGTGGACAGTCTTGAATCACACACACAGAGGCAGTAATGCTATTTGGTATGGTACCATGTATCATACCAAATAGCATGGACCCAGGGGCCCACTGCTGCTGCTGAACACCGGACCTGTTCTTCTCCACATAGAGAATTAGGTAATCAATTAATTAATTAATTGATTAATTGATTAAGTCCTGTTCTTTCATCGTCCCTCTGCAAATTGTTTGCACAAGAGGTACTGTATTTGGCCGTCACAATTGTCTCCCTTCCCATCATGGCTTCTTGATCCCTCCCCTACATACTCCCTGTCTGGTGTATTGAGGAATAAGTCACGTGTGCTGGTTATTTTGCTTCTTTTGCTTTTGGGTAACATTGAATCTAATCCTGGTCCCTTGACTTGACTCTAACCTGCTCACTCCTGCTGACTTTAAAGTCAGAAATGGTCTTGGTTTTATGTATATGAACGTCAGAAGTTTGGTACCTAAAATTGATTTAGTTCGTGCCTGGGTCTTAACTTCAGATCCTGATGTTCTGGTTTTATCTGAAACATGGCTAAAAAAAAGCAGTCTCTGACACTTCTCAGTATAGTCAATTACAATCTGTTTCGTATTTCGTAGGGGAGGCGGAGTCACGATTTATGTTAAATCCAAATCCAATGTTAATGTGATTAAATTCTTCTCTAATCCTAAACTTTTTGAATTTCTGGCACTCCATCTCTCCCTGTCTAATGACTGTAAAATCACAATTATAGGTTCTTACAAAGCTCCCGCTGCTCCTAAAGATTCAGTGTCTTTTATCTCAAATGTGCTGGCTGAATTTAACAATTCTGAACTTGTATTGTTGGGGGATTTGAACTGGGATTAGCTCACCTCTGCCTCAGATGGTCTAAAAGGGATTTGTAGTGAGTTGAACATGTCACAGCTTGTGAATTTTCCTACCTGCCCCACCTCTAAACTTCCAAGTAAATCTACTCTCTTGGACTTAATTCTTACAAACAATCCTCATAAATTTTCTTCTGTTGGAGTTTTTGTAAATGATCTCAGTGACCACTGTGTGGCGGCTTGTGTTCAAGATACAAGGCTCCCTAAAACATGCCCTCGAACGGTATTAAAAAGAAACTATAAAAGGTTTTCTGAACAGGCGTTTCTACATGACTTACATTGTGGTGACTTGGATCGAATTAATCTGATCCCTAATGTGGATATGGCATGGAATTATTTTCATTCTGTCTTCCTTTCCACCACAAATAAACATGCACCTTTTTATCAAATTCAGAATAAAAGGAAGAGATAACCCTTGGTTTTCCTCTGAGCTCACTGATTTAACCCTTTCATGCATGAATTATGACAACCTCAGTCAGGATTTTTTTTCCTAAGTGTTTTTGTTACTCTTAAGGCATGAAAAAAAAAATTGAACTTCATTTTTTTTAAACATACATTTTTCAAGGAGTTTATGACATGAAACAAACATGCGTTTGAGCTTTCAACTGATGAAATATGTTTTTATCAATGAATAAAATGACACATTATGTGAACACTATGAAATGTTTTAATGTTGTTTAACTAATGTGTTCACATATTTGAACATATTCTAATACTGCTAAATGCAATGCAAAAACATTGAACCTCCTGACTCCTCGGCCTTTCCCCTCTTTCTTTCTAACCCTCCTCCTTCCATCCCTCCCATTCCTCCCTCCATCCCTCATTCAGCTCCTTCCTCTTGACTCTTCAGCCCTTCCTACCTCACCCTGTTGAAATGTGTATTTTTTCAGTTAACATTTCCTACAAAAATAACAAAAAAGTTGCCCATGGCTCTCTAAACATTCTACTGGGCCTTTGGTCTGGTCTGATGGATCCAACCTCTTCAGTTTCCCTAAACCTAGGAGTAGAAGGAGCCATTCCTGGTAGATCCCTGCTAACTTAGAGACCAATGGACACTGTTCTGCGCTTCACAGGACGTGGGGTAGCACTGGGTCTTCCTCTTGTCGGTGACTGGATGGAACTTGCATTTATTAGTGCACAAGCTACAGATGCCTTGAAATGCAGAAGATCCTTCTTTTCCAATTCAGACATTCTGTAGAGGTGCCAGGCATTCACAGTGGTCATGTCCAAGAAGTGAAAGAACACTTGGATGTACCATCGTTTGTTTTTGCGTCTGTGGGGATACATTGCGACACATTGATCCATGAGATCTACTCCTCCCATATGCTGATTGTACAGCTGCACGGAAAATGGCCTCTGGATGCAAACTCGATGTCTTTGGTTTTCCAGACATGTCTGCTTTTTTTGTGTTCTTGAGCTCTGGCAGGTGGGACATCCTCAGCTCCCTCAGCAACCTCATCTCCCTCAGCATCCTCAGCATCCTCAGCTCCCTCAGCAACCCCAGCTCCCTCGGCATCCTCAGCTCACTCAGCATCCTCAGCTCCACTGTCACTACTGCTAGCATTTACTGTTCCTCTTTTTTTCTGGTAGCCTTTCATCATCACTGCCACTAACATCATCCTCACTTGACTAGGAGGGTATTTGCTCAACTATCCTGTAGGCCTTTCTATCACACTCTGCATCTGACCTCTACAAAACATAAAGATATGAATCGTTACTCTCATGATGGAACTAATTTGCACAAAATATTGGTACATTCTAAAAAAACAAAATTTACATTCTAATAACATAAATTAATTGATTCACAGCCAAAAAAGTTACTGCAGATGAAGTAAAAACAAAAACAACAAAGTCGCAGTAATAGTATGAATTGTAGTTAAAATATAGCCAGCCATGCATGATGTCCAATTTAGTGGACAAATGATTACTTGCAATTTCCTCCCAACACAAAATAAATATTTGGAAATTTCAACAATTAGATTACTCCTTAGTTGTTACTTGATGTCCCCATATTTTTTTTACCTGCAAGGTTCTCTTAGAATAGAAGGAATGGACAGATATTCCTTCGCTGCTCTGCACTTCTGGCCTTCCGTCGGCCATCTTGGTTTTGAGAATTTTTTGTTGCACTTACAACGGCTAGCCAGACGGGGCAGTGTATGGGATGATACACTAGCGTCCACTGTAGTGGCTGATGCGCAACTTTGACATCAAGACTCATACATATAGAAGAAAACAGCTTTTGAATAGCTGTCCACTGTAGTGACCGCTATGCATGAAAGGGTTAATTCATGTTTGTAACCAAGCATGGGCCAAAGCCAGAGAATCAAACTCTTCTTCTGTCTGGTCCAGATTTCGGTGTCTCCGGAATAAATGTACTACTTCCATCAAGAAATTCAAATCTGAATATTATTTCAACTTGACGTCTGAAAACTTAAATAACCCTTCTAAATTTTGGAAAATGATTAAGTCGCTTAACCCTACTGCCCCTGCTTCGCTCCCTCAAAAAATTATTCATTGTTCTCAGCCAATAATGGATAAGCAATCTATTGTTGATCTTTTCAATGAACACTTTGTTTCTGCTGGATATTTGTTCGATCGCTTGTTTCCTGATTTGAAATCTGGTGTCTTGTCCTGCCCTCCCACTGCTGAAGAGACTCCAGGTTCTTATGGTTTTGCTTTTGAACATGCTTCTACTGCTTCTGTCCTTAAGGTTTTAAAAGCAATTGACCCTAAGAAGTCTCTCGGCCCAGGTGGCCTGGATCTCTATTCATTAAGACTCTCAGTAGAACTCATAGCTGAACCCCTGGCTAATATTTTCAACTTATCCCTGTCCACTAATTGTATCCCTAAATCTTGGAAGGAGGCATATGTTTTGCCCATTTTTAAAGGGGGGGATCCCTCTGACCTGAACAATCGGCCTATTTCAAAACTCTCAGTGGTTGCTAAAATGATGGAATCCCTGGTGAATGACCAGCTAAAGGAGTTTTTATTAGAAAGCGGTCAGCTTAGCTCTGTTCAGTCTGGTTTTAGATCAGGTCATAGCACTATAACTGCTGCCTCCAAGGTGCTGAACGACATAATTCAGGGTCTTGATAACAATAAACACTGCGCAGCATTTGACACTGTGGACCACACCATCTTAATCAATAGGCTCCATAAACAGCATTAGCACAGATATACAAAATTCTGATTTATCTAACTTTCATCTGTATGCAGATGATACAATTGTTTATTTTTGTGCCTCCTCCCTGTCTTGTGCTTTTCAGCACCTCCAAAAATTGTTTAGTTAAAGTGACTATTTACTATATATGTAAAAGTGACTCAGTTGGCCCTAAGGCGCTGGTGTCAACATGAGCTACGAGGATTAGCAAAGCAAGCTAAACACGAGCATACACTTTACTATAATCACACACACGAAATCACTATCACAAAACCAGAGGAGAAACGATGCGCTCCTGCCATCAACGAGTCTCCCTGCTTCCGGTGTGGCCGGGAGTTATGAAGGCCAAGGCCCTCGCTCAGCCAATCCAGCACCAGTGACATCATGCCCATTATTCAATCTCCTTGACTCCTGTCAACACAAAACACACGATCTCTGGACAGAAAGAGAGGTCTCACTCTCAACTAAAACATACAGATCTATGCACATAGACATATACATATAAGTCTCACCACCAGACAATCAGAGATCCCTGCCTTCTGATAGTCTGGGGACACTCCTTTCTAAAGTGTGTGTAACACACCGGAGAAAACGGCCAGCAACAAAGCAACGCCTCTTGCATTTTTTAAAAGGACACGCCCTACCGGAAATGTGCACTCCCCCTTTTCTCGTCTCAAGAAAACAAACACACAGAGAGCTTGAAAATGGATGCCGAGAGATTTAACTCTGTTTTATCAAATGTGTGCTCAGTCCACAAGATTGTGGAAATGAAGGACTTTCAGCGACTTTGTTTAAAACTTTTAACACAGGCGGACTATGTTTACGAGCACAAGAGTTCAGCAAGCCACCCAAGGACCGCCCTGCAGATTTACTATTGGTTCTGCAACGTAGGGAGTTTTTTTAAACTCTGAAATTGTATCCGTCCATCTAAACACAAAATGAGGGAGAAAGACATCAGTCTTTAGTTAAGCAAAGCGTCTAAAGACTGACTTGTGAGTCTATATACAGTACAGGCCAAAAGTTTGGACACACCTTCTCATTCAATGCGTTTTCTTTATTTTCATGACTATTTACATTGTAGATTCTCACTGAAGGCATCAAAACTATGAATGAACACATGTGGAGTTATGTACTTAACAAAAAAAGGTGAAATAACTGAAAACATGTTTTATATTCTAGTTTCTTCAAAATAGCCACCCTTTGCTCTGATTACTGCTTTGCACATTCTTGACATTCTCTCGATGAGCTTCAAGATGTAGTCACCTGAAATGGTTTTCCAACAGTCTTCAAGGAGTTCCCAGAGGTGTTTAGCACTTGTTGGCCCCTTTGCCTTCACATGAGAAGGTGTGTCCAAACTTTTGGCCTGTACTGTACATATACACATACGCACACACATAATAAATACACAGCTTACAAACGGCCAGGGGATATAACACGGCATGCCCCAGTGACCAACTTCCACTGGTCAAACCGTCTACTTCCAGTTCAGTGCTCCGCTAACTTGACTGGGGAAAAAATAATTTAATTTTGTCGCTCTTTTGGACTTTCTAAATGTTATCAGACTGAATGTAATATGTCTTGCTAATGGGGTGAGCAATGTCCATTGTTATTTACAGCTTATGCTTGTGAACTTTGTCAACTTATATGATCTGAATTTTGCATAAATACGGCTGTTTTAAAAGCATCTTTGGTAATAAGTCCAACTCAGGTACAGTAGATGTGTAGTGGTTCATATTTTGATCCCGATCTGGCTGAGTATATGCATGCAAATTTCAGTGTGCTGGCAATCAGAGTCCTGTTAGAGGGAAAAGCCTGTGTAACACAGAGTTTAGGTTACAGAACATTTTAGTTAATTATGTACAAAGATCACATATAAAATATAAATGCCGTTATCTGCTAAGACAAACTCATCTTTGTCAGTGTCATTTTATTCTTTTGTGTAATTTGAAGTAGCAATCTATAATAAAATTATGTTGTTTTTTTTACATAAACTATATAAATTATTTTAAAAATCCATTATGATTGGTAATATGTATGTTGATCTTGTCCAACATGAAGTCGGTATTAGATAATGTGATGATACTATAAAATATACAGCAGCTGTTTCGATGCAAAATCTGGCACTAGGGACCATCATAATAGCATGCAGAGGGGCCCATCTTAACTACCATACATCACTGATTATACTACTACACTACTTCATAAGCATACAGGAATGTGTGAACAAACAAACCGTTTCAAGGGATACTTTGATGATTTTCAACCAGTTTTGTATCAAATCATGTGGGTAGTGTGTGTAAATGCATGGTGGTATACTTCCCTCCATCTAAACGGTGCCTAGATCTACCTACATCCTGGCGAAACTCAGATGACACAACAAACAAACAAATCATCCAGCTGAGTTTTGCTTTAACACTTGTGGCTGCTGCTCAAACTATAGGCTGTAATTCCACATTTTGGTATTACCGCCACCCATGCCACCATTATGGACAAAAAAGAGCATAGGAGTGGATCAACAGACAGACCTGCCCAACTCTCTCAAACCGAAATCTGATCAAACAGTAAATATATATATAAATCAAGATTATCTTACTGTGTTGACTATTTTTTACCTAAATGTTTCAAATGTCTCAAAATGAATCAGCTAAAAAAACAAAAAAAAACAGAAGAAACTGAGATCAAACAGTAAAACTAGCAGCACTGATCAAGTATAAACAGAGATTAATTTAGTGATTTGCATATGCGTGATCGAGAATGTTTTCAGAAACATGTTGTAGCTTATCTCTTAAAGCAAAAATAAATGTGTAATGACCTTTTCACCTCCCAGAAAAAAATGTGTTAATAAGCACCTAGCCAAATTTGAATGATTAAAAAAGTCACCAACTGTATGAAATTAAATTTCAAAATCATGAAAAAATATGTAGTATCTTCTGCTCTGACATGTCACAGACTGATACTTATGAAAGAAGGGAAAGATATCTGTGGGCTGTGATTGGTTGTTCCCCATGTCAGGGTGCGGCTGTTGCACCCTGAAAGATAGGTGATCAGGAACATGTGTGCGTTGCTCTGGCGTCGCTCTTACATTTGAGTGCACCTGCCACATATTTACAGTTAAAACAATGGATCAGAGGGCACTTAAAACTGCATTTGCACAACCTCTAAATCCACACTTAAGTATGATAAAGTTCTGAGTCTTTTCACATGTTTTCAATAACTATATTCTAGCATGTTTGATTCAAGGATTAGAATAATGTCTTCAGATGTATATCTCAGATTTTACTTTACCCCAGCTTTATCTGAAATTTGTGATTGTTTGTTACTGGCTGGCCACCATTGTTTTTTTTTAAACAAACAGTTCTGCATTACCGTCACCCACTGGCAGGAGCGTTTATTGGTCTGATCCGGTGCAGTGCATTCTAGTAGTTGTAGGATTTCTCCCTCTTGAGCAAAAGCATCCTTTTCTCTGTTTTCTCTGGTCATGTAGCACCACTTTCAAAACTATTTGCAACTTTCTGCTGCAGAAACATCCCAGTTTTATTAAAAGGCCACACGTGCACACACACACACACACACACACACACACACACACACACACACACACACACACACACACACACACACACACACTAATCTTTTGTCCCACATTCATGCCCATCAATAGCTGCTTCAAATTCCCTCAGAGGACAGGTTAGTCATAAATTGTCACTACCCACTGAGAGAAGACGTAGGTGTAAGTCATGCTTGTCACCCGACAGCTGAGACTATGGCAAGGTTAACATGAGAACCCTATGCATTTGTGCATGTGCTATCACTGGTTGTTTGTGTCTGCCTTATGAAGGTCTGCATGCTTATTTCTCTTGCTCAGACTCTGTGGAGTAATATTAATACAGTCAAAAAGAATAAATAGAAAAGGATGAAGAATTCTACATGAAATTTAATGTTAAAATAATTTCTAGTGAGTGTCCTTACTACAAGCCAGTTATTTAATTTTTTTGCTGTATTTATTGCTTATTTCCCCTTATAAATAAATCGAAAAGCAAGCTCACTGACAAATGAGATAACACTGTATGTGAGCTAATTGTTGCAAAGGAAATACCCACTTAATGGCCATGTTGGCATGCTGCCTCTTATGAGATGAATAAAATGTCTGTTCGCTTCCAAGCAAAAGCGAATTTAGGTTAAATGTCCGTGCAGACAGGTCTCGGTGGGCTGCCCAGGGTTGTGCAGCACTAAGCAAGACCTGCTCCTCTGATGGCATTCTCTGTTTTTCTTTCTGTCTCATTCTTTCTATGAGTGCCTATCATATTTCCTTTCGTTCCTCCTTTCTCCTTCTTGTATATCTGAACAGTGTCTACTGGAGAGTTATGAATTAGAGATCAGTTAATGCTGACATGATTTTATTGCGATGGCTCATTCAGTAAGTATGCTGCTCTGCCAGCATCGGGTGTTTGTAGGACTTGAGGACATCAGGGGCTAAGGCTGAATCTCTGTAAAGGGGGCTAGTGGATCCTCTCTCTGGAATTTTTTTAATGAACAATTTTTATTTTGATGGTTTTTCTTGCGCTCTGGCACCTTACTTTTCTTTCTTTTTTTTCTTTGCCTCAATGTCGGCGATAGCCATGGCAGGTTGAAATCTCAAGATCGCCTCAATTTTGCACAAATGTCCACTCAGCGTTGAAATGATTAGTTTATGGTGGACATAGGTCAAAGGTCAAGGTCACTGTGGCCTTGTCTGTCTTGTAAAACGCGATATCTCAAGAACGCCGTAATGAATTTCTTCAAAGTCGGCACAAGGGTTGACTTAGACTTGAGAATGAAGTGATTAGGTTTTGGTGGTTAAGGGTCAAAGGTCAAGATTGCTGTGACCCTGCATCCCATTCACTTGGACTCAGTGATGAAAAGGTTAGATTTTTGTGGTCATGGGTCAAAGATTAAGGTCACGGTGACCTCATCTGTCTCATTCTTGTGAATATAATATTTCAAGATAATGTTGGGATTCACAGGACCACAGATGATTTGACATTTGGTAAAATCTACTATAATGGACATTTAAAGGCTTCCTTCTCTGCATGCTCTTTGTTCTCCAAACATAGACAGCTATTTGACAGTCATCTCCAGGATGTCTCACCTCACACCTCAGTGAGACACAAGTCTCCCAACTTGATTGGACAGGACTTTTACAGTGACATGTGACTCTGTGATGTCACAGACTGTGACGCCCCGGTCTAGGGGTGTGGGTGCGTAACATAAGGACACACAGGAACACGGGTATAAATGTACAGGTGAGCAATTTATTGCTACACACTTCAAAAACACACACGGTACAATATGGCATACAAATGGAGCAATTGCGTAAGGGTGAACCCAGGCCAAAACAACAAACAAACGCAACCTGTCTACCGACCGGCGATATAACTGATTCCTAACGAAAACAAAAGAAACAAAAATACAATACTAGGCCTAACTCCCTAGGCTAAAGAAAAACAGGAGAACACAGATCCAACAGACATAGCAGCTCACCCCTACGCTCTGTGCAAACAATAATATGAGATAGTGACTATTTACAATATATACAAACGACTCAGTTGGCCCTAAGGCGCTGGTCTTAGCACAAAAATACAATATTTAGCAAGGCAAGCTAAATATGTACATACACACTGTAGTCACACACGAGAAAACACTTATAACACGATCAAAGAAACGATGCGCTGCTGCCATGTCAGAGAGTGGTCTCCCAGCCTCCGTGTGGCCGGCATTATGAAGGCCGAGCCCCTTGCCCAGCCAATCCGGCAGCGGTGATGTCACGCACGTTATCCAATAGGCGACCGTTGACACTGAAGGCAGAGCCCCTTTCTAAGCCAATCCAGCTGGAGCAACGTCATGATGGTTTCGCGAATCACCTGCACACCTGTTAACATAAAACACACGATCTCTGGAAAAAGGAGAGGTCTAACTCTCCACTAAACATTATGATCAAATCCATAGACATAAACACAAACACATAATAAACACAAAGATCATAATGCACACATACACATAATAAATACACAGGCGGCCGGGGGACGTAACACAGGCATCTGTAGAAGGTCTGCCCCCTTCAGACATTCCTGCCCTCTTACTCAGGAACTGCGGAGAAGCCCACACCTCTTTCCGACTGGGCCTGGACCAGCCCAGATGCTCAGGCCCTTGCTCCTTGCCCCGAACCAGAAAATTAGAAGTGCAAGCACAAGGTTTGCAACTAGCTTTCCAGTAACAAAGAGAAGCAAGTGGGTTAGCACCCAGCGTCTAACTCTGTAAGCGACCAGCTTCCTCAGAGTTTCACCTTTGGAACAAAGGACAAACCAAGATTGCATCTGGAACCACAGCTCTTTCTGGCCTTCTTCTGCTGGCTAACAAACAGCACACCACCAAGTGACTCTTTCTTCCATCCACTCAAGGATCAGTAATGTAACAACTGGGCATAGCTTATCACAGCTTTACAGGCTAAGCAAGACTGTTTAACTTGTTATGTGATTTAATGCTGTCATTGAGTTATTGTTGTGATAGTTTGCAGTCAGTCAAACACTGTGCTTCACCAAAGCTAAGTGTTTAGTTTGCTAATACTGTTCCTGCACACAGATTCTTACACACAAATAAACAATCTCTGCACTAATCCAGACTGTTTGCAACACACGTCACATTGACATAGACTCATTAACAAATAGGCTTTCAACAGAGCTACACCCAAACAGGCATCTCAAAGTTCCTGCTTCTTTTCCTTTGTCTTTGTCCTGACCACACGGTCAGACAAACACCTCCCCCGACCTGAAGCCCGATTTGATTCGGCCATCTTGTAGTTCTCTGTTCTCAGCTATTTTGTTTTGTAGGCCAAATGGCTCTTTAATCATTACACCCGCCATTCTCTCTCTCTCTCTCTCTCTCTCTCTCGCACACACACACACACACACACACACACACACACACCAAACTTGTATATAGTTAGTTAGAATTTGTGTGTTTTGGTTTGCTTTGTTTACTTTGTGAATAAATATAATTCTTTGGAATCATACCTGCTGTCTGTTTAATGCTGCACAAGAGTGAATGAATAGTCAACCTCTGCTGCATCAAGAACTCCGAAATCCTTCAGGCTTTACTATTAATTTTGTTTAATTATTAATCAAAACTCCAAATTAATAGTTTAGCATATTTCATAAGACTGATATCTTTAACTGGCTATTGTTTTTCCCTTTACGGGAATGGTGCCCCACGAGGTCATTTAATGTTAATTAAGTCACATTATTTAACATAATTATTTATTATTATTATGAATAATTACACAGGGCCCACCTCAGCAACACCATTGTCAAGTTTGCGGCGACACCACTGCAGTGGGCTCATCTCTGCTCCTTAACACCTCAAAAACCAAGGAGCTGGTAATAGACTTCAGGAAAAAGAAAACGGAGACTGTATTTTCTGAGGGTGCTCAGGAGGAACAACATCACCCAGAAACTACTGATGTCCTTTTATCAATGCTCTATTGAGAGCATCCTGACATACTGTATGAGTGTGTGGTACACCAGCTGCACAGTGGCTCAGAGGAAAAAGCTCCAGAAGATCATAAACACAGTTCAACAGATCGTCAGCTGCCCTCTCCTCTCTCTGGAAGAACTGCAAAGTTCCGGTTATTGCAGAAAAGCCCAGAAAATTATAAAGGACACTTCACACTTTGTTCATTCCCTGTTTGAATTGTTGTCATCAGGCAGATGGTATAAAAAAAAGGACAAACAGTTTCAGAAACAGCTTCTACCCAACTGCAATAACCACACATAACAAAGCAAGAATGCAATATGTATGGATCTGTGTTGCTTTTTATTTATTTATTTTTAGCTGTCTTCTTTTTAATGCTGCTTATGATTTTATATGATATAGTTTCATGAGTTGATGCACTGACAAGGTGGCATTTTAATTTCGTTGTACATGTGACAATGACAAATAAATGACATTCTAAATGAACATATTCTCTTCTAATCTTGTGGTGTCCCCATGTGACACATAGTATTGTTAGAGATTTCCAACAAATAGTATTCCTATATTTTATAATACCAGTAGATTCCCCACAAGTACAAGTACAAACAGAATGACAGATTATTAGATCCAGAGCTTTTATTAGCTTTTATTATTAAGTCTGACAACAGTAAGAGAAGCACAGCCACAAACCCCTGGAAATGTCTGCTGTGTCTACAAACTCATCTCTACTCCATCTCCTGCTTGCTTTGGACTGTGCTTTGGTCTCCCTCATAACTTATTCAGGCAAGAGGGAAACCACAGGGTGTGCAAGCGCAGGGGTACACCAGTGAGAGAGCAGACACAACAAGACAAGGCCAGAAGTAGTGGCACATACAACTGTTAACCATTTGTTATGGTGACTAATTAAACATTAACGCCTTTTTCAAAGCATATCCCTGAATACTGGAGCCATGGGGGAGTAGTGGGTGTTGGTTAGAATTACAGATATAATGCCAGAAAAATGACTCAAATATCAATGTGAAAATGTCTTATTGGCTTGAATACTCCCCTTTTCTCAGCTCTCCTGGAAGTGTACAAAAGTCTTTTAAAAGCTGTATTCCATTACTAATAACACATTGAAATCACAGCCACAATGTAACAGCCCATGAAGTCCTTCTACATCTATTCCCTTTAATATGCAGTGCAATGTAATATGTCAGACAGGTTATACCATTGTGAATACAATATGTATATTTTTTTTAACTTAAAGGAGTACAGCAATGATTTAGCTGTGCACTCAAAGGATCACAGTCCATAAACACACACACACACACACACACATATATATATATATATATATATATATATATATATATATATATATATACACACACATATATAATCTGCTGAGTCTACAACATAAAAGCGAGATCATAAAAGCAGCAGGTTTCTACTTTATTTTTGAAGATATAATCCATATGTCAACCTTAGAACCCAATTATGTTCCAAACACACACAAAATATTACACAAAATATTTTGATGATGAATTTCTACTCTGAATGCACTCATTAATAATTTAATTTAATTTTTTAATTAGTTCACTTTATTACGACACTCCATTCCAATGGATGGAGAATCTGCATGCATAAATCTCCCATAAAGGTAGGTAAAACTTACAATAATTAGTATTGACCCATTAAACTCATAGCAACAGTCCACCAGCGCATATGTTTGTGTTTTGGCTTATTGCAATTATATTTCTTGTATTGAGTATTTTCAAATTCTTCATTTCCCTAAAAATCTATAAAACCTAAGCTAAAAGGTTATATTAGTCCATAAACCATAATGAGTAATAAAAGTATTGAAATTATGTCATTGATTAAAAAAATACAAAAATCTGACATTTTTCAATGAATTCAACAAAAATACAAAAACACAAACTGTTTCAAAATACTTCTAAATGCAGAAATATGATTAAACTTCCAGACACTCCATAAACTGTGTACATTTTTTAGTTTTTGAGATATGCTTATTTTATGAGCAGAGTGCAAAACTGTTTTGATAGTTTCATCTGCAGTAGAGATATTTCCCCAGTGCCTACATTGGTATTTTTTGGTATTTCAAATGCTTTAAGTCTGTACAACTGAAAAGCTTAAAGGTTATGTGAGTCAGTAAACCATAATAATTGATAAAATAATTGAAATTTAAAAAAAAACAGACAAAAATACAACAGACATTCCTATTGATCTGCTTGTCTGCTTCTTCAAAAGAAATGTTCACCATCTTTTGGACCGCTTGTAGCAGTGGCAGATCTAGCATTTTTCTCATCAAGGGGCCACATTCCTTATGGAGGGGCCAAGTATTCCAACATGCATGCACACAGTCACATTTATGACAAGGTATATACATTTCACCAGTCAAAACTTTTTCAAACACTTTAATTAAAAAAAAGTATAGACAGTAAAACTCATTTTCAGTTTTACATTTACACAGTCTCTGTATCAGGCGTCATTGAATGCCCTTTTACGGTTTCCATGCTGCGTCTTGGGGAAGAGCTTACAGACAACAGGCCTGGTTCTAGGCAGGCATATATGAAGGGGCAGTCATAAATGTGAAGGGGGCATCATGCTCCAGCCCATTTTTGCCATAGGTAGAGCTGACAAATAAAGGTCACTCACACACTCACTCACTCACAGGATGTGAGGATGCTGTGTGAGTGCCTTATAGAGGGTGTCAAAGCACAGTGGTCTCAAGTGCTCGCCGCTTGTTTTATTGTTTAACAGTGTTTTCTACATGGAATTGGGTTGTTGTTAGCTGTGTGTCCTACCCCCAACCTAAAGAAATGGATTGCACTTTGTCAGGCCTCTACCCTAAGACCTGTCCAACTTGGGTGTCCCACCAGAAGACTAAGCTCCTGCTGGTATAGCTCTTAGGGTCACTGAGGCACGCAAACCCCCTGACCACAATAAGGTGGCAATCCCTCAGGGAGGAAAACTGAAAAATAAAATTAACAAAAAATAATCAATCTTATTGGATAGCCATTAGGCATCTAGGCATATGAAATCAATTTGAACCTAATAATTACAATAACCTCACTATAGCCAGTATTTACCAAAGCTAGTCTTATAAAAAAAAGTTGTCAAACTAACAGAAGATAGACTAGAGCAGAACATTTTATATATATATATATATATATATACATATATATATATATATATATATATATTTGTCAGTTCTCTTCACTCAACTCAGATTTGAGCTGCTGAAAGTTGCAGGTGTGAAAAGTTAATAAAAGCTTTGTAAAAATCGCTGTGATTATCAAAAAACAGCATGCAGAACTAGCGGCTGGGCAGGGCTTTATGTAGGGGTCTGGCACACAGGGCATTTATGACAAGGTATATACATTTCACCAGTCAAACCTTTTTCAAACACTTTAATTAAAAAAAAGTATAGACAGTAAAACTCATTTTCAGTTTTACATTTACACAGTCTCTGTATCAGGAGTCATTGAATGCCCTTTTACGGTTTCCATGCTGCGTCTTGGGGAAGAGCTTACAGACAACAGGCCTGGTTCTAGGCAGGCATATATGAAGGGGCAGTCATAAATGTGAAGGGGGCATCATGCTCCAGCCCATTTTTGCCATAGGTAGAGCTGACAAATAAAGGTCACTCACACACTCACTCACTCACAGGATGTGAGGATGCTGTGTGAGTGCCTTATAGAGGGTGTCAAAGCACAGTGGTCTCAAGTGCTCGCCGCTTGTTTTATTGTTTAACAGTGTTTTCTACATGGAATTGGGTTGTTGTTAGCTGTGTGTCCTACCCCCAACCTAAAGAAATGGATTGCACTTTGTCAGGCCTCTACCCTAAGACCTGTCCAACTTGGGTGTCCCACCAGAAGACTAAGCTCCTGCTGGTATAGCTCTTAGGGTCACTGAGGCACGCAAACCCCCTGACCACAATAAGGTGGCAATCCCTCAGGGAGGAAAACTGAAAAATAAAATTAACAAAAAATAATCAATCTTATTGGATAGCCATTAGGCATCTAGGCATATGAAATCAATTTGAACCTAATAATTACAATAACCTCACTATAGCCAGTATTTACCAAAGCTAGTCTTATAAAAAAAAGTTGTCAAACTAACAGAAGATAGACTAGAGCAGAACATTTTATATATATATATATATATATATATATATATATATACATATATATATATATATATATATATATATTTGTCAGTTCTCTTCACTCAACTCAGATTTGAGCTGCTGAAAGTTGCAGGTGTGAAAAGTTAATAAAAGCTTTGTAAAAATCGCTGTGATTATCAAAAAACAGCATGCAGAACTAGCGGCTGGGCAGGGCTTTATGTAGGGGTCTGGCACACAGGGCATTTGTCCTCAGGATGTGACATGCAGCAGGCACTCATCTCTTGCTGTGCTTGTGTGATTGAAGAAATGTTTGCACTGACAGGCTCAGACTCCATGCTCACACTGCTATATTTACTTTTGTTTTTTGTTGTTAACTATATATTAAGTATCTTACGACACAAGACACGACGACGAGTTTAACGGAGCTTTACTTCACTGCTGCATTCTGCCTCACTGAGACTGAGAAACCTGACACTGATGCATCTTGGCTCATTTGCATACTAAACAGTGATTGGGTGTTTACTGGGGGGAGGGTCTCTGCTGACTGCAGACAGTAGTTCACACACAGCACACAAGATAGATGAGAAAACTTTTTTCAGTTTTGTGCTTTTTTCAGCAGATTGGATTTGAGGGGGCAAGGCATTTGTTTAAAGGGATAGTTCGACATTTTGGCAATTTCGCCTATTGCCGTAATCCCTATAGTCATATGAGTAGGTGCATTACCTTTAATTGTTAGTGCCTGCTGTTCTGAGATCGGTGGCGCAGATCTGCCCGCTGCTCAGCGCACAAAATGGAGGTGAATGGTAGGCCTACAGCCCCCTCTCTCCCTCAAAACTAATCAAATACACCATCAAATTACTCCAAAACGCTCTAGTGGACAACTTGTAGCTTACACATTAACCACGCTATGAAATAATAATCTAATATTACGAGACAGAGTTGTTTTGAAGCCAAATGCACAGCTGGAACTACATTCTAGACATACAGTACTTGCTGGGCGGAGTGATTTCAAACAGCATATGTTTAGTGCAGTTACTCCCGTCATCCAAACAAGTTTGTTGAAAAGAAGCCGACTGCTGATCATGGCAGAATTTTTGGTGGATGACGATGATGATTTCTTTTAGATTAACCAAGAACTCAGACCCTTTATTATAGCCAGAATATACAGAGGAAGAGTTACAGGTTTTGAAAGGGCCACTTTATTAGGTACACCTGTGGGGCGACAGTATCTCGGTCCATAGGGATTTGGACTGAATGTCGAACTCTCCCTTTAAGGGGGCATTCGCCCCTCTTGCCCCTGCGTAGACCCGGCCTTGATGGACAGGCTGCACAGGACCCCCTGCTCTAGACTGGGAAATGTCTGGAGAGAAGCAAATTAAATAAAAGTTGAAGTTACTTAATTGTTAATGCCCTTTAACTTTCAAAAGCTGGCATTCAGAAACAGTACAGAAATTTACACATGACTGGAACACAGCGAGAATGACATGAACAGAGCGTATCATAATTTCTTTGAAGTATTTATTTCATTATATGATAAACATTGTCCTGTCCACCAACATAATATCCAATAAAAAATACAAACTGTCCCTGGCTAACCAAGGGATTACAAAATATATATATTAATTATATATATATATAATTAGAGCTAGTAAGACGTTATACTATAAGAAATTATTAAATGATAACAAAAGTGACACTAAAAGGGTCTGGGGTATATTAAATGGTAATAAAAGATGGCTTAAATAAGAATTCATATCCTGAATATTTTAGTGATAGAAATGGTGATAATTATAACATGAATAATATAGTAAATAATTTCAATAAATTCTTTGTAGATATTGGACCAGACTTGGGAGCTAAAATTCCTGTTCTTGACAGTGTGCAGAACGAAATGCGGATAGAAAGAAATCCAAATACAATCTTTCTCTCTTCTGTGAGTGAGTCAACGGTTAAATTGTAGTTAATAAATTTAAAAATAAATCATCTACAAATTGTTACATATATGGCCTTAGTCAAAAAAGTAATAAATAGTATTTCAAAACCGCTAACATACATTTGTAACCTGTCCTTTCAAACTGGAGCATGTCCAGCCAAACTGAAAATCGGCAAAGTAATACCACTCTACAAAAATGGCAATAAACACATCTTCACAAACTATCGACCTGTCTCTCTGCTCGCCCAATTCTCCAAAGTGTTGGAGAAACTATTCAATAACCGGCTGGGAAAATTTATGGATAAACATGAAATAATCAATGAAAGCCAGTATGGATTTAGAACCAAGAGATGAACATCAATGTCAATAATTGAGGCCGTTGAAGAGCTCACCAATGCCTTGGACAATATGCAGTTGGAATATTCATTGATCTAAAAAAAGCTTTTGATACACTAAACCATACAATCTTATTAAACAAACTAGAAAGGTATGGCATTCAGGGAGTTGCACTGAGATGGCTTAAAAGCTACTTGACAGATATACAACAGTTTGTGAAGATGGGTGAATTGACATTGAGGTGTCTGGACACTGAGTGTGGAGTCCCTCTAGGGTTAGTGATAGGTCCGATCTTATTTAATTTATATATGAGTGACATTTTCACTACATCTACATTATTAAAACTCATATTATTTGCCAATGATACCAATATATTCTATTCTTCTGATAATTATAATCAACTTATAAATATTGTAAATAAAAAATTAATTAAAATTAAAAAATGGATGGATATTAATAAGTTATATCTAATTGTAAATAAGAGTAAAGCAATGTTCTTTGGTAACTATAAAGATAATTCTGAATTATTAATAAACATAGATGGAGCTTCCGTAGGAAGAGTATCTGAGATAACATTTTTAGGAATAACCATTGACGATAAACTGAGCTGGAAACCACACACCAGGTACATACAAACTAAAGTATCCAAAAGTATCTCAATTATAAATAAAGTTAAACATGTCTTGGATTATAATGCACTATATATATTGTACTGTTGTTTGGTTTTGCCCTATCTACTGTATTGTATAGAAGTTTGGGACAGTTACTTCAAAAGTTCTCTTCATCCACTCTTTATATTACAAAAACGTGGCATCAGAATTATACATAAGGTTGGGTATTTGGATCACACAAACATACTATTTCTACATTCCAAACTACTAAAACTACAGGATCTAGACGGTTTTTATACAGCACAACTACTGTACCACTGTAGTACTGTACTGTACCACCAGGAGAAGTTTGTGTGTATGTGTGGAACAGGTTGGGGATGAAGATCAAGCAGTGTTTACGATTTACGATTTGCAAAGAAATGGTCATGTCACAATACAGGACTGAGGTGGACTGAATCTCACCGGGTGCTCATAATGTATGTTATGATTGATTAGTATTATTAGTATCAATATCATTGTTCTTGTTGAATATCAACATAACAATAGATAAAGGAATAGATTATTATTATTATTATTATCATTATCATAGGTATTACCATTACAAATTATCTTATTTATCATATCATTATAATATATCATTATAATATGCATTTATGTGTTATGTGTACATGTGTATGTATATAGTATATGTGTATGTATGTGTGTATATACATATATATATATATATATATATATATATATATACAGTACAGGCCAAAAGTACAGTACAGTATAGGCCACTTCACAGGTGTGCCTTATCAGGGTTAATTAGTGGAATTCCTTGCTTTATCAATGGGGTTGGGACCATCAGTTGTGTTGTGCAGAAGTCAGGTTAATACACAGCCGACAGCCTTATTGGACAACTGTTAAAATTCATATTATGGCAAGAACCAATCAGCTAACTAAAGAAAAACGAGTGGCCATCATTACTTTAAGAAATGAAGGTCAGTCAGTCCGGAAAATTGCAAAAACTTTAAATGTGTCCCCAAGTGGAGTCTCAAAAACCATCAAGCGCTACAACGAAACTGGCACACATGAGGACTGTGATGGAAAATTCTGGTATTTGGTAATGTTACGATGAACGATGTGTGTTTCTCACTAACACCTACTGTGACAGCAGTGAGAGACAGCAAGGTCGCAGAGAGGGCTACGTGGATACACGCCAGTCACTGCAGACGGGTTCCGGATCCGTGTGCACATCGCGACAATGATCGAGACACCAAAGCCATGGCATCCCCTTAGGCGCCTGGGGTGCGGCCTAAGAGGGGGAGTGGGTTTCCTGCTCATCATCTCCATCGTAGTGGGGCTGACACTCCTGCTTCTGGACGAACTCTACAGACACAATCTCACTGATTGCACACAACTGCACGGCCTCACCTCATCACGTGGGGAAGAGATCTGTTGTGCCAATTGGCAACATGACATCCATGCTGGAGAACAGCGTGTGGTATCAAGCTATGCTGACAATGGCGAAAGTGCTGACAAACAGGAGTTGTTATGTCTGCGTGAAGCTTCCACACGAGCTAGGTAATTCCTTGCCGCTAAAACCTTATCCCCTGAATGTTTCAGAGACTCTGGGGGCGATGATTGCTTTCACTCAGGGTGTTCACTCACCCAACAGAACTGTGCGACACCTTGCTGCTGCATTGGAGAAGATCAATGTCAGCACTGTGAACTATGAGGGAGCAACTGTAAGGTTCTGGAATGTGACAAAGATTGTGCGGGTGTGGGGTGATGTGGACTCATAAGCTGTTGCCTGCCGTGACTATTCTTCCTGATCTGACTCATTTTCACACACGCTATGATCATTACTACCCACTGCACAAAGCGAAATGAGATGTGGTAAGGGTGCCCCCCCTGGAGAAAGGTTTTGGGGGTTTCCTGCCATGGTGGGGAACAGTGAACAATGCACACAAGTTTGATGCTATAGCTATGGACTTGGAGAATCTCACAGACAGCATGGCTACAGGTTTCAGCTCACTCACACCGACATTACAGGGCCTCAGGAATGTGGCTCTACAGAAAAGGATGGCTCTGGATTTAATCCTGGCCAGCCAAGGGGGTGTTTGTCACATTGTGGGTACAGATTGCTGCACATACATTCCCGACATCACTGACAACATGACACATGTGGTTGCTCATCTTAATGACCTGTTGCATTTGGAGAAAAGCCGTGACACTGAAGTTGGAACAGGTGCGGACCTGTGGTCATGGTTTTCTCTGACTGGATGGAAAGCGTCATTAATGCGTCTGTTTGCCCCTGTGATACCTGTTCTGTTGCTGTTGTGCATTTTTATGTGCTGCATTGTTCCTTGTGTGAAATCTTTAATCACATCAATGATCTCGTCTGCTGTAGAGCGCTACGTGCAGATGGATCACATGCAGATGGATCAGTGGATTCCTCCTTATAATTCACAGGAGACACTCTTTTAAATTTTCCTCATTTACAGTTAACTATTTGGGTTTGAAAATGCATGCACATAGTTTTAAATCACTTTTCACATTTAACGTCACTTTAGTATACAGCATATTCACACCTTTTCTTTTACTTTTCATTTTGGCTCTCACTCATTCATGTACATGACAGTCAAGTTCCCTTAATTGTGTTGCTACCTTTTATGTGTTATGCTTACTTTGCTTTAGCTTAGCATGTAGTATAAGGGATTTTTTACCCTCACCATATAGAGGTTTTTTCCCCTTCTTAGATAGTGCAGCTAGATGGTCAAGTCTTTTACCTTTCTCCTGCGTCAAAAGGGAGGGGGGATGTTTGGCTTGTCCATGCTTATGACCTGTGACCTCTGCCTGTTTTTCTACTTCTCTGATGTTCAGGGAGGACTGGGGGTACCAGCGTTTGGCTGGTGCAGGTAGAACTCACAGGACATAGGGTAGCAAGATTGATGTGAATTTTCCATGTTCGTGCATGAATTAGCATGAGAATGCTAAAAGGGAGGAATGTGATGGAAAATTCTGGTATTTGGTGATGTTACGATGAACGATGTGTGTTGCTCACTAACACCTACTGTGACAGCAGTGAGAGACAGCAAGGTCACAAGCCAGGGAGGCTCAGGCACCAAGATTATGAGCCAGGGAGGACACCAAGTGTCCTTGTGGGTCTCAAGAGATGTTGTCTTTTATGAATGTCAAGGAGCCACATATTTGACTGTTGATGTGCATGTGTTTTGGGTAACTATAAAGATAGAGGGCTGGAGGACATTCGCCAGCTCTCACTCTGACTGACTGTTCATGCAGTTTGTACTGTTTGTGAGACTCCATTCATGAATGCTCATTAAAACTCAAGAAAGACAGCCGACGTGTGAAGACTCCTTATTGGATTGTATATTGATCAGAGATTTTGCCACCACAGGACTGATCCAGGAAAGGAAGACCAAGAGTCACCTCTGCTTCTGAGGATAAGTTCATCCGAGTCACCAGCCTCAGAAATCGCAAGTTAACAGCAGCTCAGATCAGAGACCAGATGAATGCCACACAGAGTTCTAGCAGCAGACCCATATATATATATATATATATATATATATATGTATATATATATATATATATATATATATATATATATATATATATGTATATATATATATATATATATATATGTATATATATATATATATATGTATATATATATATATATATATATATATATATACATATATATATATATATGTATATATATATATACATATATATATATATATGTATATATATATACATATATATATATATATATGTATATATATATATATATATATATATATATACATATGTATATATATATATATATATATATACATATATGTATATATATATATATATATATATATATATATATATATATATATATATATATATGTATATATATGTATATATGTATATATATGTATATATATATATATATATAATACATTTCCATCACATTCCTCCCTTTACAATAATACATTCACTTACTGTTTTCACTATTTTTATTCACAATAGTCACAAACAGATAATAAACCCAAGTTGCATTATAGAGTGATTGTATCATTAGAAAATCAAATCAAAACAGTATTTCCCTATTTAAACAATATTTTGCAATTAATTTCACAGTGAAACTAAGATCCACTGTCCATTCCAATGGACAGATATTTTTTTAAAAAAATCCTTACTAACAGCTGTAAATCTTTCCTGTGATTTTTTGACATGTATCAGTAATATAACATCTCATGATTGCTCTAAATACAGTTTAAACCCAAATTACATATTTTAACAATATGATTCATCGACTGACACGTGCCTTACACTTCCTCCTTGCCTCGTGGTTGGCCATGCTTGTTAAATAAAGGGGGTATGGTTCTACTGCAGTCCACATTAGATTAAGTGGAACACTGTCACTCGTTATAGACATCAGAGGCTGACATTTTTTTGGGAGTCCCACAGGTCACGTGATTCCTGTGGGATGGCGTGTTGTCTGACCACATCAGAAATCAAATGTGTTTATCATTCTGAACGGCATCAAGGTGGAGTGAATGTTAAAATAATTAGGCAATAAACATCAAAACACAATATAAGATGTCATATTTGGGTTTATATTCAACTAGGGTAGGCATTGTGTGATCCATGTACTATAGATATAAAAAATAAAAATTCACTGTAACTGAAACACAACACGGGAGCGGGATGGGACAGGAGTCATTCTTGTGGGATTGGGACGGGATGGGATTTTTTTTTTTTTTTTTTACTTTTTCATGTGATTGGGACAGGATGGGATTATTTTTGTGAGAGTGGGATGGGACGGGACTGAAAATCCACTCCTGTGTCACCCTCCCCTCCCCCAGGTCCAAGTGACTCCTCCAGGGAGTCTCAATGCGCCCACTTAACTTGTCTCTGTTCAGTGTCTTTACCATCAGGTGGTAAAAAGTCTTTCCTGAGGCCTCCTGCAGAGAGGCCTGAGGGCAGCAGTTCAGGTGAAGACCTACACAGTCCTTCAGGTCCAAGGTCAGCTGGATGAGGGGGACAGGGTCCTGTGAGTTGGCTGTGGTTTCATCTGAGGAGAAGGTGTCCAACATCAGGAGCTCATGTCCACTCAGTCTCTTCTTCCAGTGATCCAGGAGTTGTTTAGCGACTCTGCTGTACCTCAAACCCAACTTCAAAGCCAGACCAGCAGAGTCCTGCAGCTGGGGTCCAGCCAGCTCCACCACCTGGCCCCAGAGCAGTGCCCTGCAGCCTGGAACAGAGAAGACAGAGAGGGGCCCACCCAGCTCGGACAGTCCAGGATTGTCCCATGGAGGACCGGCTCCTGCAGCAACCAGTACAGAGAATCTGCCTGGTTTTGTCTCCCCTTTTTTTTTTTAATACTTTAATACATTTAAAGTGCGTCTTATATCCAATACAATCCAATCCAACTTTATTTGTAAAGCACTTTAAAACAACCACATTTTATTCTAGGGCAAAGTTATATGCTTTTTGTAATACATGTGTTAGTAATTCTCCAAACTCCTGATAGAATTCATTAGTGTACCCATCATCTTCAGGGGCCTTTCCTTTTTTTTTATAGCTTTCTAATTTGTTGTTTAATTTCATCCATTGTTACTGGTTTAATAGGGTTAGCATTTTTGGATATTGACTGTCTGATTGTCTCTCCTTTTTAACCAAGTTCCAGACAGTAAAAACACTTTTATAAAAACTAGGAAGAGATGACCTGTTGAACTGAGTACTGTCCATTAAAAACAAATTGAAATCCATACCCAGGCTGTTAAAACGTCTCAGGATGCTGCAGGCTAGAGCCCTCCACACAATGTCCTCTGGTCCATTCAACAATCTTTGAACAAACTGTAGCCGAAAAGCAGCACCCTTGCTTGCTAAATGAACCAGGCCCTGCCCCCCCTCCTCTTTTGGGAGGAAAAGGACACTCTGTGGGACCCAATGCATCCTATCCCAAATAAAATCAACTAAAAGCCGTTGTACCTGAGAGAGGAGAGAGGCTAGAGGATCCATGCAGGCCAACCTGTGCCACAGGGAAGACAAGACCAGGTTACTGTGATCAGGACCCTGCCTCTGTAGGACATTAAGGAGGAGCCACCTCTACTTATTAAGCCGGCCTTTCACCATTTCAAGCACACTGTCCCAGTTTTTCTTTGTACTGGTCTCATCCCCCAGAAAGACTCCCAGGTACCTTAGCCCACCTCTTTTCCAGATGAGCTCAGCATGCAGGATGAGCTGCAGCCTCTCCCCCACCATCACAGCACCACTTTTTCCCCAGTTGACCTTAGCAGAAGAGATAAAACCAAATAAGTTAACAGTGTCAATCAAAATATCAATATCCTTGTGTGAGTTTACAAGTACAACTAGATCATCAGCATGGGCAGACATTTTAAAGACACCGGACAACTGGGGAAAGACACACCTGGTAGTTTTTTGCCGTAACTGATGCAGCAGAGGCTCGATGGCAAAGGAGTACAACATGCCAGAGAAAGAGCAGCCCTGCCTCAACCCCCTCTTAGTGTTAAAGGGCGCACTCAGCCCGCCATTAATTTTCAGCACACTCACAATGTCACTGTAGAGAACCCTGATCTTGGCAATGAACCGAGGGTTGAAGCCAAACCCGGCTAAAGTCCACCAGAGGTATTGGTGTTCAACCCGGTCAAACGCCTTTTCCTGGTCTATTGAAATCAGACCAGTTTCAAAGCCCAATTCACTGGAAACAGCCAGAACATCGCAAATTAAAGTGACATTGTCAATTATGAGCCTGCTAGGTACACAGTAGGTCTGGTCAGGGTGGATGATGGATGCCATCACCTCTCTCAGTCTGAGGGCCAGAGCTTTGTAAAGGATTTTATAATTTGTGCACAGCAACGACACTGGCCTCCAGTTCTCAATTAACTGCAGGTCTCCCTTTTTCGGTGGCAGTGTGATGACAGCCCTCCTGCAGCTCAGAGGGAGCTGTCCTCTCTGGAGGCTGCCTGACACCACCTCGAGGAGATCACGTCCTATGATGGACCAGAAGGACTTGTAAACGTCAACAGGGAGACCGTCTATCCCTGGTGCTTTGCCACTCTGCAAACTCATCATTGCCGTGCACAGCTCCTGCAGCGTTAAATCTGCCCCCAGCGCCGAGTTTTCCTTTGAAGTTACCTGAGGGAGACCTGCGAGGAAGCTGCTGTGCACATCTGGATTATCTGACCATTCACTCTTAAAGAGATTTTATAGAAAGTGACAGTTAACTTCCTGAGGTCAGACCAATGGTGTAGCCACGGGTGTACCAGGGTGTGCCGGTGCCACCCACAGAGGCAGCTGGCACACCCAAAAACATTGCCGTCAGACGATGTGTTGCGACACCTGCACCTGGCAACCTACTGACCTGACTGTGACCCCTCGCCCAGCAGGCATTGCGGGAGCGCTAACTGCTGCTAATAGCGATGAAACAGAGTTCCCTGATAAATTATTTCAAAAAACCTCGACTTGACTTCCAGCAGGACACAAGTTCGACAACTGAGGAGGATGTTCCTCCCTCTCCATCAACAAGCAGGCCCACGACCCCTCTGACACAGGCTAGTGAGGCTACACACACCATGGGGAATGATGCAGCTAACATTACAGTGCCAGACGACCCCAATACAGCCACCTCGGGGATCACAGATCTTTCCGCAGTGGACGAGCCTGCATGCCAGCCCAAACTGCAAGCTTTCCCAGCCACGGAAGCTGTCAGTGGAAAGAGGAGGACTTTTTCTGCTAAATGGTATGCCCGATACAGTTGGTTGGAGTACAGCATTAAATTGGATGTGGTTTTTTGCCAGTCCTGTCACCACTTCAGCACAGACGTCAAGGAGGACAGATTCAGAAAAACGGGAATGAGAGACTGGGGGCGTCTAGGTCAGTTTTGTGTAAAGCATGAAGCAAGTAAAGCTCATGCTTCTGCTGTGGCCTGACACAAAGGTTACATTGAGATACAACGAGCTGGAAACTGTGACATCATACATCAAGTGACAAAAGACAAACAAGAGCATTTCATAGACTCTATTGAAAGAAACCAGTTTTTTAGAGTTGTTCAAACTGATTTGTGATTATGACCCTGACATAAAAAAGTGCTTTGATGAGCTTCCAAATAAAGCAAAAATGATGAGCCCTGACATTCAGAACGATCTCCTTAAAACTGCAGCATCACTACTCCCCTGACATTCAGAACGATCTCCTTAAAACTGCAGCATCACTACTCCTCTGAAAAATCAAAGCGGAGCTGCATGCAGAGACAGACACATACTATGCCATTTTAGCTGACGAATATAAGGACCTCTCAAAGAAAGAGCTCGTTGCTGTCTGCTTAAGGTATGTGTATAACGGTAACCTGAGAGAGAGAGCTGTTGGATTTGTCACGACAGATGACATGACATCATCTGGCATCACCAAAAAGATTTTGGAAGTACTGGAACCACTGCAGCTGGATCCTGAATTGTGTGTGGGTTTCAGTTTTGATGGAGCAGCAGTTATGTCCGATGAGAAATCCGGGGTGCAGGTGCAGCTCAACAAAACTTTTCCTCATGCAGTGTATGTACACTGCCACTCGTACCGCCTGAACCTGGTGCTTTCGACAGCTTCAAAAGTTTCTCCTACTGTGGCCACTTTTTTGATGTTGTGAATTCACTGCATCATTTCATGACCGGAGCCAACAGACATGCACGATTTCTACAAATCCAAGAAGAACTTCACCCCGACGCACCCCGTCTGGAGCTTGTGCGCTCCACAGATATTAGGTGGAGTTCAAAATCAGAGTCTGTGAGCCGAGTTTTAACGTTGTATGATGTCATATTAGAAACACTGAGTGAGTTTGCGGAGGGGTCAGGTCAGACTAAAATAGACGCAGAGTCTCTCCTGCAACAACTACAGACCAAAAGATTCATATTTCTTCTTGTTGCGTTTTCTAAGCTGTTCAGTGCAAGTGATTTTGCGACAAAAAGCCTACAGTCCCCATCTGTGTCAATGACTGACTGCATCCACATGATTGACGGCCTCAAAGAAACTTTTGCTACTTTCAGGAGTAACTCAGACGGGGAATTTGAGAGAATAATCAGGCTAACTGATGACATCATGAAGAAAAACGATGTTCAGAACTGGAATGTAGCAGGCGCACGGAACAGAAAGCTGCCTGCCAAGTTTGCTGACTCGCATGTGGCCTCTACAGTGGGCAGGTGTGCACCCATCAGGAGTGATTCTGATTTGCAGTCCTTGTGGATTATGATCCTTGAAAGACAGCTGGTCGAACTGAACACCGTTTTCAGAGTGACTCTTATGGAATGAAGGCTGCTGCCTCCCTGCTGCCTGCATCAGACACGTTTTGCCAGCTGGACGCATTGCGCGTGCCGAGCAGGCGTTATGGACTTGGTTTGGAGGCCTCTGAATTGACTGTGTTTGGGCAACTCATCAAACGGAAAGTGGATGAGAGACATCAGTTCTCGTCCATTATTGAAGTGTTGGACTCATGTGACAAAGATGTTTTTCCCAACATGAACTGTTTACTGCGTATTCTGATAACACTGCCTGTTACAAGTTGCTCTGTGGAGTGCCTGTTTTCAGTTGTAAACAGGATTAAATCCACCAGCAGAGCTACAATGCTCACAGAGAGACTGAATAGCATCTCGCTGCTCATGTTTGAAAGAGAGCTCGCGGAGAAACTGGATTCTGATGAAATAATAAATGCGTTCAAGGCCAAGCCACGCCGTCTTGCCCTTTAAATTGAGAGCTGTGCACAGGTAAGCAGCAATATCGTTGTGTCCTTTACTCTGCTGCTAAGCCCAATAGTTGTGTTCAGCTTTGTTGATCATGCTTTGTTGATCATGCGTAATGTCGATACGTTATGGCTCTATGAGAGTGCATGAGTACGCACATGAGTGTGTTATATTTCACTATGTTCATCTCATTGGGCACGCAATGTCTGTGTGTGTTATGTTTTTGCAGTGTTTTTTTTTTTTTGAGAACACAAAGTGTGCTTCTTCTATTACTTTGTTATTGATTTATTTGAGAGCATGTCACATGTGTGAATGTTTAGACCTGCTGTGAACTACTGTTGACTATTACTGATAGAACGCACACAATGTGTGGATATGTTTTGTGTTAATAATGTTGTATTCGAGAGAGATACATTCTTTTGAATGTTTGTGGAGGTGTAACACTCTGTTGAAAATAAATTTAGCACACCCAGTATTTGCTGGTGCACACCCAATGTTTTTTTTCTGGCTACGCCAGTGGGTCAGACGAGTCCGTACGTAAACAGTGAATGATCTTCCTTTGTCCATTTTTCTGCTCCAGCCCAAAGAAGAATTATGGGGCATCCATCTGAGCCACATTCAAAAGCCTGGACCTGACCAGAGCCCCCTGTGCTGACACACCTAGCAGGTTGGCTATGGCTGCCTTTTTGTGTTAATTTCCAGAGTACTCTGCTAAAGACTGCATTTCTTTCGCCTCAAACTCCAGATTTTTCAAAGATCGGATTAAGTCTCTTGTGACATTGCAAGTGAAATGCTGGTATAGTTGCTGGATCTGTGCTTTACCAAAATCCCACCACTGCTGAGTGCTGGGAAAGGCAGGCCTGCTCTCTCTATGGCTCTCCCAGAAATACTTAAAAGCAGTTCTAAAAGCCTGGTTGTCTAAAGAGCAGTGTTAAAATGCCAACACGCTATTAAGAACGAATGTTCTTAATAAAATAAAAACAGAGCAGGAGACTAAAGAGTGATTGCTAAAATCCACAGGCTGAATGTGACACCTTTTAAAAATATTTTTGTGATGTATAAAACAATAGAGACAGTCCAGCCAAGCTAATGATAATAAGTTCTCTTTTGAATGGCTCCAGGTGTATTGTCTCTTATTACTGTTAAAAGCCCTTCACACATCAGACAGCTGGTGTGTTTGTATGATCTGTGTGATCCTGCTGGAAGAAGCAGGGTGGGGCTCTGAATGATTCCTGTCTAACAGAGGTGTCTCTGTGCAGTTAAAACCACCTCCGAAAAACATAAAACCATTATCATTACAATTTTTAACAGTGTCATTTAAAATGTTTAAAAATGCCATACTCTCCAATGCACTTGTTGGGGCACAGACATTTAAAAACACAAGCTGAACATTTTCAAAAGTTGCTTTTACTTTTAATAAAACACCTGGAATAATATCCAGACAAAAGAAACGGGTAAAAAACTTCTTGAAAATAAAATTCCCACCCCTCCGCTACAGCTGGACTTATGACTTAAAATCACCTCCCCATTAAAAGCCTGCCTCAATCCACACTCATTATCTGCAGTGCTGTGGGTCTCCTGTACAAACATGATGTTGATCTTCTTAATATCCATGAGCTTAAACAGAGCAGCTCTCTTAACTCTTAAAATCAGCTCTGGCTCCATTCAGATTTAAAATACTCATTAAAATCACACATGGATGAAAGAGAAAAAACAACACACCAAGTAAGGATAAAAGAGGAGCAGATTTTAACACTCATCATCTGGACTGCTTATTTGACCTTGAACTTTGACGATGTACTTCTTTAGTCTATAGATTCCTGATCAGACAGCACATCATCTGCCATTCCAGATTTCCTGGTGAGAAGCTTAGCTGATCGCAGGAACAGTTTCAGTTCAGGGAAATGCTCCTCCACCACAATGACCCTCTGCCCTTTGGTCCACTCTAAGAACCTTTTGATTTCATTTGCAGTGTAGAGAGTGTGAGACTCTTGCAACAGGACAAAGTCACTGGGCCCTATTTAGATGGTCTAAAACGCAAAGCCCCAGGCGTGCAGCGCATGGGCGTGTCCCAGTCACTTGCTAGTTAGACAGTGCGTTTTCAGACTGTGCGCCATGGCGGAGAGTCTAAAGCCTGATTTATGGTCGTGCGTTGAATCGACGACGTCGCTACGTTGTAGGCTACGGGGCTACGCAGAGGGCTCGCCGTAGCCCCCGGCGTAGCCTGACGTGCACCTCCCCAAAAATGTAACTACGCGTCGAGGCGACGCAGACCCAGCGCAGACCGGCACGGCTGTGATTGGTTTGCTTGGTCGCAAAGCATTTCCGGTTCCGTATTTCCACCGCCATCCCCGCCATCTTTAAACATCTTCTATTGCGATGTAGATGTTGTTAAGGCTCATTATATATATGCCATTATGCACAACGTTCAATACGGATACGGCCGGAGCCGTCTGTCCGTGCTCCGCGTTCATTTCTCTGTGACCGGAAAAGCCGGAAGCTAAACGAAGAATCAACTAGAGACGGCGATAACCACTCAGCAAAGGAACGAAGCCTCCTACCGCTCTGGCGGTGAATTGCACCGCGACGAAACGGAGTGACGGAGGAGTTCGAAGGGTTCACGACGGCGTCACGGCAACCACGTAGCAACGTCGTCGACTCAACGCACGACCATAAATCAGGCTTAAAAGGGTTGGACTTACTCTGTGAATTAGTCATGGGTGTGTTTTGGGCGTATCATTCAATAAGCCAATCAGAGTGCCACCTCTCATTCCCTTTAAATGAGGCGCGATTGGAGCGCACGGTGGAGAGCTAGTTAGATGGCGGACCTACCAACTGGAAAGAGTGAGCGTTTTACAGCTGAGGAGACGATAAATGTATCTCTATATCAACTGTCCCGTCACATCTGATGTCAGATCAAAGGGGATTGGCACCGTTTGGCACACGTAATGGAAACCCAACCTGATTTAATTAACACAGCCACAGCATCAGATAGGGAGTATATATTCAGCATCTGTCATCTTAGAAAAGTTAAAAGAAAAGAAACAGAGTGAGACTGCCAGAGAGAAAGAGAGAGAGAGCGCGCATGAGAGAAACGCTGTCAACAAATGAATGTAAATTATTACATTTATTTTATTTTAACCCGGGAGGTCAGAGAGCCCAGCTCCCTCTCCAGCATCCTGAGCAGTTCCGTATATTCGGACACAGCGAGCAGACCTCCCGGATTATGATGATCATTATTACTGTGATTAGATCATTCTGATTAATGACTGACCATTAAGACGTGTTTCTGATAAATATTTTAATGTGCACAATAATAACCTTTCACGTTGTAATCATATTTTTATTTGTTATCTTTTGCATATGTGTGGCTGCTCCGTGTGTGTCCGTGCGTGAGTACATGCGCGTTGTGCACCCGCCTAGACACGCATATTACTAAGTTGTTTAACAGCTAAATACTGTGCCGTTGACTTTAGACCAGGTTTTTGTTGGTCACTGGAGCATTTGCTTTTTATGCCATCTAGCAACGTGCCATGACTGCGCCTGACCACTCCTTTAGATCAACACACCCAGAGGAGCGCAAGTTAATTTGCTAGTTAGACAACGAGGGCGCAGGGCGTGAAAATGACAACTGCGCCTGCATCTAAATAGCAATGACACTTGTGACATGGATTATGCACCCTCCGCCGTCCGCTTTAGACCATCTAAATAGGGCCCACTGTCTCTATCCTGACTGAGCTTCACTCCTCTCCTGCTCACTTTAGTGTTGTTATTCCCTGACCCGGTGCTTTTTCTTTTCTGTGAGACTTTTAAGTCGTCATCACTGATCATCTCCTTATCCAACACTGCATCGACCTGTGCTGTCACGTGATCACTGTTTACATTTTCATCCACTCCAGAAACACTGGCTTCAACCCCGTCAGTGCGCTCCTTAACTGTCTTACTCCCTGTTGTTTCAAAACATATGAGGTCTCCATCTCCAGGCTTTCAGACTGCGACTGGAGAAGCTCCAGACCCACAGCGGACAGAGCCCCACCAGCAGAGTCCTCCGACAAGGGACCCATGGCGGCTCCCCGCCAACGGCACCCCCAGACCGGGCCAGCTGCGGCGGCTCCCCACCAACAGCAGCCTCAGACCATGCAGCCCTCGGCGGCTCGCCACCCCGGGCTGTAGCGGTAGCAGCTGTCGGCTGCCCAGTGACACCATCTTTACCTGTGAGACGATCTGACCAAACCGGGACAGTTCTATATATAAACGGTGGGGCATTAGAGATGATCACTTTAGTTGCAGGGTTAACGAGAGGGAAAACATGAGTGAAGGTATCCTGTATGACTGCACCTCTCTCCACTACCTCGCTCACCTTAGCCGTAGCATCCAGAAACAAGACAATGGCTCCACTCATTTTAGAGGCCGACTTCACAGACTCATAGCCCACCTCCTCACCCACAGCCAGGCCAGCCTCCTCCACACTGCACGGCACCGAGGGTACCAGTTTGACAGCATGACGCAAGTTAACTGTTCAAAGTCAGCCACTGCAGCCTCAGACACTGGCATGGTGCCAAGTCAGCACACATGCCATACACACACTCCAACAAACTCTCTCCCACACATACACACACACACACACACACACGCGGACACACTCCACCATCTAAGAGAGAAAAAGAGAGAGAGAAAGAAAACGGGAGTGATTTTGATTTTTAAACCACTTTTAATTTCTCATAAATGTTACAAAATAAGTAATACAAAACAAACAAAACTCAACAATGAAATGAAGAGAACATGAAATAAATGAAACATCCTCAGTTCAAAAAATGACAAAAAAAACAGCTCATCATTCTTCACAGAACACAACACTTGTTTAAAGCACCAGGGACCATGTACAAAGACTGGCAAGCGTGGATTTCCAACTGGAACATGGTGTACGCTTAAATCCAGAAAATGTCATACGAACAAAAACATCCAGATGTATGAATCTGTGTGTACGCATGAATCCAAGTACATTTCCTTTGTACATCCCAATCAACGTGGAATTGAGCGCGAGTTGGGAGTACCTGACCCCTCCCTGCCCACGCCCCCATTTAAATACGCAAATCATGTTTAAATGAACCCTGCACCTGTAATCCCCCTCTCTGCACGATCAGCCCTGGGCGAGGCTGATTAAGAAATGTCACACTTTACGCACAGGTTTATTGACGATTACTTTACACACGAAGACAATCAGGGGCTGTTAGAAAGCTCTGAAGCTGTAGTTTAACCAGCAAAAAACAGCAAGTCACTAACTTTAACCACTGACTAGTACTGATGCTGTGAAGACAGGACAATATTTGGGGGCGCACATGCTCAATGCGCATCAGGGGGATTAATATTAGGACAATTTAACAAATACATTATTTACTGAATAAGAAGCCACCCATCGTACACAGTACCAGCTTGTTGTCTATTCACAACCACGCTGTTACTCAGTGCGTTAAACCAGATCACCTCGCCACAATGTTGATTAATTGCATTTGTGCCTCACATATGATCTGTATATTGATCGAATGAAAATGCTTTCTGCTGACAAAAAACAAATTCATCCTGCGATGGCGCTTTGTGTATGCAGTCCAATTACATTAGGAAAACCGGCTCTCGCTGCAAATTGCGCTTTAATGTTGGCCTGTTCAGCTCCATTGTATGGGAATTTGATGGCAGACATGCGGATAATTCCGTCCTACACAGCTAGCATGGCTCAACTCAGGGTCGACTGGCACAGTCCCGATCGGTTGGCCAGCTCCCTCTGGAATGCCCCTGTTGCTAGGAACCCCGGTGTGGTCAGCACCTGTATGGATATAGGAAGCGCATGGCTCCTCGCCGTGTCGCGCTCCAAGCCCGGCCGCAGCTTTGTGCATAGTTCCAGGAAGATTGCCCTCAGGAACCAATGCGGCAAATACTGCTAAAGCAGCCGTTGTTGTTAGCGGCATTTTCTGCACCACTTTGTGCATTCATATCCACTTATTTATTATAACAGTTTCCCAGAATAACCTCTAAGTGTCGCCCAAGGATCAACAGCTGTAGAAACGTGGTACGCAAGCCATGAATTTGGCGTGAGGCACCACACATTTCCACGGTCATTTCACTCTTGATGCATCTGAACTTTGCTGTGGAAAAGGACGTACGCCACATTTTTGTGCATCCACATCCACTCATCCACATTATTTGTCAAAATAAAGAAGCTGAAATCAATTTTCAGCCGCGCCTTTAACACAAGTCTAAAAATAATCATTGCGTCAACATAAATTGCCATTTTTGCTTGACCCAACAGAAAATTTAAGAGCTGACATTTCATTTTCTTTTTCCTGTTGTACCCAGGGGTGGAAATCCCGGGGGGGACAGGGGGGACATGACTCCCCCTTCAGTAAAGCTGTCCCCCCTGGAATAATTTGAGACACAATTAATCATTTTTGAACAATGCAGTAGTATTTATTGAAAGCACAATGTAAGCGGTGCTCATTATAATCACGCAATAATGTGCTATTTAAATCTTAAAAGATTTAGTCCCCCCCTCCCATTCCTAGTAGTGGTATATCCCACACTCTTTCCAGCGGGCGGGGCTACTTGGCAGCAGTAGCAGCGTGTGGCATCGCAGGGTAAGATGTACACTCACACAGACACAGTTTAACTTACACAAGTTCCAACACATCCCATTTACTGCTACAACCAGCCCCAGGCTCAGGCTGATAATATAAACTGTCTGCAACATTTCTCCTGCATTGTTCAAAAACCTGCTCAATTACGAGTGCTGCTAAGCTAAAAGCTAATGATTAAGCTCAGAGTTTAGTGATAGTCAGAGAGGACAGGAGAGAAAGAAGAGGGAGAGGACAGGACAAGAGCAGTCAGTGGTGGAGCGGCTCGTAGCTAATGGGTACCTGTCTGTAGGCTCTCCACCTGTCAGTGAGACAAACATGAGAGACGTGCAGTTTAACCAACGAGGAGCAGTCATTACGCACATTACGCATGGTTGTGAGGTGCGCAGCGGCAGATCTCACAGCACACTGTTTATAAACCAGTTTACCAGTTTAATTGCAGGAAATGTTTAGTTGTTAAGCCGTTTCTCATAAGTATAGACATTCACTCTGCCTGTTGGAGGGATAGAGAAGAGATTAAAGTGTCAAATTGCAGTAAAAGATGCTGTATAAAAGACAGGCTACAACTTCTTGTTCCCCCCTAGAATTATTCTCTAAAATTTTATTGTTAATTGCCCTCCTGTACAAACACTAACAAATAATACATTGTTTTACCTGCCATGGTGCTCTGTTTGTAACTAGCAACATCATTCAACTTTATGAGGAAACCACCACATTTAAAAACAGGAAAATTTTTTACATCATTAAGAGGATCACTGACATCAGGCTGATTCAGTCCGTCACAATAAGCAGCACTCAGTAACAGTTCAGAGTCAGTTAGCTGCTGTTTCTAGCCTCTCAGCAGGAGGCTGACCACCCTGACCGACCTGATCCCCAAGCTCGAGGCCAGACCTGTGGCATCTTCCAAGTGAGGGCCACACACTTCCACCACATGGCCCAGTGTGTGGATTCTGGCCTCACATAGTTTCTGGAACACGGGTGGTTCTGCTTCACACCGGAGCCGAGTGCCGTGAACTACCGGCTCTGTAAGAAGCCAAGTCACATTTATTCAGTCTCTCCTTACGGAACATTCCCCACACTTTGAATAGTCCTTGATAAAAGCATGGAAGGTTGTCCAACTTACGCCCATTTAAATCCATTAAAAACAACAACTCAGCCAGCCCCAGCACACCACACCTCTCTAGTATGGCACGAGCTACGGGTCTCCAGACCTGGTCGACAGGTCCAGTCAGGAGTCTCTGAATGAAGCAGAGCCTGAAAGCAGCCCCCCTGCTTGCCAAGTGGACAAGCCCATGCCCTCCTTCCTCCTTGGGCAGGAAAAGGATGCTCTGTGGGACCCAGTGTAGACGGTCCCAAAAGAAATCCACCATGACCGCCTGCACCTTGGACAGCAGGTTTGAAGAACGGTCCATACACGCCAGCCGGTGCCACAACATGGAGAACACAAGGTTATTAATGATCAGGTAATCAGCAGACTTGGCGTGCTCACTCAAAAAGTCTCAAAATAGTAATAGGGTGCCGGTCCAAAAAAATCACAGAAAAGTAAAAAACCTGACAGCACTCACTTATAAGTGTAACACTTTTAATTTAATAAACTGCACAGCAGCAGATAAACGGACGCGTTTCAGCTCATAGCTGTCCTCAGCGTGGTGTGTGGGTGTGTCACCCTTTTAACAGAAGCCAGCTGGTTCCGATTGACAACATGACAAAGATTCAAATACAGACCATTAATAAATAATACACTGAATAGTCTAGATATAATAGAAAAATAGTCTAAGTATAATGGAAAGATAGAAAATCTTCAAGCCTTTGACTTTTTCGTAAAGACAGCCCCAGTTTTTAGAAGAGAAGGTCTCATCGCCAAGATGAACCCCCAGATATTTGAGTCCTCCACTCTTCCATAAGAGGCCTCCAGGTAAAACCAGCCTATTAATCAGTCCTTCACCTACTGCTAGGGCTTCGCTTTTTCTCCAGTTCACTTTAGCAGAGAGTTTACTAAAGCTAACCACAGTTTCATTTAGAACATCAATATCATGTTGGTTTTTCACAAGAACAATGACGTCATCAGCATACGCAGACAATTTGAAACAATTACTACATCCGAGAAAAGAAATACCAGACAAAAGTGACCTTAATTTGTGCAAAAAAGGCTCTATGGCCAGAGTACAACATCCCAGACAGAGAGCAGCCCTGTCTGATTCCCCTCTGAACTCTGAACGGAGCGCTTAAACCCCTGTTAATCTTGAGCACACTCTCACTGTCACTGAAACCTTAGTCTCGCGACCAGACAATCAGAGATCTCCGCCTTCTAATAGTCTGGGGACACTCCTTTCTAAAGTCTGTTTAATACACCGGCGAAAACGGCCGGCAACAAAACAACACCTCTTGCATTTTTGAAAAGGACACGCCCTCCCAGAAATGTGCACTCCCCCTTTTCTCGTCCGCAAGAAAACAAACACACAGAGAGCTTGAAAATGGATGCCGAGAGATTTAACTCTGTTTTATCAAACGTGTGCTCATCCGTGAAAATAAATATTTTTTCCAGCGGATCTCTGAGTTACAACATGATTGAGCTAACTGGAGTAGTTTCATGTCATATCCGACAATGGGAGGCTTTTAACAAATGACGTCCTGATGTTAATTTTGCTGCTGCTGTTAGCTGTCTCTCTTAGCTGCAGCCACTGATGCTTTCTAGACATCATGATTTCCCAAAACTGAATAAATACCATACACAGCAACACAAAACTGCTTTGCTAGCTCAACCATGTTGTAACTAAGATATCCGTTGGAAAAAATATTTTTTTCACAGAGCATTTAATGAGTTATTACCTATTACAGACACCGCTAACGGCTAACAGGGCTAACAGCTAACGGTTAGCCCAGCTAATCTACGATAACCATGTTATTAATTAACGTAACAGAACGTGCACACAGAAATAGTCATCTTTGTTCAATCATCGTGCTTATAGACTTCACAACCATCAGATTAGTCTAAAGGGTGATATAGTGAGGTGAAAAATGTGATATATAGATATAGATATAGTTAAGCTCTGCTGGTTTTCTACCCGGAAGTAGTTGTGAACAACAAGGCGATTCCCTCTATAGTCTGGCCGGACAGATGAGTCATGGCCTTGTAAAAGATTATGTTTGTTTCCTTTAGTTGGCGAGAATGTGTTGCCGCAAACGCAACAAACATCCACTAACTTTGATGGCGTTTTTTGCAAGCGCAGCTGAGCCATTTTGTACCGCTACACGTGTTTCTAGTCTGACTATGTTTACGAGCACAAGAGTTCAGCAAGCCACCGAAGGACCGCCCTGAGGATTTACTATTGGTTCTGCAACGTAGAGAGTTTTTTTAAACTCTGAAATTGTATCTGCCCATCTAAACACAAAATCAGGGAGAAAGACATCAGTCTTTAGTTAAGCAAAGCGTCTAAAGACTGACTTGTGAGTCTACTGAAACCTGAAAGCCTGCAGCGTCTGCCATAGGTACTGGTGTTCAACTCGGTCAAAAGCCTTTTCTCGATCTAGAGAAATTAGACCAAACTCATAGCCCAATGAACCAGAGAGGTCCAAAATGTCCCGAATTAGAGTGATGTTATCAGATATCGAGACACAGTATGTTTGGTCCACATGAATGACCTGCTCCATCACTTTTCTCAGTCTTGTTGCCAACACTTTGTTCAGCAGTTTATTGTCAGTGCAGAGTAAAGACACAGGATGCCCGTTCTTAATGTCCTGCAGGTCTCCTTTCTTCGGGAGGAGGGTGAGGACAGCTCTCCTGCCGCTAAGAGGCAACCTCCCCTTGCTCAGACTGTCTCTAAGAACAACTAACAAATCTTCGCCTATGACGGGCCAGAAAGTCTAGTAAAAGTCTGCAGGAAGACCGTCGATCCCAGGAGCCTTCCCACTCTGCATGCTCAGCAGGGCCTCCTGCAGCTCCTGAGCAGAGAGCAGTGCCTCCAGCTCCGCGTTATCCTCCTCAGAGACCTTAGGAAGGAACTCATAGGAGGACAGCGCCACCTCCGTTTCGATTGGAACTCCGTCCTGTAGAGCTGCTGATAAAAACCAACAGTACACCGCTGAATATCAGCCGACTCCTGCAGCAGCTGCCCAGTGTCAGACCGCAGAGAGTGTATCAGCCTCCTCCTGGCCATTTTTACGTTCAAGACCGAAGAAAAAGTGAGAGGGAGCGTCCATTTTAACAACATTCTGAAAACGCCATCTAACCAAAGCACCCTGAGCAGAAATACCCAGCAGGTCAGACAGAGCTGATTTTTTGCTTTTGAAAACTTCAGTGTGTTCTCATTCTCCTGTGGAGTCTGCAAAAACCTGCAGCTCCACTACTTCTCTCTTCAGAGCTCTCATAGATCTGGCCATGTCCTTTGTGACACTGAGAGTGTACTGTAGGCAAAGCAGCTTAATTTTGACTTTACCTACATCCCACCACTGCTGTAAGGAGACAAACTCAGATTTAGTTTGTCTGTAGTTCAGCCATAAAGACTTGAATACATTTCTGAAAAAAACAAACAAACTGTCAGACAACAGAGAGACGCTGAAGTGCCAATACACACTTTTACATTTTACATCCTTTATAAAAATCGAGCACTGTACAAGGGAATGATCAGAACTACCAACCGGACTTATAGCACAACTTAATACATTAATGTGATGTTCAAAACAACGGTCAAGTCTGGCCTGGGATAATGACTTATCTCTGGAGTGAACCCAGGTGTACTGCCGCTTACTTTTATGGAAATGTCTCCAAACATCACACAGTTCAAAAGTTTTCACAAGCTGAACAAGACACCTTCTAGAGGCAGCGTAAGGTTCCTGATGGTTCTTGTCCAACACAGGGTTTTCTGTGCAGTTAAAGCCACAGTGTGTAGGAATCTTCCCATCTAACGTTGAAATCACATATTGCATTCAAACAGATGGCGCACTCTAGCGCCTCACTGTGTATTGCAACAACGGTAGCCGCTGTGGACCAAAAAGCTATGATAACACTGATGAAACCATGTCATCCGATACTACATGGAGTATTCATTCAGGCTGCTACACAGACACACGCGACGCGAGTTGACAAACCCCCTCCTCACCATGCTGACTGTGTTTACAACGTAGGACTGTTGGGGCGGATGTAAATTGAAACAGCTGTTAGTGGCCAGCGGCACTACTGCCGCATAACAAAGTCCCACTCTTTGAGCATAATGCAGGATCATGTATTATGCAGCATCACGGGAGACGGAATCCTCGTCGCCAAGAAAGTGCAAAAAGGGATAAAAAAGGCAGCGTGACCGGCGAATTAAAAAAAACAAGGGTCAGCATTGGGGTTGCCTTTCCCAGGTGGAGAGAGCTGCTGAAGGAGAAAGGTAATACAATCACAGGCCAGCGCTAACAGCGGCTAACGGCTAATCGCGGCTAACCGCTAACACCGGCTAACGGCGGCGCAGTGATGGGAAGAGAGGGATGAGGCTGTTAGCGACTGGCCGCTAACAGCAGCTAACAGCGGCTAACAGCTTACAGCGGCGCAGTGATGCCAGGAGAGGGATGAGGCTGTTAGCGACTGGCCGCTAACAGCGGCTAACAGCCAACAGCGGCGCTGGCCTGTGATTGCATTAGCATCCTCCCTCAGCAGCTCTCTCTACCTGGGAAAGGCTACCCCGATGTGGGCCTTCGTTTTTTTAATTTGCCGGTCACGCTGCCTTTTCTATTCCCTTTTGCGCTTTCTTGGCGACAAGGATTCCGTCTCCCATGATGCTGCATATGCATGATCCTGCATTATGCTCAAAGAGTGGGAGTGGGAGTGGGAGTTTAAAATTTGCCAGGGTAGTAGCGAAGCGCCTCTTGCTCCTCTCCTTCGGCTCCTCAGTCACGCAGTGCTGGCCTGGCTCTCAACGAAAACGCCGAAGGCGGTGCTGTTTGTCCCTTGCTGGTGGATGTATTCTCAAGATGGCGAAACGTAATGGAACCCCCCAGACGACTTTCCCAGGTGGAGAGAGCTGCTGAAGGAGAAAGGTAATACAATCACAGGCCAGCGCTAACAATGTACAAACAAATCCGAAATTCTCCTTTTACGAGAATAAGTCAGATTATTGGTGGAGGTAATAGTACACCAGTGATGACATATTTATGATTGCAGATATCAATTTTTGCCAATAAACAACTGAAAATGTTACACAATGTACCTTTAAAGTCCCCGCTCACAAACAGATACTCCTCACTGTTACAGTCACTAAGGACATTTTTTAACACACCCAAAAACAGCAGTCTTTCTGAAGCCACAGCTGGAGCATATACATTTATAAAAAACATTTTTACTTTTTCAAATTCAGCACACACTTTCAACAGCCGACCTGGAACAATTTCATTGACTGTGCAAGAAAAACGTAAGAAATCTCTCGAAAAGAGAATACCAACCCCCCCACTGTTACTGCTCTCGTGACTGAAAAAAGCCCCCCCACTCCATTCCCTCCTCCAGTCAGGTTCATTGTCAGCAGTGCTGTGAGTTTCCTGAAGGAAAGTTACTTTCAGTTCCTTGTTCTTGATCAGATTAAACAGAGAAGATCTCTTAACATCCTCTCGAGCACCATTAATGTTTAAAGAACCCAGCTTTATGTCACACATACTTAATATAAAGCTGCATCCTAACCAAGACAAAGCAAACAAATGAAAGAAAAACACAGCACACTTATTCATCACTGGCTATTTAGGCTCGAACCTTCAGCAACAGTTTCTTTAACCTGAAAATCTCTGGGTCAGTGAAAGATGGCTGCACCATATGGGGTGCCGTTTGTAAAGTGTCTCATGCTGAAAATAACATCAACTTTTTGCCACATTTAGCTTCAAACAATGTTTAAAAAAGTGTTGTGAATTTTTTAACGTCACCTTTTACCACATTTACAGCAATATTTGTTAACTTAGAAATATATTAAATAGTTAAATCTAAATATTAAATGTGGCACCTAAATGTTAAATGTTAAATCTAAATATTAAATCTAAATGTAAATGTTAAATCTAAATGCTAAATATAAATCTAAATATAAATTTTAAATCTAAATGCTAAATCTAAATCTAAATGTTAAATTTTAAATCTAAATGTTCTGGGTGAAACTAAATATTTAGCTAATATGCAAATTCACACTGCCGGTCACCGGAAGTACCAAAATAAAAGCTCGAGATGGTCAGACTGTGTTTATAGAATCAAATAACGAATTAAAACCAACTTATCGGGGGGGAAATGAACACTTGAACATACATTAGCGTGATAACAGAGAAATGAACGCGGAGCACGGACAGACGGCTCCGGCCGTATCCGTCTTGAACGTTGTGCATAATGGCATATATATAATGAGCCTTAACAACATCTACATGGCAATAGAAGATGTTTAAAGATGGCGGTGGAAATATGGAACCGGAAATGCGTTGCTACTAAGCAAACCAATCACAGCCGTGCCGGTCTGCGCTGGGTCTGCGTCGCCTCGACGCGTTGTTACATTTTTGGGGAGGTGCACGTCAGGCTACGCCGGGGGCTACGGCGAGCCCTCTGCGTAGCCCCGTAGCCTACAACGTAGCGACGTCGTCGATTCAACGCACGACCATAAATCAGGCTTTAGCCCGAGAGGAGGGACCCAGGGGCCTGTTGTTCGAAACCTAGACAAGGGATTAAGCCGGGATATGTTGGTTATCCTGGTTTAACTTAGCGTTGATTCGGTTGTTCGAAAGCAGAGGCACATATGTTGCCATGGATATTTATTCTGTGCACTTAGCCTGGTCCCGACCAGGCTAACAACCAGGCTTAGTTTAGCCTGATGCCTTATTTGTCCATTCAGCTGTCACTGCGATCGGAAATCAATGTGTTTTACCGTCATTTCATGTTCTTATGTACGTCTTTGCCTCATTTTTGAACAAAATACATTAAGCCTACAATAAAAATTAAAAAAAAAAACATTTCAAACATTATTTTTGTCATAGCCCAAACATACTTTGACATGCACATATTTTTACCAATAAAAGGATTAATTGTCAGAATAAACATACAAGTAGGTGTATTTGGCATTAACACAATTAGTGGTTATTAGGTTTCATAACTGTATGACCTTCCTAAATTATATTCCCAGTTATATGGACCAATAACTCCTGTGTCCTTTACATCAATGAATGAAAACATGATATTCCACAATATTCTTTGACCTCATTTTATTTCAATGACAAATACTAAAATCAGTCACTGTCTGCTTTGAGCTGTGGAGAGAAAGAGAGAAATAATATTGATCCATACATTGCATCACAGTCATGCTTACAATGTGCATTAAAATCACTTCTTTCTCTAGTTTCTTAATTTCTAATCCCAATTTCCTTAAGGTTTTTCTTTTAATTTGTCAATTTGTCTTACACTGCAAGACAATCCAAAGTCAGACAGTCCACACAACACCACTGGTTGATTAATGAATGAATAAAATGATTGATTCCTTGTACAGTATACTGGAATAATGTACCTTGTATGAAGAGAGTGGTTTCTGCAAAAACGATGTCGGACTCCGTAGTTTTCTCTGGACCCCTCCCAAATCTGACCTCTGATGACATGTTTAGCCACATGTCATCATTTAATCGCTGGCTGTCCAGGTGGTGTCCAGCAAACGATGTGGGTTTCGTTAATAATTGGCAAACTTTCTGGGGAAAACCTGGTCTCATTAGGAGAGACGGCATTCATCCCACTTTGGATGGAGCTGCTCTCATTTCTAGGAACCTGGAAAATTTTATTAGCAAATTAAATCCCTGACAACCCAGAGTTGAGACCAGGACAGAGGGTCGCAGTCCTATACGCCTCTCTGAGCTTCTAGTTCACTTACCCAGCCATAGTTTCCATAGTATTATGGAAATTATTATTATTACGGTGTCTGTCCCCCGACCACCTAAATTATTTAAATCTAAAATTAAACAAAGAGGAGTTGTGCAAAACAACCTCATAAAAATTAAAACCTCTTCTGTGACAGAAAGACAAAACAGGAGAATTAAATGTGGACTGTTAAATATCAGGTCTCTTTCGTCTAAAGCAGTGTTAGTAAACGAATTAATATCAGATAATTATATTGATTTACTTAGTCTCACTGAAACCTGGCTTAAGTCAAAGCTTGCATTCATGAAATCATCACTATTAAAAGGTTACAAAAAGTACACATGAAATAAATGAAAAGATTTGTAACAGTAATTATATAACATATGAATTAGGACCCAGTGTCATAATTTGCAAAATCTTAATTTCTTGTGAAACAACTTCTTTACTGTGGAGTAAATATCACGTTGGTCAAGGCGTTGTAACTTTCCTCAAGTGTCCTACAAGACAGAAAGATGACAGGTTAAAAACACAGGAAGAAAACATTGACTACAGTCTGTCTTGGTTAAAAGCCCACTCACCACCAAAATGATCTTATTGCTGAGTAAGTGGCTGTCATTCATAAAATAGTTTTGTGTTTAAGTTCTGTAGATATTCAACTTTATATTTGAATTTGATTTTAAATTTAACTGTACTATCAAAACAACTGGAGTATGAATGTACACTATGCAATTCATCCACATTAACATAATTGTTGCTATCAAAAGGAAACTGAACTGTTCTCAAAGCTCACTGCCACTGTGGAATCATGCTATGTTCGGCTGTCTCATTATGAAAATATTTTTTCTATTGTTTCTTCACAGACTGTGTGTGGGGAAAAAGGTAGTAATTCTCACTTTGATAAAGGGTCTTTGCATAAAAGGCACTAAAATGTTAAAGTTGGTAAATACATGTCATGTTCCTTGATTGATAAAATCTTCATTTGGCCTTCTGCATCAGGGGAACACTAAACTGCACTTGTGTGTCAGTGTGTCATTTCACCTTATCAGTAATAGTACAGGGCAAGCTGTGCCCTCATCGAGTACTTAGTAATGTATGACAATTAGTAATATATGTAATGCATTTCATTGTATTATGGACAATAATTCATCATTTTAAACTAATAAGTTTCTTGACTCTTTGTGAAGTACTGTATGAAAAAAGGTGTCTTCATCCTGGAGTCAGTGCTGAAGTGATGACTCTCTGAGTGTTCACTGCACAGACGGGAAGTCTTGTTTGGAGTCCAGTTCTGTCTCCTGGTGTTGAGTGTCCACTGGTCCAGTCTGTCTGGGTCACCTAGAGGAAAACTTTATACAGAAATATATGTGTTAGCTACCTACTTTGCAGACAAAATTTACATGCAAACAATACAATTTAAGTTGCTTAAATGTTAAACAGATCATAATCAATTTATTTTTGCAAAACAAAAAGGCGGTGACCATCACAGTCCCCATATTCTGTCTGTGCATTATTTATTGTTGTGTAGCTACAGGTCTATATCATACACTAATCTTCTTAATATTTTACGTGTGACAGTCAAATGTCACATTAGCTTTTTTTTAATTACGTTACACACCTTAATGTAATTTCACACAGTTCGCCACTTTTTAATTTACATACACAAGTATAGCCTTAATGTTACACTGCTCATATGACAACGTTAACATTAACGCTAACTAACGTGGTGGACCTTTATTTTCAAACCTCATACAGCCTTTTGTTCAAAATATCCTCTCCTTAAATGCCTAACGTTAAATCCTAACACTTCTCTGTCAGGCTCTGACTTCGATTCATCCCAGACTGGCGTCTTGCTCGAAGGCTAAATGTTAGCTGGCTGGTTAGCTAGTTAACGAGCTAAACTTGTGTTGTATCGTATTGTCTGCTGCTCTGTAACTTGATGTGGATGTTGCTGCTGTGATACAGGTCGCACTTGAAAATGAGACCTCTGGTATCAACGTTATTTTACATGTATTAAATAAAGGCTAATAATATAATAATAAGCTGACAGCTAGGTGGTGACTGCAGACACCGATACACGCTGCTGTCAAGCTAGGTGGTGACCGTAGTGACCGCAGACACCGATACCCGCTAATTAGTGCTAACATATAAACACAATTAAAATAATACTAGAATTTCCAAATTTCACTTACCGAAAAACCTGGAGCACGGACTTCTTGGACGGTCTGTTGGTATAATTAATCGAACAGCAAGCCACATTACTCCAATATTTGCCTGAAAAAATATCCAGAAGGCACAGACACGGCTGAGAGGACAGGTTCAATGCCTTGAACATGGGCACGAACTGGCTGAGATGACACCAAGCAGACGGCGAGTCTGAGCTCAGCTCCGCACAGCAGAGCCAGCGGCTAGTTAGCATGCTAGTTAGCCACTCGTCACTCTTCTCCACCGGAGGTTGGGGCTTGGCGTCAGCTTTCTCAGTCTCAGTGAGGCAGAATGCAGCAGTGAAGTGAAGCTCCGTTAAACTCGTCGTAGTGTCTCGTGTCGTGAGATATTTAAAGCAGCTGTGTGGAACTTTTTACCATTAATAAAACTGTCCCTAGTTGGTATCACCCCCCCTTGAAGATCCGCATATTTATTTGAACCCAGCAGCGACAAAAAACCTTTCTCTATATGGCTATTTAGCATAGCCTAGCTCGGGTCAAACCAGAATACGGCACCCGAGGCGGAAGTGATTCTGCTCGCCCGCAGCCGCCTACAGCGATTAAACCACAGAAGAAGAAGGAGCCGTGTTTACAGTGTTCTTCGAGTAAGCAGTACGCAACGGGCATTGCTGAACACATAACACCTAACAGTTTTACCAGAGATGTATCTATGAGGACTTGGTTGTACTTTTGATGTCATGGCGGATAACGAAGTAGCATCATCTAAAATTATCTGTGACTGTGACCATGAACACAAATATACAGCAGGCAGTTGTCCTCAGTTTAAGAAATTCAGAGCTACACCAGAACATTTATGAACAGGTCTTACTTTACTACTAACTTGTGTGTAACGTTAGCATGTTAGCATGTTTCCACTAATTACTTGGACTGACCTAAAGTTAGCGTTAGCTTTGCAAGCGAAGGCTGCAGGTAACAGCTTTGCTGTGTTAGGATTATGTTATGTCTTCACTGTGTATCTTCACATAAAATAATATGACGATTTCTCTATCATTTTCATACTGAGACAACATGATCGATATCTTTTTTGTGTCTGTACGTCCAGTGGCTGGGTCTCAGCGGTTAGCATTGAGCTTATAGAGGGTCATTAGGCTACGTCCTGCGCTGTGACCCGCGGAGGGATACATCGGTGAGCAGGCACAGACGTAGCTTGTAAACAAAACTCAGCTGTTTATTTATCCTTGCGATATCTTATTTTAGCAGCTGCAATGGGCGATTTTGAAGAGTTTCTTGTAGCGGACACAGATCCAGAGCCATACCTGTTTGAGCTGGAGTACACAGATGAGGAACTCCATGTGTTGAATGCTGAGCAGAGATGAGAGAGGCTGAATCCTCCACTACTATTTTCCTGCACATCATGTGCTGCCATCGTTGGTGAGATATATCATCAGGAGGAAAAGCGCCGCAGAGAGTGCATCACAAGGAGTGAAAACTTTGCAGCAATCACTAATCCTGGCGTGATTGAAACTTTTTTTCATGTTCCTAAGATGAAGTGGAAAAAACGCTCCAGGCCTGCAGGAGCTGATGGACAGCTTTCAGTCGGGTGAGTAATATTGTCCATGTCGTCTCTTTGTTTGTTTTTACTGAGTGACCGAGCTACCTGTCCCAGAGCCAGCTGCAGCTGTTGCTCACCGGTGTATCCCTCCGCTCAAGATGTACTGACAGTGCCATGCTAACCACTGTCTCAATATGAAAATGATAGAGAAAGGGCATAACTCCCACATCGTCAGAGTATTCTTTTCACATAATAATGCGGACTCAGCAGATGACTTGTTAACTGTTTATTCCTCCTTACACCGAACGTACACGGCTGCTTCTCATTGTTTCCAGTAGCACAACAGCGGTTACTACATTACCCAGAATAACTTGAGGCTCACGCCAGGGCCACACCGCCCACAGAATTGCTGCGAAGCGCAGCGCACCGAAATTCTCGCGCATGCCGGAGCATTTCCATTCACACCAGACGCACATTTCTCCACGCCGGTCGACAAGCGCTTCCGCTCCCAGCTGTTATCTCCGTCACATTTGGGGCTGTTTTTCCATCATGGGTAAGTAAATAACCTCATGAAATTATAACGCCATGTTTTCCTAACAACTGAACATGTATGTGCACTTCTTAGTAATGAGTATTATCCGCGAATGAATATCCACAGTAGGCTGGTAGGCTACATCGAAAAATGTACATTTTTTAAGTCCCCAGATGCAACTGCAGAATCCTGGGGTGCTTTTTTTTAATAACCTAGCCAAAAACATTACGGTCTCCTTCATCGTTCCAGTTTTTTAAAATCCTGAGTCAAGCGCCAAAAATAACTGAAGCCATGCCAATGAGTTGGTCATCTAGGCTCTGCGCCTGAGTGTGTATGAGAAATCTGTGGTGTGTGGTTGTTTTGCACAGAGCTGAAGTTGTTGGGCGTTTGGTCGGGGAGGGGAAGGAGGAACAGTCTGTTTATAAGCATTTGCGGTGGACGATCACATGTCACAGAATTTAGTTTAAAAAAGACACAGATCAACAATGTACAAGCTTTTTCATTTCAAATATGTTTCTCTCAGGCCTTGGCTATCAGGAGAAAAAGATCCCAACATTCTAACACAAACACAACAAAAAATATTTACATTTTTACATTTTTCTCCACTCGTTCTTTCCCTCACTTCCTCAGTCACTTGTGCCACTCCTTGAAACAGTTTCTGTCTGGAACAAGGCAGAGGGCTACATCACACATCAAAAGTTGTTAGTAAATGTTTATTTATCTTTGTTTTGGACATGGGAGATTATTATTCCTTTGTTTTCGATACTGGAAGATAACTATTTCACCTCACGCTGATCTTTGGCTGCTGGGATTGGATGTCACCGTCATAAAAACAAAAGAAGAAGAAATCGGAGCATCTCATTGGTCGAAAGACCGACCGGAAGTCATCATCGTTTACATCAAGCTTCAGTATGGAGGTCCGCTAACATAATTTACACGTTTTTATCACAAAATGTAATGAATAAAGGGCCGTCCACACCAAGAACTATAACTGTAACGTTAACTATAACGATAACAAAGGCAGCATCCACACCAATGAACGATATCGTTGTGTTGCTAGGTTACGCCAAACACACACTGCTCGGTGCGTTCGGCAGAAGAGCAGAGTGATGGATAAAATGGATATTGATGACCTGTTATTGCTGTATGTTGCGAGAAAGAAAAAGAAAACCAATTTGCCGCTTGCTCCACCTGTCTGTCTGTCTGTGTCTGTCAGCTCCATCTGTCATGAGACAAACATGAAAGAAGACGTGCAGTTTATTGTGTTTCACCGGCGACGAGCTGTCATTACGCACGACAATTACGCACGGCTGCGCACTCTTTATAATGATGTGATCCAAACGATATCGTCCACCACTATCGTTGTCGTTATAGTTGCAGTGTGGCAGTGCCAAACACTTGAGTTTAGAACGATTTTTAAAACTGTATATTTATAGTTATATTTATAGTTATAGTTCTTGGTGTGGACGGCCCTTAATGAACTTATCACGGAGTTATCACGGTGGAATTCACGTGCGAAGTTCCTGGAAAAAACGCCGCACTTAACGGCTGGATTGAAAACCTTCTTGAAAGGCTAGAATTGCCCCGAGCTCACCATAGATCGCCCAAAGAGTATGCTTGTGATAGCAAATTTCCCCATTAAGTTTTGTTGTATGGCTGTCGCGTAGGAGCGCCCGCGCACCCGTGGAGTTAGAAGGGTTAAAGTGGTTATTGCGCACTTTCCTCTGTAGCTCACTCTTTATATCTTCATCTCCTCCACCGCTCGCCATGTTGTTGTGTATTCGTCTGTCTCCAGGAGGAGGGTCTAGCTGCAGGCTTGGAGAAAAACGTGAAGGAAGTTGAAGGAAGTTGAACTTCCAAATATGGTTCGTGGGCATGTTGGCTCACATAAGAGACCGCGCCCAAGACGTGATCGCGTCAAGGCAGCAAAGATGGCTGATGCAACGCAGGTGAGTACGCTAAACTTAGCTTTTCCAAACTTCGACAACATATGTTTAATAAACAACTTGTGGCTGTGACTATTTACGTTATTGGATGTGTCGCGTGTTCGCCTGTTTAGGTGCAATGAACAAAAAATTTGTTTGTTTAGTATTTGTACATTGTAATCAAGTTAAGATTGTGAATTGCTACCAGTCTTTGCTTACCCAGCGAAGTAGCAACTACAATTAAGGAATATTAATCAACGTTTGTATAAAGAGAAACTATAAACGAACTTAATTGGTGGTTTAACGATGTAATGAGACTGCAAGATAAGACTTAAGGCTCAATTTAAAAGCAATGTGAATTAACGGAATGACGTGGTTCTTTTATTTCGGCTGTGTCTATATCTGACATGAAATAATGCGTTTAAAAGTTTAATTTCTGCAAGAATCACGTTTTGTGCATGTTTATGGTGTTTGGAGGTGCTATGGCTTAAGACACACGTCATACTTGTTCTGACTACTGTCATTATTGCGTATTAATTTAAATTGCGATGGGGGTAGGCTGTTAAGGAGTGGTCACATCTTCATGTTTGAAATTTATGCGATTCATTTATTGTATTAGACATGTATATATCACTGGCATTCATTACATTTAGGGTTTTTAAAGTAAACCCCAAAAATAAGTAACCCAGATGGATACAAAATGACAAGAGCCTTTGTTTTAAATTTGGTTTGTGTTGAGTCTTGGAAAGGATGTCAGTGTTGTTAACCACTCAGTTTTAGATATGTGCATTTGAACCGTTCTGGAAATCTGGTTTTAAATATTTAATTAGCACATTTGTTTAAATTGTTATCTTTTAGGTCTTTTTAAAATCCATCCATACCATCTTGATTGTGTAGGTTGACAATTTAGTTCACTGCTGCTTGTTTGAGGAGTTAAATATTTTCAAATACCATACTGACACAATTCTCCTCCAACAGACCAAGACGACAATGTTTCGCGATGGACAAACTCCACAACTGACCAAAGTGGATGTGGACACCTTCCAGTGTCCATTTTGCCCAAAGAGGGGTGGGTATGCTGGGCTCATGGCTCACTTGCAGGGCCATCAGAGGTCCCTTGTGAAATATGGAGGCAAGTACATCCACAGGATTATAATATTTTCAAATAAATATTTAAATTTTTAGTGGTCTCAGTCTTTCTAAGTAGTAATACCTCACCTGTTATGAAATTACATGTTATTTCTCTACCGCCCCACATAGTCAGATTAGACTATGAACTAGTCAGATTAGACTATGTGGGCCCATTTGATGTTTGTGGACTTCAGTTTTTTTTATGTATCAAAATAATCTTGATAAATTGCACTACAGGCCAGATGAAAAATGTTTTGGATTTTTGGGGTGAACTGTTCCTAAATTCTTATGTTGTCTTTTCTGTTGTAAAGACAATAAAAAGACATTTGGTCAAGAGTTTCTATTGTTTGTTGTTCAACTTACAGAGTATATTTTTCATACACACACCTGCAGGGTCCTGATAGGTGTTTCTTCATTTTAGTGAAGACGGTTATGTTTAACTTCAGGATCAGGTTTACAGGATTTATGAAATGTTGATACACACAGATTCTAGTATCTTACCAACTTTATTCAAGGATATCCATAAACTTGAAGAGGGCTCCAATAGAACACTTCTTTACAGAAATTCAAACTGGGAATGAGGTTAGGAAACTAAAGTATCCTGAATTCCCCCCTAAATGACTCCAAACAATGGTTTGCAAATAAGGAGAAATGGGAGATTGAAATGAACCGACATTTCACTACACATCTGGAAGGAAATTTGTGGTGAGGCACATTTGATGACTAATTCTAATATTTGGCAAGAGTTCACATGGGAGAATAAGATACTTCTGTACCCCACAAGTAACAGCAAAGTGGGCTAATTTTTGATTACAGCAGGGAGAACGCTTCACAATGTGGAGAGGGGGTAAGGTCACTGGCAGGGAGCTGTAGGTTTGAAATGTTTTTTGTACACTAGTTATTTCTGCTGAGAGTGAATTTGAAAGTTTAATTCCCAAATAAATCTGAATCATCTTGAGCCATGATGCCTGTGTGAAATTTAAAACACTCAGAGTGCATGAAGTAAAGTAAAGGTTTGTATTGGACCCTGAATGTTGTTGGCTCAACAGAAATAACAATATAATAAGTGTTAATGATTTTGCTCATTAGTGGGTTCAGTGTGGTAAAAACTACACAAATATAATCATTGTGGAGGGATGATGAGCCCATCAATAACAAACCAAACTACATGTGAGATTTGGACAAGAGACTAAGAATGTTTTCAGGTTAAATGGCTGCATTGAATTCACGTATTGAAACTTGAATCATCCCATGATGTGATGTTTACAAGCATTTATTATGTATTCAGTTCTTCTCATTTTGAAACATATAAAGTACACTTTGATGTTCTTAAATATCAGTAATATACAATTTAATGCATAATTATATACATAATTCTAACAATAAGGCCAACCCAATCCATAGTTTATTGTTATTATTTCTGCTAAGTAATAAAATGACAATATTATAATATCTTATTATTGTTATTATTTTATTATATATTATTATATTTTTTAATTACCTTTTTTTTCCTAGGTCACCTTGTGTTTGCATTAATTCATTATTTGTGCTGAAAGTCATTTATTGTCGTGGCCCAGAGTTTTTACTTATTTCTTGTCATAATAGTTGGTTAAAACTGTTACTTTCAGCAACATTTTTTATTTATTTCTGAATTGTCTCTCAAGGCCACCACAGCGTCTATCAAAGTGGGCGTGTTTTGAAGGGGCGTGTTTTGGACACTGCAGCCGCTTCACTTCCGTTGTCAGTGCCACAGTGGGTGTGGTTTGGATGGGCGTGGTTTGGAGGGGCCTGCGGGTCTGCAGCTAGATATACTTGTGGTCTCCAGTCCACTCTCCGCTGCTTTAAGTTCCGGTAGTAGCCGGAAGTCGAAGCGTTGGGATATTGGAATGTGTAGTTCTTTTGACGTGCCAACGCAAGTCAAGATAGTGTTGGCCCACGAAAATAAAACTACAAAAATGGACGCTTCGGTCCTCTAGGTTGTTTAACACGGGTGAAAATCATTATCTATTTATGTGTTCCCGATCCCGCCCGCTCCCGTTGATTATTATTCCCGTACCGTCCCAATCACGGAGTAAATAAAATTTTGACTCCCATCCCTTGGGAGTCCCGTGGGAATCCCGTGACCCGCAGGATTTCCCGAAATAATTCATGGTCTAGTCTGTATATACAGTTGAAATACCAGTTTGTAAATCTACTCTTGATTTTACTAAATCTGGTGTTTTCTCTTCCTGTTTCCCAGTGTGAGTTGTAGACAGGAGGAGAGCCCTTGCTCTTTACCTGTTGCTTATGCGATATATATATATATATATATATATATATATATATATATATATATACACACATCGCATTTGTCAAACGTGGTATTTTATTTTGAAATTCGTTTTATTTTGAAAATTGACCGGATTCTGTTGTTGTTACTTTGTTTGACTTCCTGCCTGGCTTGACACATTCACTCGCTGCTCGCGCAGAAAATAGACCAGACGCCGAACTGATCGCTGCAAATCGTGAGCCTGCCGCGGAGCTTCCCGGCGCGGCGCGGCCAGTGTGGATGACACAGTCGGTTAACATGGGCGCCGAAAGGAAACTGCCTTCACTTCTCGGCGCTTCGAGGCTATTCGCGGCGCTTCCGCGGGCGGTGTGGCCCTGGCGTCACAATACTACGGTAGCCTTAGTAGGTCAAAATACACAACAGATTAGATTAGATCAGAACAAAAACAACAGGAGAATTTACTGAGGAATTTTGCTGTTTCCACTAATTACTTGGACTGACCTGACGTTAGTTAATCCTCTCGCTCTCCAAAACAAATGCATGCGGTAACTGCCGGCTGCAGTCGGAATTTTAGGACACCAAGCTGTGGGTGTCATACCGCTTCGACCAAAGGGGCGCTATAATCAACGAAAACGAAAAGTTCCGCACAGCTGCTTTAATATATAGTCAACAACAAAAAACTAAAGTATAGCAGTGTCAGCATAGAGTGTGAGCCTGTCAGTGTATGGCAAGCCATTGTAACATTTAATCGTTTGACTATCCAGAATTACCATTATAGATATCAACAACATCATTTTGACTAGTAGTAATGTCACTGTGACTAGTATGAATCTTAATTGAAGATATCTATAATGTCATTCTGACTAGTCAAAACTTCATTCATCTTCTAACCACTTCATCCTCTTGAGGGTTATGGCAAGCCGTTTTAACATTTAATCACTAAGTTTGACTATCCGGAATTACCATTATAGATATCTATAACGTCATTTTGACTAGTAGTAATGTCATTGTGACTAGTATGAATTTTAATTTAAGATATGTCTAACGTTATTCTGACTAGTCAAAACTGTTTTACAGATATCTAAAACGTCATTCTGACTAGTCAAAACTGAATTACAGATGTCTATGATGCCATTTTGACTAGTCAAAACTGAATTACAGATATCTCTAACGTCATTCTGACTAGTCAAAACTGAATTACAGATATCTCTAACGTCATTATGACTAGTCAAAACTACAGTTAGAGATATCTGTAATTCAGTTTTGACTAGGCAAAATCTAATCACAGATATCAGCAATGATGTCACTGAAAACGATAGTGAACTCGTCACACATCGTAAATGACAATTGTAGATATCTGTAATTCAGTTTTGACTGGTCAAAATAATAGTTGCAGATATCTCCAACGTCAACACGTGACGTTGCTCATGCGAGGCTTGCCATAGGCTTCCCGTTTTTTAACCAGATTTTAAGACTTAGGGGCAATGGCGGTTGCAGTTGTGGACAAGATAGTTAGAAAATGCCATGAAATTGAAAGAGCTTATCATCAAGGGATTTGTGGCGAACAAGAGCTTCGTTCACTCAACAGTTGTAATATAAATTTACAGCGTATTACAAATGTTTTGTCTCCACACACGCTTGAGGAGCTACGACGAAGTCTGGATGGTGTCAGAACACGGGTCTCGCGTGCTGGAGTAGCAGCAGAAAATGTCGGGTTTTTGGCCCATCGCATTAATTCAGGTGGGTTTATTTTACTTTGTGAAACATGTTATTGAGAAGGACATGCTTAAACTGTGTGTGTGTGTGAGAGAGAGAGAGAGAGAGAGAGAGAGAGAGAGAGAGAGAGAGAGAGAGAGACTTGGTTCGAGTTAAAACTGTATTTTTCTGTGAAAAAACCTCGACTGAATCTCATTTGTCATGAACACTATTTTCTCCTTGGTTTCAGGACGGCGAGGGCGACCAGCCATTTATGTCACCAGGGACCAAATTGACTTCCTCATGCAACACAGTGAAACGAATAGCCAAAATTTTGGGATGCTCCTCATTATTTCTTTACAAGAGGACAAAATTGCTTGGGATACCAGTGAGGAGAAGATTTTCTGTGATAGATGATGAAGAACTTTAACGTCACGTAAGACAACTTCAAGGCCTGTATCCAAACTCTGGATATGAGGTAGGCCTAATTGATGATTTATTGTGTTTTACAGTTTTATTGCTCTGAAACATTAATTTGTATTCTTGTAGTAATTAAGATTACTACAGTTTCAGATGATGAGAGGCTTGCTACGTGCAGATGGATTGCTGCTTCCACGACGAAGGGTGCGTGAGATGTTGGCCCACATAAACCCAGCAGCTGCTGCTCAGAGGTGGAGCAGCACTGTGGCAAGACGGGTGTATCATGCACCTTACCCCAACAGCCTGTGGCATATAGATGGGAACATGCGCCTGATAAGGTGAATTCATCATGAAATTGATATTTAACCATTATCTGTGACCTCTATACTGTAATAATGTAGTCACAGCTATGGGTCAGGTAGTCAACATTTGGCCATGCAGCACACATTAAAAGATTATATGGCATTATAAAGCAATCAGCTGATAAATATAAAGCAGACTATCTCTTCCCTAATGTTATTTCATTCACTCTCAAGAAAACCAACAAACAAATATTTAATTCCAGTATAGGTTATAAAAGATAATATTTAGAATTCTTGCGTGTGACTTTGGAGAGAGCTGCCATTCTTGGTAGGACAAACACACACAATTCTACTTATTTGGAATTGCAGCACTGTTTTATAATTGTGATAATTTGTGGAAAGGGGACAACACAAAAGCAGAGGGTTCTCACTTTCTCTCACAGGCTGCCTAAATGATGGCTTTTTAAAAACATTTGCAGCATAAAAACTATCTATCCACAATGAATACATAAACATCACAGAAACAGGCTAATATTAAAGTTGTAGTGTAAACATGTACAATCCTGATAGCCTGTTTCATTTGAGTCTTACTAATGAAAGCTGCAACTCAAATATTTCTTCTGCTATGTCATCAAAAATTACATTTGACATTTAACACTGTATTGTCATAACACCTTCTAACCATTTCATTGGTCTTTTTTGTTTTGTTATTAATTTGTTGATAATTCTGTTTCTCACTTTAATAGGTACTTGTTTATGGACCACAAGCATTTGTTTTGTCTTTGTATTCACCATTTTAGATGGGGCTTTGCAGTTCATGGTGCCGTAGATGGACACTCTCGGCTGATCACTTATCTGAACTGCAACACAAACAACCGTGCCACCACTGTACTGTCTCAGTTTCTTAAAGCCACATGCCATTATGGACTACCCTCTAGAGTACGATCGGATTATGGTGGTGAGTACCTGCAGGTGGCTTTATTCATGAACCTTGTGCAGGGCATCGAGCACCGGAGTTTCATCACTGGGGAATCAATCCACAACCAGAGAATTGAGCGTCTTTGGAGGGATGTGTTTTTGCATGTGTTGCAGTCTTTTTACAGTACATTCTACTCTCTTGAAGATTCACATCTTCTGGATCCCAGTAATGACATTCACAAACTTTCACTCAGCATGGTTTTTCTTCCTGAGATTCAAAAAAGTCTGGAGCGCTTTAGGGAGGCCTGGAACAACCATGCTTTGCGCACGGAAAACAACCGAACACCATCTCAAATATGGACGGAAGGCATGCTCTCAAATATGGCAACAGACAGTGCAGCGACCAACAATGTGTTCGGGGAAAATCCCTACAGCCCACACCATTTGGAGGCAGTTCTGGCACAGCATGGAATTGACTCTTTACCTGCTACTGACGATGATGATCTTCCAGCTGTAATTGTAGAGCAGTCTCGAATCAATCTCAGTCAGCAGCAACAGGAGTCAATCTCTCATGCCATTGATCACATCTCTGATTTGAAGACAAAGTACCTGACATGCTGTGCAGAAATTTCAAATGTTATGGCAACCTAAGACTTTTAACCCGTTTTTCAAATGGGGATGCCATATGACAGTAAACTGAATATCTTTGGTTTGTGGACAAAACAAGACATTTGAGGACAACATCTTGAGCTTTGAGAAACAATTTTTCAACATTTTATAGAACAAATGCAATGGTCTAGGTCACATATGTCAAACTCAAGGCCCACGGGCCAAATATGGGCCGCCACATCATTTTATGTGGCCCCAGAGCCTATGTAAGATGTATATGATTGTCTTAAAACAAAAGTCTATGCTGCTTTAAAGCGTACATTGACCATAAAGTTATTTTGAGTTAATTACATACAGTATACTACATTTTATGTGCAGCAGTGTATTCAGCTTGTTTACAAGTGTATGTGTTCCATGCATCCATCTCTCATTAGTTGGATGCAGGGTTTAAAATTAACACCCCCCAACGCCAAAAGTGGGTCAGTTTTCTGTTTGGCGAATAAATTGATTTAAAAACTATGTTAGTCTCTGCTGTGTTTTGGTGTCAGTTATATCTCTGTCCTCTGCTGTCTGTGTTTGTCACACATACAGGGAATTCATGGTGCATTTACGTGACCCACGTAATATTTATATGACTTTGTATGGTAAATCGCCCAGGTGGCATGACAATGAGAGACACTTCATGGTGCGTTCAAGTGCACATCATAAAGTCAGAAATCTTACAGTCCTCAAAAGGCCACAGTTAGTTTAAAACGGTAAAGTTTCTATTTTTTCTTATTTCCCTTTGTTGCATACATCTGTCTACATCTAACATTACTTTCTTGTTCTTTAATTACATAATATTTAATGCTAAAATAAGAATATCCCAGTCATTTCTACATAGGCAAATTTTTTAAGTTATGTAAAAAAAAATCTTATCAAAATGAACAAATTTGTTCAACAGGTCTTCAAATACCTCATTTTCAAGTTGTTTTTACTGCAGCATTTATTAATAATTAAATACTAAATTCACCCAAAATGCATCTGGACAATGAAAAATGTGCTTGGCCAGTGGATTTTTTTCATCTACCAGTCAACTTGGCCGGTGAGTCAAAAAGCAATGTGCTTACATATATTTTTACATCCATGCAAATACATATACTATTTTTGTAAATCGTATATTGAATAAATAATCAAATACAGAGACAGTTACTTAAAAATATGTTAAGGAGTAGTTACATTTATACCATCTTACAGTTACAAACTGGCCATTTGAGAGCAACCATAATGCTGATGTGGCCTTCAGTGAAAATGAGTTTGACACCCCTAGTCTAGGTTTAAACAATCCATTTATTTCAGTTCAGCTCTCATTTAATTCTAACTCTCAAGTTAGTTGTGCCGAATGTAAACATGGTAAATTTTGTAAACATTATAAAATGCCTGTTTGAAATCATAATTAAAACTTTGACAAACATTGCAAAACTCTGCACAGCAACAGTTTTTTTGGTGGAACAGTATTTGATGAAGTTCTTTGTGTGACGTGACAGTGGAACAGTAGCAAGAAAAACATAAATGCATCGACACATGTTGTAGGTGAACTGTTGCTGTTGAGACTGTTCACACAACACCAAAAGTAGGGGCCTGCAGAATGCCCTCCTCCATGTATTTCCTGAAGTCCTCATAATCACTAAGTATGGGCAAGCGGAGGATTAAGAGGCAGGTGTTCCTCGTGGATGAAGTGAATTTGTGGACGGTGTGGAAATCCGAGTGGAGGCACTGTTGAGGCTCCAGAGCTAAACTCCAGTACCTTCTCAAGTGTGATTGGACTGCATTCTCCTTCTGTAAGACAGAAAGTGGTGAAAAATGTATGGTATATATACATATACAACCTAACCTTGTATAGGTATGAATGACAAAACTGGAAATTGTTTCATAAGTATTTTTAAAAAATAAAACAAAGTTAAGTAGTTCTTGTTAGTACTTATTTCATTTTACCTAAACAGCGAACAGTACGTAAAGCCTTTCACTCCTTGATGCAGCTGGAAAACAGTCCCTGAGGGTTAAAGACATTTTCATCTTTCCAGTGCAATATTGTGAACATGTAATTTGGTGCAATGTCAGCTAATTTCACCAGTTGGATGTCTCATATCAACTTTAACAGAAGAAAAAACACTTTACATCCATCTTCTACAAATTTACATATGGTAGTAGAGAGGCAATACCTGGACTGATGTGCAGTGCCATTCATAAATAAAAGATATAAACTGGAAGTTAAGTTATAACTAATGCCATAAATAGTATACCTTCAACATCAATGAGCCAGTCACGCCAGTAGCATATTGTGCTGTTTTCTTTGGCTCTTTTGTTGCTGCCCTGCACAGAGTAGTCAACTCCAAACAGAGAGAAGAGGTCTTTCGCCTGCAGTGGCCTCTCCTCACTGACGAACATGCTGTGGAACACTGCTGGATTCTCTCTAAGCTCCTCCAGTAATCCTAGGGTTCTAAACCCCTCGACAAACCTGTAAAACATGTTACATCATTTGTGACTTTTCCCGGGCTAATGACAGTCTCATTAATCTGACCAAAGACAGGATGTGAAAATGCTTACTGGTCCAGGGCAGTCTGCATCCTTCCATTGACAAAAAAGTCTGCAGCAGACTGGACAAGGGAGTCCTTCTCCTTCAGGTTGAAGACATGTCTCAAGGCACCTATAATGCTGAGACTGTCTGCTGCTTCTTCAATGGCACTGTTTGCCTCTTGGACCGTTGTTGCTTCCTGTATCTAAAAGAGTTTATTTCGTATTAGAAATGTAATAGAAAGCAACTTGAGGGCTGTGTCACATCAGACTGTAAATTCAATGTAAAATATGCTCCTGCTTACTTTGATTAACTGTTGCCTGAAGGTATGGTCACAAACTTCATCTACAATGGCGTGGGATGTTGGTATCCCATAGATCTGCTGAAAAAGCCTTTCAGAGAAGAAATGTGGTTCAACTCCTCCATGAACGACGCACACAGCTATCATTTTTGCCACCCATGTGTATAGATTAGTCTGTAAAGCTAAAATGGAAGAAAAAGTTGTAAATTCTTGTTCTGTTCTTAAAAATGTAATGACTGACATTAGTGCTACAACAGATAACAAATTGTTATAGCACATTTCAAAAAAAGTAAAAGGTCAATTTAAAACATGAATCAATGAAAAATCCAGGTAAAAAACAGAATAAAGAGTTCAAGGCAAAAATAATTATTAAACAAAAATAACAGATACAAGTAAGATGATACCCAGACAATCATAACTCAGGCAGGAGAAAGAGTTCAGGGAGAGCATTTCTTAAAAATTAGTTTCCATTTATAAACTTGCAAGGACCCAAAGGACAGTCATGAGAATGTTGGCTTACTTACCTTGAGTATCAAGAGATAACTGCCGATCTTTCTCGTGTTCCTCAAAGATGTTTGACTGGTGGATAGCCCTCATCAGCAGCCTTAGGTACTCTCTTGTTGGGCCACCTTCATCAACTGCCCCTTCGCCATTGCCATCTTCATCCACAAACACAACGTCCAATTTTGCTTCAGGGTTGAAGTTCCTACGTTTGAATGCTCGCAGGCTACACAGCAAGACATTATTCCTGCATACATTTATTTGGTTGCTGGCTGGACAGAAGCTATCATCAACTTTGCTGACCAGTTTTGTCAGTATGTTCTGAAGATCAGTCCTGCAACCAATAAAGTTAATGCATTTTATTCATATGCCAAATATACCACATTTTAAAACAGTTCTAATATTTGGGCTTACATGATTAAATGCAACAGGGCACAAACATCACACTGACTATATATATTTACTTTGGGCTCGAGAGTCCTTTGTGTGATATAGATTAAGAGAAATGTACACACAGACAAACAAAACAATATAAAGGCAGGCAGGGTTAATGAGAAGAAACATACTCATCCACAGGTCCTCCCAGTTGATTTTGTGATACAGGTGACAGATTTTGTGAAACTGGCTCCTCTTGTTCATCAACAATAATGACTACATCCTGGGCAGAGGGAGGAGTGAGTGGTCCATCATCAAGAATTTGGATGCCTGTTGTGTATGAGAACAGGTTGAGTGGTGGTTGAGTGGAGGGCACAGACAGTGGTGGCTGGGTGGAGAACAGAGTGAGTGGTGGTTGGGTGGAGGGCACAGACAGCGAAGGCTGGGTTGAGGGCACAGACAGCGGAGGCTGGGTGGAGGGCACAGACAACGGAGGCTGACCAGGAGATGCATGGTGTAGGGCATAAGCTCCATCATTTAGCTGACCTGAGATAATTTCCTTATTTGAAGACAAACATGCACAATAGATGAGCTCGCATGAACCAAACACAGATTCCATTGAGACAGGACATAAGATTTGCAACATACATTTACCTGTACATCCTGATTTGAAAGCCAAAGTACGTATAGAGTTGAGGATGCTTTTAGGTCATGATCCATTATTGACCCAGAGGAACTGCTCTCAATTGATCTTGATGATGTGGCTACCTGCACCTTAAAGATTTCACTGGCCATTTCATGTTGACCAACAAAGTCAAACAAAACCTAATAAAAAAAAAATGAGGCACAGTGTCATATCAGTCAGGTATTACAACCTTCTGAACCACTGAGAAAACCCTTCATATTTTGTGAAGCTGAACACCCCACCTGAATTGTCTCAGACAAGCAGAATTTCCTTATGTTGACATATCCATTGGGATATTTAAATTTTAACGACACCCCATCTGAGGGTTCCTCACATGCAGCCATTCGCTGACGTCTTGCTTGAATAGCCTGAAATGTGATTCCTCTCATTAGAAAACGGTTGATAACTAAAACAAGCTAATACACTACAAAAACAAACCTTTTGACGTCTTTCCTCAAAGGCCTGATAACCCCGTTTCTTCATCTCCTGTTAAAAAAAAAGAACATATAAAAAACAAGTGTTTATGCTTGTAGTGACCCTTTGCCTATCAAAAAAAGGCCACCACCACGGTTGCTGTTAGACTATTTTAAGACGCGTGCGTAACAAAAGACAAATGTCCATTAGTTTCAATGGTAACTGGATTTATTACTTGCAATCCGCTGTGTAGTCCATTTTTACTAACATAAACAAAATTACAAACCAAAAATCAGACTTTTCCTCTTCCACATTGCCTTGTGCACGATAAAAAAACTTTTTGCTTCCACACAGCAACACCTGTGTGAAGTTGCACCTTGATTAAATCACTTCCCCTCACTGCCTAATTGTCAGCACACCAACTCTCCCAAGTGGCGAGAGTTTTACCAAAAACAAACATGACATATTTCACAAAAATGGCTCTCACAACGCTTTTTGTATGAGCATGTAAAACATAAATAAAAGCACTTTGAGAATATTACCTTTTCCTGGTCCTCCAACAAGGTTTCATTATATTCTTGGTCTTGCTGGACACGTATTGCTCGCCATTCTTGAAGAGCCTAAATCATCCAAAATGACATTCCTCATAAATCACCATAAAATAGTACAGACACACAGACACACATTGATAAAATAAAAAGAAAAAAAAAGAATAAAATTCTAAGATATAAATTGTCAGAATGATTGACCTGATCTGAAACTACATTTTGAGCTTGGGTACTCTCAGCCACAAGGATGGTCCCATCTTGTAGTGGGGCAATTGAGAGTGGTGGGAATGAATTCTGGGATATGGCAGAGGATGTAGGTGTCACCTGGTGGTACACAGAAAACAAATTATGTCTGCTTCAGGAAGAGAAATAAAAACATACAGCAGTAATATCTTTGAAAATAATCTCTCTTGGATGCTCGATTTATAATGCTATTTATCTTAGTGGTAAAGTATTGTATGCCCTTTTCCAATATCCCCAACTTAACTGAAAATTTATATTTGCCACTTAACACTGCATATAACTAAAATACTCGGCTCGTAATCATTTTAATAAGTTTTACCTGATCTGAAACTACATTTTCTTCAGCCATTTGTGAGGTCTCATCTACTGCTGGAGCTGTGGAGAGTGGAGGGGATGAATTCTGGGACCTGGCAGAGGGTGGTGATGTCACCTGAGGGTAGACAGGGAGATTTTTAACTTCACCTAAAAACATTACAGAGAACACTTCTATGATGCATGATATAAATCCCTGTGTATATAATTCCATACCTGCAATATGGCAGCCCGTGGTAGAATGTAAACTCTGTTTTTGCCAACTGCTTGTTTGAGCTCCCTCACAGAACTAACCTGTAATTTCTTGATCTTGCGTCCTTTGCCCATCCTTGCCAATTCAAAGCCTACCAAATTTAAACTGACAAGAGGGTAGCTTTGGCAAACAAAGTTGTTCAATTCAGATAAACTCCAGTTTAACTCAATCTTTGACTTTGTTTGTCCAGCCTCTGCGGATTCATGCACAGGTTGTCCTAAAAATGGAAGTGCAAACATCAGTGTCATCAGTTTCTAGTGGCAAAGTCATACATTCATAGCTGGTATATGCAAGATCTCTCCAAACTGCCCAGATGC